>CM033399.1:41090553-41685553 GCA_019426215.1 Buddleja alternifolia | reverse complement strand
TTATACTTTACTTCACATTTATTATTTTAATATATGTTCTCTACATCTCAATTGCTCCTGCCAATAATGATGGCTCTATTTCATTTTATATGAATACCATGTCTACGCAGCAACTCTATGCATCTTTTGGGTGCACATGGAATAAATAATGATTCTCTATCGATGTATAGCAGGCATTCCAACATATTTCTGTAGCCTAAAGCATTCAGCAATCTATCCATCACAAACTCAATGTACACACTCATCAAATCTTTGTTCATCCTTACAAAGCATCGCAAACACACAAATCCCTCTCTATGACACCACATCTGCCACTATCCCCTTCAATTTCTCCTCACTCAGCTTCATTTTCACTGAACAGTATAGCAAGCGCACGAAATCATAGTGCAGGCCCTCATCGCTCGAGATTAATTTGCATCACCCAAAAGAAGATTGTATCGCCCGGGTGAATCTAGGAGTATCCAAAAATAGTGTGTTGTACCGAAATAATCCTAAGTACTGGATGAAAAATATGTAGAAATCACAAACATCGTGTTCAACATGTATGATTAATATCTTGATATTAAGGAGTATTTTTTTAAACCATAGTTGACGTTAGTGTATCCATCACCCATATTCCTATTAAATTTTTTTTCATATATAATTATGTATATATTCCAAAATAATAACATAGTCTACAAACATATTATGAAAAAAATTAACAATAACACATTATTGCATGCACAAATGCATAATGATCATGTGTAGTTAATTTCAAAGTTATGTCCTGTTTATATTTAAATATAATTTTAATAATTAGAATAAGAGTATCTGCAAATTTTTTATTTTTGAAAGATTAAGTCTTCGCACAAAATTAGCTACCCCGGAAAAAGAAGATCAAGGTCACCTCATAAATAGAAAAACCGGCACCATGTCTTAGCTTTCCATCTCATTTTCAATCACCAAAATTAGGTATTTGTGGCTCTAGTTAGGCTAAAAATAGAACATATTCCAAAGTGATATAAGAATGAAATTTTATAAATATATGGCCACATCGCGATAATGACCACTGTAATGGGCGAATTAGCTCGTGCCAATAGTACGAACACTTAGCATCATATCTCAGATTTTCAAATCGCTATGAATAAATTTTTACGATCGTTACGCCATAAATACAAATAGTGATTTGGATACTCGCCGGAGGTAGCGGAGGCGCTGGCAGCTTGGGATGCGTTAGTTTGGGCTAGGAGGAGAGGATGGAGGTAGATTGAAGTTGAGGGAGATTGCTTGGCTTTAATCAATAAGCTTCGGGCAAAGACTCGGGATTTTTCACCTTTGGATCCGTTCATAAAAGATATTCTAGATTTTCTTCCGTTTTTTTATTCTGTTAGTTTTTGCTTTGTGCGTCAAGTAGGGAATAAACCTGCTCATTTGTTAGCTAGATCGGCTCTTGTTAGTGTGCATTTTATGCATATTTTTCATATATTTCCTTCATTCTTTTATTGGTATTTAAGTTTAAATGATAGATATTTATTATGGTTTTTTATTTTGATAGGTAAAATTTCAAAGAAGAAGAAAAAGGAAGAAAAAGGTAGAGAAAAAGAAAAATAAAATGGAAGACACGTTTTTTATACATAAGAAGAAGAGGAGAAAATCCTATTTTGTAGGAGTCTTCCTAAGTTTTAGGAGTTTCCCTATTTTGTAGGAGTTTTATTAGTATTTTCTTTATTCCTTTAGAATTAGAGTTTTATTTTAGTTAGAAGTCTTTTTGGCTAGGCTTAGATAATTAGTTATTGCTGGAATTTCACTCTCTCTCCGACAGAATCACTATTCACGTTTTTGTACAAGAGAGGAGAATGAAAATCTGCGTTTTTGCTTCCATGGAGATGTATTGCTAAAAACTCAAGTTCTAGCCGAGGATATTTGAAGTTTTAATTCTACAAAAATTTGTGAGATCGAATTTATTCTTATTCTTTCTTTATTCTTGTGTATTTCCATATTCTTTATGTTTGTTGATATTATTGTTTCAATTAATTGAGTAATTCGGCCGGTTATTTAATTGTTGGAATAATATATAGCTAGTTAGAATCCCAAATCCGTAATTGTTTGGTTAATTCTAATATTGGTAGCAATTAATAACATTGATTATGAACAAGTTTTCAATTGTTATTATGGGAATATGTAATCTAATTTAAATGAACCGAGCTTGTGAGTTCGTTAATTAGAATTGGTGTTTCTCTAATTCTTAAAGCTATTATTGAATTAAATCTTAAGAGCTTGTTTAGGGTTATTCAATTAATAAGGGAAATAATCAAAGAGCTTGTTTTGATTATCGATAAAATAAGGGGAAACGAGGTTGTTAGAGCTTGTTAACGGCTATAGCCAATTTATTCAAGAATATTGAATTATCTTTGCATCGATGATCAAATTATAGAATTAAAACGGATCAAATTCCTTAGGCTAGAATCTCACTACATATTGATTTATTCTACTTGTTTAATTTTGCATCTCTTGATTTTAATACTTTTTGTTATTTATTTTAAGTTTAGTTTAATCGATTATTAAAAATCCCCCCTATTTTATTTTAATATTAGCAAATTGAGAAATAATTCGAACCAATCCCTGTGGATTCGACCCTACTTATCGCTATCTGCAAATTTAGGAGTAGGAAATATTTTTGTAGGTTCGACAACCTATCAAATTTTGGCGCCGTTGCCGGGGATTGGTGCTTTTTGATTTATTTCTCATTATAGAATAAATATTTTTGTTGCTTGGTCAGTTTTATGCCTCGATCCCTTCGTACAGGTGAACTTCAATACGATCCTGAAATTGAGAAAACAGCTCGCCGACTACGAAAAGAAGCCAAGCAACGTGCTCAAGGATTCCCGTCTACTTCATCTCCCGGACTCAATTTAACTTTGGATTTGAGTGATACATCCAGTGATTCAGAAGAAGATCTAGAAGTCATGGCCAACGCCAACGAGAGAACTTTAAGGGAGTTAGCCATGCCAAACATGAACCAACAACCTCTTTGCATTCAATATCCCACCCTTGAGGTAGATTTTGAATTAAAATCTGGCCTTATACACTTACTTCCCACTTTTCGTGGTCTTGCAGGAGAAGATCCCCACAAACATTTGAAAGAATTCCATGTGGTCTGCTCGACGATGAAACCAAGGAATGTCACTGAAGACCAAATCAAACTGAGAGCTTTTCCATTTTCACTAGCTGACAGAGCTAAGGATTGGCTCTATTATCTACCCTCTGGTTCAATCCAGACATGGAACGAAATGAAGAAACAATTCTTGGAGAAATTCTTCCCCGCCTCACGAGTTGCAAACATAAGAAAGGAGATATGCGGGATTAGGCAAATCAGTGGAGAGTCGTTGTACGAGTACTGGGAGCGATTTAAACAACTAGTAGCCAGTTGTCCACAACACCAAATTCCTGAACAACTCCTAATCCAGTATTTCTATGAGGGTTTGTCAACAATGGAGAGAAATATGATAGATGCTGCGAGTGGAGGCGCATTGGTACACAAAACTCCCACAGAAGCAAGAAACTTGATCTCTAACATGGCTGCCAACACCCAACAATTCAGTACTCGACAAGAAACTGTACAAAAAGGGGTGAATGAGGTGAATTTGGCATCAATGGACCAACGTTTGGATGATTTGACCTCTCTGGTGCAAAAATTGGTAGTAGGCAATACACAGCAAGTGAAAGCATGTGGTATCTGTTACAATCCCAGTCATACTACCGAGGTGTGTCCTACACTTCAAGAGGATCCACACGAACAAGCCAATGCCATTGGATTTCCGGGGGCTCCACAGAGAAAGTATGATCCCTTCTCCAATACCTACAATGCCGGGTGGAGGGATCATCCTAATTTGAGTTATGGTCCACGTGCTCAAGGATTCCAACATCCATATCAATCCAGACAACAAGCACAACCACCTCAGCCATCCTCCAATCCACAAGGCATGTCTCTTGAAGAAATTGTTAAACAATTAGCAACTAACACACAACAATTTCAACAAGAGACGAGGACCAGTATACAACATCTGGAGAGTCAAATGAGTCAGTTAGCCACAACTGTGAATGGGTTGGTTTCCCAAAGCTCGAGTAAACTACCATCTCAGCCTGTGGTAAATCCAAGACAGAATGCTAGTGCAATTACCTTAAGAAGTGGGAAAGAGCTCAAAGAACCCGAATTGGTTTCCAAACGTGAGATGGAAAATGAGTTGGAGAAGAAAACCGAAGAGTCTAATCCCACTGAAGTTCGAAAAGAGCAACCTAAGTCATTGGTGATACCTCCTCCGTTCCCTAGTCGGTTTGCAAAATCCAAGAAAGAAGAGCAAGAAAGAGAGATATTAGAGACCTTCAGGAAAGTCGAGGTAAATATCCCACTTCTCGATGCCATCAAGCAAGTACCTCGTTATGCAAAATTCCTCAAGGAATTATGCACGACTAAGAAAAAGCTCAATGGTAACGAGAAGGTGCATGTGGGGGAAAATGTGTCTGCTGTTCTTCAAAAGAAATTACCTCCAAAATGCAAGGACCCAGGTATGTTCACTATCCCCTGTAAGATAGGTAATATGCGAATTGAAAAAGCTATGTTAGATCTAGGAGCTTCAATTAATGTTATGCCTCGTGCTATCTATGAGTCTTTGAATATGGGAAAATTAAAAGAAACAGGCGTCATTATTCAATTAGCTGATAGGTCTAATGCTTACCCTGATGGTGTTCTTGAGGATATACTAGTTCAAGTTAATGATTTGGTTTTCCCTGCTGATTTCTATGTTATTGATATGGGTAAAGATGAATCTAGTAATTTAGCCCCTATTTTACTTGGACGACCATTTCTTAAAACATCTAGGACTAAAATAAATGTTCATGATGGTACACTTACTATGGAATTTGATGGCGAAATCATAAAGTTTAATATCTATGATTCCATGAAGTACCCCTCTGATGATCATTCTGTATTTGGTTTGGATGTTACTGATTCTTTGATGCAGCGAGTCTTTGAATTGAAGGAAGATGATCCATTGAAAGTAGCTCTCTATGATGATGGCTTGGAAGGAGTCGGAAAAGAGTTTGGTTTAAATGCTGAACTGCAAGAAGCTATTTCTGAACTCAACTCTCTCAATTCTCATGAGCATAATGTATCTTATATTGAATTACCCGTGACAAGTTCTAAACTACTCCCTTCTATTGTGCAGGCACCGAAATTGGAACTCAAGAAATTGCCGGATCACCTCAAGTACCTATTCTTAGGAGAAGACGAAACACTTCCTATGATCGTTTCTAACAAGCTGAGTCCTTTACAAGAGGAACAATTGCTTCGATTCCTGAGAGAGTACAAGGAAGCAATCGGTTGGACTATAGCTGATATCAAAGGCATTAGCCCGGCTGTCTGTATGCATCGAATATTAATGGAAGAAGGTTCTAAGCCTTCAATCCAAGCTCAGAGGCGATTAAATCCACCGATGATGGAAGTTGTAAAGAAAGAGATTCAAAAACTCCTAGATGCAGGTATAATCTATCCAATTTCGGATAGCACATGGGTAAGTCCGGTACAAGTGGTTCCAAAGAAAACAGGTATAACCGTTGTAGAAAATGCTGAGGGCGAGTTAGTTCCAACCCGAGTCCAAAATGGGTGGCGAGTCTGTATAGATTATAGGAAGCTGAATTCTGCTACTCGAAAGGACCATTTCCCTCTTCCTTTTATTGATCAGATGTTAGAACGGTTAGCTGGACGAGCTTATTTCTGTTGTCTTGATGGTTATTCAGGTTTTCATCAGATTCCGGTGGCACCCGAAGACCAAGAAAAGACGACCTTCACTTGCCCCTTTGGAACCTTTGCCTACCGGCGTATGCCTTTTGGTCTCTGCAATGCTCCAGCACATTTCAAAGGTGCATGGTTAGTATATTCTCCGAATTTGTAGAGGACATCATAGAGGTATTTATGGATGATTTTACAGTTCATGGTGATTCCTTTGACTCGTGTTTAGCTAATTTAGGAAAAGTTTTGAAAAGATGCATAGAGTCAAACCTTGTTCTAAATTATGAAAAGTGTCATTTTATGGTTGAACAAGGTAATATTTTAGGTCACGTGGTGTCTCCTAAAGGTTTAGAGGTAGACAAATCCAAGATAGATGTTATCAAATCTTTACCTTACCCCGTGAGTGTACGGGAAGTTCGTTCTTTTCTTGGACATGCAGGATTCTACCGACGCTTTATCAAGGATTTCGCGAAGATAAGTAGACCATTGTGCAACTTGCTTCAAAAAGATGTGGAATTCAAGTTTAGCGAGGAGTGCCAAAGTGCTTTTGACAAGTTGAAAGACTTGTTAACTTCAGCCCCTATTGTGCAACCACCAGACTGGAATCTTCCCTTCGAGATTATGTGCGACGCCAGTAATCATGCTGTAGGCGCAGTGCTTGGACAAAGAGTGGGGAAAGCTGCACATGTCATCTATTATGCCTCACGAACACTTGACAGTGCCCAATGCAATTACTCGACAACGGAAAAAGAACTCTTAGCTATTGTTTTTGCTTTAGAAAAATTCCGTTCATATTTACTTGGTACTAAAGTGATTGTTTATTCTGACCATGCAGCTCTTCGATATTTACTCACTAAGAAGGAGGCTAAACCGAGGCTCATTAGATGGATCTTGTTGCTGCAAGAGTTTAACTTGGAGATACGAGACAAGAAAGGTGCTGAAAATCTTGTTGCGGATCATCTAAGTCGATTAGTCGTGAGTGAGGAACCACTGCCCCTACGAGATGAATTTCCTGACGAGCATCTCTTTGCTACTCAACTAACAAATCCATGGTATGCCGATATAGTGAATTACTTAGTTACTAAGACCCTACCTGACGATTTGTCTAGAGCTCAAAAGAATAAGGTAAAGAGTGATGCTAAGTATTATGTGTGGGACGACCCTTATTTGTGGAAACATGGTTCGGATCAAGTCATCCGAAGGTGCGTACCTGAGACTGAAATTCCTTCAATCCTTAAATTTTGCCATTCATATGCATGTGGAGGACATTTTGGTCCCAAACGCACTGCTCTTAAGGTGCTTGAAAGTGGTTTATTTTGGCCGACTTTGTTTCATGATTCTTACATGTTTTGCAAATCTTGTGAAAATTGTCAAAAAACGGGTAACTTAGGACATAGAGATCAAATGCCCCTTAATCCTATACATGTGTGTGAAATTTTTGATGTGTGGGGAATTGATTTTATGGGCCCCTTCCCCTCTTCTTTTGGCAATAATTACATACTACTTGCTGTGGATTATGTTTCAAAATGGGTTGAAGCCAAAGCTACTCGAACTGACTGTGCTAAAGTTGTTGTAGATTTTGTCAAGTCTCATATATTCGTTAGGTTCGGAACACCAAGAGCCATAATAAGCGATCGTGGAACTCACTTCTGCAACCGAGTGATGGAGGCCCTACTCAAGAAATATGATGTTACTCATCGAGTTTCAACCGCTTACCATCCACAAACAAACGGGCAAGCCGAAATCTCTAACCGAGAAATCAAGTCTATACTCGAGAAGACAGTCAATCCAAGTAGGAAAGATTGGAGTACGCGACTCGACGATGCTCTATGGGCATATCGTACGGCCTACAAAACGCCCATTGGTATGTCCCCGTTTCGTTTAGTTTTCGGTAAGCCTTGCCATCTTCCTGTTGAGTTGGAACATAGAGCATATTGGGCGATTAAGCACTTCAACATGAAATTGGATGATGCTGGTGTCACAAGGAAGCTACAATTGCAAAAGTTGGAAGAAATCCGGAATGATGCATATGAAAGCTCGAGAATCTATAAAGAGAAGACGAAAGCATTTCGTGATAAGATGAACTCAAGAAAGAATTTTGTTGTTGGACAGAAAGTTCTTCTTTTCCATTCTCGACTTAAATTATTTCCGGGTAAGTTACGTTCACGTTGGGTTGGACCTTTTATTGTCATTAACGTTTTTCCCCATGGTGCAGTTGATATCCAAAGTCCGACTACTGGGAAAATGTTTAAAGTGAATGGACATCGCTTCAAGCCTTTCTACGAAGGATTTCAAACGCATAATATGGAAGAAATGGACCTCGCACCTCCCAATTACACCACTTGAGCGTGACTATGTCTAGCCAAAGACGTTAAAGAAAGGCGCTACTTGGGAGGCAACCCAAGATTTTACCTTTTCTAGTTCTTAAATTTGATGTTTTTGTTGGTTTTATTTTATTTTATTTTAACTTTTTCTTTGAGGTGAAACACATCCCAAGGCCACACGGGGGTACGTTTTAAACTTAGAAATTTTTCGAAAAACAAAAAAAAAAAAAAAAAATTTGGGGCAGACTACAACTTCAAATTAGGCGTGCCCACGCTTTATCCAAAGTTGCAATCTGTTTAACTGTGCACAGTGTTAATAATTCATGACTCAAAATTAGGCGTGCCCACGCCTAACTATAAGTCACACTCTGAATTAAACACACTTCAACCTATCAAATTAAAATTTTCGTTTTTTTTTTCTCAACACAATTCTTTTCCTTCTTTTCTTTCCCATTACACCTCATTCTTCCCCAATTTCTTTTCTTTGCAACAAACTCACACATAACAAATTATCACAATCATCTTCCCCACCACCATGGGAAGGAAGCCGCCGCCTCCTCGAACGACACGGGCTCCCTGTCGCGTCGCCACCCCAGCGCTGCCGTGCCACCGGGCCCCGATTCAAAAGATCCGCCGCCGCTCAGCCACGTCGTCGGTCCCTTCAAAAGATCCGACCGCCGCGTCACCACCACCAACCAGATCTGAAGCCCGAGGAGCTCCTTCAACCGCGACGCCACCGCCACCCCTTTCTTCCGATCCAACCTTCCCACGAGTAGCTCCGACCGCCACGAGTCCACCACGGTCGAAAACGACGGCAAACTCGCCCGTCACCACCACAGCTACACATCAGCCGCCACGAGCTCCGCCGCCGACTGCCACCACTGTCGTGACAACAACCGCCGTGCCACCAACATTACCGCTCGTTGTTGCGTTTTCCGCCGAGAAACCGACCACCACCTCCAAATCACCGCCGGCTGCTGAACAAATAGACCCTCCTCTGTCCTCTTCTCCGACAATTTCTTCGGGTTTTAGTTCTTCAAGCCAAAGTCCCGGTGCGTCACCACCACAGCGGTCTCGTCTCGATAAGGGTAAGAGTGTATTACCACCGAGTTCAAAACTCGGCGGTTTTACTACTTTCAAATCGAAAGTTCAACAAACGAGGTATTATGAATTGTGTCGTTATCCAATTATTCCCGGTAAATATGTTGATTATGATGCGCTCAATGCTTTGAATATTTGTGATGAATTTGTTGCATTGGTTGATGGAATTGGGTGGGGTGGATATTTTCATGTTAAACTCCCGGCGTTTATCGAACTTACGAGGGAGTTTTACACCACATTTAAGTTCAATAAAACGAAGGATTTAACTCTAACTAGCCCCGGTGTTGTTAAATTTAGATTGATGGGCAAAGAGTTTTCTTATTCGATTAATCAGTTTAATGTGGCTTTGGGCTTTGTTGATAACGATTATGTTCAAACTGACGAGTATAAAAACTCTTGTTGTGATTATTTGCGTGATTTTTGCCCTTATCAAATTTGGAAAACTATTTCAACCGATACTACTTGCTATCACCCAAGTCAATCTAAAAGTTCTTATTTGCGTGAACCTGTATTGAAATATATTCAACGTTTTTTGGCTTATAATTACTCGGGTAGGAAAGATAGTTCCGGCACTTTCACTAAAGCCGAGTTCTATTTCATTTGGTGTATGCAAAACAAAATCAAAGCTAATTTGGGTATTTGGCTAGCCACTCAATTCCAATCGGCCTCGAACAAAAAGCGTCTTATCTTAGGTTCTTACATTACACAATTAGCTGTTTCTCTTAAATTGCTTGATTTGAGTAACACTAATATGCACATTGCTTGTCACATGGAACCGTTGGATATTGATTGCTTGCATAGGATGGGCATAGTGACTCTCAAACACGGACGCCCTACTTTTACATCTCCGGGACCTACGGTACAACCAAAAAAGCGCAAACGCCGTGATATGGAGGAGCCATCAAGAGATACTACCTCGTCTACTCCCGAGACTTCCAACATGCATTCCTTCTCCCGCCAATTCGAGGATCGACTCAACCGTATTGAGTCTAAGTTGGATCGAATCCTTGCTCATTTCCACATTCCACCGGATTGATCTCGGGTTCACACATCTACGATTAGGGGAGTCTCGTTCCTTTACCTCCAATTTTTTATTATTCCTCATGCATATGCTTTATATTTTTATACATTTAGATACATTGAGGACAATGCATGAAATAAGTGTGGGGGAGGGGAATAAATTCTTTGTCGTGATGTGTTTTATAATTCTCTTAGTGTGCAACGAGTTAAGTTAGTGTAAATTTTTTTTTCGAAATATCAATTCTTTTGATTTGAGAAATTTGATGAAATTCATGAGAGAAGTCAAGCATGCTTATATTGTTACAATTGTTGAAGTACATGCTTCTTTGAGAAGTTTACGTAAGTTTGTAATTTGGAATAATTGTGTATGTGATATTTGACTCGCAAAGTTCGTTGATATTTTCTTAGGTTTAAATTTTGGTGAAATTAAATTGATAATGAATTGAATATATGGGTATTAAGACCCTATGAAGTAATTTGTGCTTAAAATGAGTATGATATAACCTCTTGTAGCGCCTGGGGCTAACTACACTGAAGGGATTAAGCCTGAGGAGTTTTCAAGCTTGGTAACCTAAGGCCAACTGGTCTGGGATCTATCGGCCCAAACCTGCTACTGTGTTAGTATCCTAATAGGGCTATAAGAGGGTATCAAATGATAAATGATAAACTTGTTGAGTAACCGGGTGCATTCATGACCAATGTTTGTATTCGCGTCAAAAGACAAGTAATTGCTTAAAGTAAATAAAAGTATGATATTGGTGCTAAATTGGTTATAAAATGCTTGAGGAGATAGAAATGGATAATGCGAGTTGAATGTTGTATACGTGATTTTGCAATCATGGATTTTTGTGAATTTTTGAAGAGTATGTATGGATACGAAAGTTATAGTTGAGGCATGATGGATATCTTTAAAGAATTTTTGTTAAAATTTTTGATGATAAGGGTTGATGTTTGGAAAAATAAGTTTCTTTGACTTGCTTGTTTGTACACTGAGAGATCGATTTTGTGGGTATATCATCTGCAAACCCTCACGAGACACAACTCGTCCACTAGGGTAACCTAGGGGTTTAAAGGCTTGTTGCATACGCTAAATGCAATCGTGATACCTACGAAAGTGGTTAGTTTTAGTTGTTTTTGTTATTTTTCTTTTTCTTTATTTTTGAGTCTTTTGTCTTTGCACGAGGACGTGCAAGCGTTAAAGTGTGGGGGAATTTGTTAGTGTGCATTTTATGCATATTTTTCATATATTTCCTTCATTCTTTTATTGGTATTTAAGTTTAAATGATAGATATTTATTATGGTTTTTTATTTTGATAGGTAAAATTTCAAAGAAGAAGAAAAAGGAAGAAAAAGGTGGAGAAAAAGAAAAATAAAATGGAAGACACGTTTTTTATACATAAGAAGAAGAGGAGAAAATCCTATTTTGTAGGAGTCTTCCTAAGTTTTAGGAGTTTCCCTATTTTGTAGGAGTTTTATTAGTATTTTCCTTATTCCTTTAGAATTAGAGTTTTATTTTAGTTAGAAGTCTTTTTGGCTAGGCTTAGATAATTAGTTATTGCTGGAATTTCACTCTCTCTCCGACAGAATCACTATTCACGTTTTTGTACAAGAGAGGAGAATGAAAATCTGCGTTTTTGCTTCCATGGAGATGTATTGCTAAAAACTCAAGTTCTAGCCGAGGATATTTGAAGTTTTAATTCTACAAAAATTTGTGAGATCGAATTTATTCTTATTCTTTCTTTATTCTTGTGTATTTACATATTCTTTATGTTTGTTGATATTATTGTTTCAATTAATTATTGAGTAATTCGGCCGGTTATTTAATTGTTGGAATAATATATAGCTAGTTAGAATCCCAAATCCGTAATTGTTTGGTTAATTCTAATATTGGTAGCAATTAATAACATTGATTATGGACAAGTTTTCAATTGTTATTATGGGAATATGTAATCTAATTTAAATGAACCGAGCTTGTGAGTTCGTTAATTAGAATTGGTGTTTCTCTAATTCTTAAGGCTATTATTGAATTAAATCTTAAGAGCTTGTTTAGGGTTATTCAATTAATAAGGGAAATAATCAAAGAGCTTGTTTTGATTATCGATAAAATAAGGGGAAACGAGGTTGTTAGAGCTTGTTAACGGCTATAGCCAATTTATTCAAGAATATTGAATTATCTTTGCATCGATGATCAAATTATAGAATTAAAACGGATCAAATTCCTTAGGCTAGAATCTCACTACATATTGATTTATTCTACTTGTTTAATTTTGCATCTCTTGATTTTAATACTTTTTGTTATTTATTTTAAGTTTAGTTTAATCGATTATTAAAAATCCCCCCTATTTTATTTTAATATTAGCAAATTGAGAAATAATCCGAACCAATCCCTGTGGATTCGACCCTACTTATCGCTATCTGCAAATTTAAGAGTAGGAAATATTTTTGTAGGTTCGACAACCTATCAGCTCTGGAGGAGCTTGATGGGGAGACAGTTTTACCTCATCAAGTTTTTCCAGCTTGTTTGGATGATTCTTCTTAATAAAGTTTTTTATCGTTTCATTTCAAAAAAACAAAAAAAACTCTCTAGAAACTCTAATTAGAAATTCAAATCTCAGCATGTGGACCATATAAGATTGAATTCCTGCAACTTTCCATCAAATTAGTAAAACCACAAAATTAAGCATATTGTTCTTCTTCTGATGTTCTTCTCCTAAACGAGAGGTTTCATCATAATCATCAATCCGGAAGCTACGGATTGAAGGGTGATGCACATATCGATATGGTGTTTTTCTCCAAGAAGCATGTATATGGTTTTACTTTTTCATATTTTCTAATTGCTTGTAATTTTCGCCATTTTCTCTCTAAGTATGTCATTTCATTTTTTATATTTTTGTTTTTACACGTGTTTCAAATTTTTTCATTGACAAACCTTCATGGTATGTTTTTTTTTTTTTATCATTACCTGTTAAATCACTCATTCGTGGATAAATGCACCGGTTCTTTATTTTAGAATTATGCTAATGTATTCAATACAATTTGTCATAATATATTTACTCTTAATTATTTTATTTTCAGCATACTTAGAGGTTCAGATCAACGCACAACATCTTTTTTGGTTCTATTTCATAATTATGTTTTGGAATTTTATTAGTTCTAATTCGCTGCTTATACTTTTATTGGCACCACATGATAAAATAAATAAAGAATGAATGACTGAAGTTCTGATAGTTATCCTTCATATCCTTTTAATATTTTATTTGCCAACTTATCGAGTCTTTTAGTATTATTCTCACTAATTCCAAGGAATTATGCTGGTTTTGTCATTTCTTATTCAACCACACATTATAGAATATTTGTAATATACTTTCTTTTTCTTATATACTTCACTCATTTTCTTTTCTTTCTCATGCGATCTATTAAGAAACTTATATATACTAACAACTAAAAGAATCTCTTATACATCTTATGTATATTAAGATATGTACTTTGATATTCTCTTTTGGAACTATATCTATACACCCACTCGCATGTGTGTATAAACACATGAGAAAGTCCATACAAGTGTGTTTGTTTTTGTTTTAACTTCATCCAATTTGTGACATGTCAATTCGGTTTCGTCTTGAATACTATTTGTTTGACTTGAATTGGGACCAAGTAATACTCATAGAGTCATAGGTATTATTAATATATTATATATATTATTTGGAATTCAGAAAGTATTTTTTAATCTTATCCAGATTTTTCTTTCGGCAAGATGTTTAATCTCATCAATCTCAACTAGATTTGAGGATATGAATTTACTACGTACTTCCATCTTTTATATTATGGGAAAATTCTAACCCGCGGGTATTTATTATGACCATGCTACTAAACCACTATCGATCGCCATCTTCTTAATCAATGCTTTATTTTTTATTAGTACTGCAGCCAATTAGCCATCTAATTTTGTACATTCTCATTTCTGTAACGGTTTCATGCATATCAATCGATTTTCCTTTAAGAATATAAGGAATTGTCCCAACTTAGATATCTAATTTTTTAAAAATATACATATGGAAAGTTTAAAATTTTCAAATCAAACTATACACTACATTAATAAATATATCAAACTTTGACTCACATTTAAAAAGAAGAGGAAAAAAAAGGAATAATTACATGTACATTCTCTCACTTTTGGAGTAACTACCCAAGAATCTTTGAGGTTTTATAAATTAATAAGTGCATTCCATGTCAAATACTGACAACTCAAAAAAAAAAATGGGATGAATTGTAATTTGCTTTTACTAATAGGGGTGAAAAATTAATTTTGTTTGGGAATAGGTAGTTATTGTTATCACAAGTCTCGAATTTTTTTTATTATAATTAAGGTCTCACGCAAGGATTGTGTATGTTATTTACCCAACAAATTCATAGCATATGAAGGAGGGGTGCATATAGAAAATGAGGTTTGTAAAAATCTTGATATCTAGGAGAGTACATGGCTAAAATTATGTATTTAAATTATCTTATAATTAAGCTTTTACAGGATTTTATGAGAGGTTTTTATAAGTGTTTATAATATGTTATAACTTATTTAAAAAATAAGCTATTTATTTGATAAAATAAGATCATGAAACTTATAAGATGTTAGGCATGTATGTGTTGTAATAAAGATGGTCAAATTTAATAAGTTTTTAAGATCTTAAAAAATAAGTGAAGATATCCTAACTTATTTAAGGAGCTTATTAGTACATAACAGTTTTTGTGAGCCTAAAATATTTGCTAAATACTTTAAGCTTTTAAGACACCTCATAAACTCCAAAATATCTTATAAAATATTTTGAAAACTTTCTTTTTTTATATTATTTGAGTGGATGTGTTAAATGATACATGTCATAAAATGTCAAATCTACCAATTTACAATAAACTGACAACTATTACAAGCAGCTAACAACAACTACGAAAGTAAAAAAAAGACCCACAATACTGCCGGTAACAGTAAAACCCAATACCCCTGATATTTTGAGGCCTCAATGTCACCAGTATAGCTAGGTTTCATCGACGTTTTGAGAAGTTTCTAAATGCAGCCAATCGCATTATAATCATTTCTCAACATGCAAGTCATTATATAGTTTATCTTTCTCTTTCCCTTTTTCATTTTAAAAGTTTGGTAAATTCCAGTTAATATAACATTGTCTCTTTTACTTTCCTTCTTTTAGCCATCTTTCCCCTTTAATTTTACTATTAAAAAAAATGTTCATAACATTAACAATACCATTACTAATATATATAACTTAAACATATTGACGTTAATGAATATTTGTCTTGAGTGCATGGTTTACATGTTTTAACTATATGATTGGAATTTTTATTTTTATTTTTGATAAAATTATGAACATGTTCTGAAAAGTTCAAATTGGATCACCAATGATAATTTATATTTTTTTACTTTAACTTAAGTTTTACGAAACCTTCATTGGATGAAATTAAAAATGTATAGAAATTTATACATTTTACTTAATGATGTTGACGGGCACATGCTACAATACCTATAATTTGTTGGATTTTATGTATATGAAAAGTGTGTTGGACACGACTTTTACATAAGAAATTCGAATACCGTAAGTATCTGGGATACGAAATATTATTAGATAATATTAATCTATGTTTCAAGTAGATGAGTTTAGCATTTTGAATTTCTCAAATCGGATTAAAAACGAATGAGAAATTAAGTGTAAGTTGGGTGTTTGAAGTGGGTTATCCCACATAGGATATGGATCAATGTTTGGAATGGTTTATAAACCATTGCCTTAAGACAAAGGGTTGGCCCTTTGGGTCATAAGATTTTTGTGGGCTTTGTGAGGGGGAAGGACCTAGCCATGGTCCGGTTCACCGCGCGCGCGCGCCGCCGCCGTCCGTGGGCCTGGGTTTGGGCTTGGGCTTGGGCTTGCAAGATAATTAATTTTTTGGACAAAATTAATTTCACAAATAACCTCTTGATCCATCAACCAAAATTGGGTTTAAATTAAATTGAGCCTGAATAAAATTGCTGGAGACTTTTTTTTTCAGAATCAGAATAAACCTTCCAGAAGACCCAACGTTCGAACGTTGCATCCTTCACGTTCGAACGTTGCATCCTTCACGTTCGAACGTTGGCTTCTGACCGTTGGATTTGCTATTACAAGCCAACGTTCGAACGTTAAGGGTGCAACGTTCGAACATTAGCAGCAGAGATAACCCGCTGTTACAGGTCTGAATTGAAGGTAATTCAATACCCATATTTAATTTTGGCTGATTTTGGAGGTTATATATAGCCCCCTCCAGCTGAATGAAAAACACACCAAGCATTTCTAAGCTTATCATTTCTCTCATTCTCTAAATTCTCTCAAGAGTTCAAAGTAGCGAAAGTCCATTAGGTTCTGAATTTGAAGTGGTTTTGAATTCAGAACGTATATCGTTGTATTTTGGGACACTTGTTGCAAGAAAGCGTACCACCTAGGCGGGGCAATTTAGTGTTAAGGATAGAGAGTTCTCTCTCCCCTTGATTAATCTTCATTCTTTGTTAGTATTTTGAAACGTTTGTGAAGTTTTGATCCAACAAACTTAACACTAAATTCCTTGTTGTTGTTCAAAAGCTATCACTCATTCAAATGGCTAATGTGGGAGATGTTGATGGTGCTACTCTTAACTTCGGTCTTGGACCAGGTGCTAATCTTGGTCTCAGTATTAGCTCCGGCTCCGGTAGAGGTTCTGATTTTGGTTCCGGTTCAGGGCTGGGTCCTGGCTCCGATTTTGGCGTTGGCTCTGGTGGGGGTGCCGGGCTAGGTTTTGTTTAGGGCTGGGCCCTAGTTCCGGTTCTGGCTATGTTCCGGTCCCTCCATTTGTTCCAATGGCTAATCCGGTTATACCAGCTCAGGCTAAAAGGCCTTCGAAGTTCAGCGGTGCTGACTTCAAAAGGTGGCAGCAAAAGATGTTGTTCTACCTCACAACTCTGAACCTGGAGAAGTTCTTAAGGGAGAATGCTCCTTATGTCCCTGAGGACTCAACTGATAACCAACTGAGGGTGACATCTGATACCTGGCATAATAGTGATTTCCTTTGCAGGAATTACATACTTAGCGGGTTAGATGATTTGCTCTACAGTGTTTATCTGTCGGTTAAGACCGCTAAATGCCTCTGGGAGGCGTTGGATAAGAAGTATAGAACTGAGGACGCCGGACTGAAGAAGTTCGTGGTCGCAAAGTTCTTAAACTTCAAGATGGTGGATACTAAGTCCGTGACAAGCCAAGTCCAAGAGTTTCAGATTATTATTCATGAAGTTCATGCTGAGGACATGGCTTTGAGCGAAACTTTCCAAGTAACTTCTATCATTGAGAAGTTACAGCCTTCTTGGAGAGATTTCAAGAATTATTTGAAACACAAGAGAAAGGAGATGAGTCTACAAGACTTGGTCGTTCGACTTAGAATTGAGGAAGACAATCGGGTTTCTGACAAGATGCCTCATGTGCAGGCAATGGCTAACATCGCAGAAGTTCCAGAAAGCTCAAACTGGAAAAGAAAGTTCCAGGGGAAGTCCAAAGGGAACTCCCAGAAAAAGAAAGGCAAGTTGAAACAGGGAGACGACTGTTACAACTGTGGCCAACCTGGACACTGGGCTAGAGACTGCAAAGAGCCCAGAAAAAATAAGTCTCAAGGGTAAGGTTCTGGAAAAAATCAGAACAAAGGCAAGAACCAAGTGTAGAACCAGGTGCACTTGGCTGAAGATGTTGTCCAGGGTATCAATGAGATGATCGACGATCTGTCCGACCACCAGGTGCCGATCGATCTGACTGATCTTGATCTCACTGCCGTCGTGTTCGAAGCTAATTAGGCGAACAACCCAAGGGAGTGGTTCATAGATACTGGGGCTACTCGCCACATCTGTTCTGATAGAGATGCTTTATCGTCCTATTCCCCAACTGATGGATGGAGATTGTTTATGGGAAACTCGGCCACGTCTCCAGTGGTTGGAATGAGGAAATTTGTGCTGAAGATGACTTTAGGCAAAGAGCTGACATTGACTGAAGTTCTGCATGTTCCGGAGATTCGGGAGAATTTGGTATCCGGTTCAACTTTGGTCAAGAATGGGTTCAAGATAGTCTTCGAGGCTGATAGATTTTCTTTAACAAAGAGAGAATTTTACTTAGGAAAAGGTTACCTTGAGCAGGGCCTTTTCAAGATGAATGTAATGAAAGTGTTATGTGCCCAGCGAGCCAACTGTTGGCTTGAACATTAGCACTGTGTCCGTCTTATCATTTAGATAATATCAAACCTATTACGAATGCTTCTTTATTGTTATAACTAGTGTTAGTATAGATAAAGATCCCATGGATTACATATGGTTAGGGAAGCGGTTAGAATACATATGGAATCCTCTCAAAGATCATAATCCTAAATACATTCCAAGTCATAGAGGCTGTGAAATGTGGGATATCACTGACCTCGCCAAGACTTGTTCATGTGTGTAACTCTTCCAAGAGATCGATGCGTTCTATTGTCGATGGCTAGCATGGCCAATACATGTATGAAGATCCATACTTTGGTATGGGATTGAGTGGCCCCGCAAGGATTCCTCGTTGGTGCTGTAGAACTTGGAGTCCTTCGGTTTTCGTAGTGTGAGATAATCCTTAGACCTGAGATGTCATTGGAAAGGGTACTACCCACTCTGCTTTGATATGCACGTGCACTCCAGGAGAGTCATACGGCGTGTATGTTGGATATAGTCTGGTAGTATAGAGGAACAATTGACATTTGGAGGGGATTCATCCAAGGTCATAAGTAATCGGTATTTCGTATGTTGTTGAGTGAAACTGAATGATCAAAACGTCTCTGGCCAAAGCATTGTCTTATAAAAAGGGATTGGTGATCCGTGCTTAGAAGATCAGAACATTAGTTGAACCAACATAGTCATAGTTTCCGAAGTTATTAGGGTTTCGACCGTCGCCAAGCCCTAGGTCTTAGACGGGAAAAAGATGAAGGGATTTGACTCACACAAAGATCGAAATCTGGAGAGGTTTGCATTTTTATCGTTAACATCTAGGAAGTCGGTGACGTTTCTAGACATCGAACCACGACCAATAGGTGTCTTGGGTTAATTGGTGAAATTAATCCAAGGCCTAGTTAATTATTATGAATAATTAATCTAGCCTATGGAATGACTTATTGCTAGCTTGTTAATGAGCCTAAGGGGTCACACACAATACTTAGTGTAGTACCTATTGGCTAGTTAGTTCTTTGTGAATTAATGGAGAGATTAATTAATTGGAATTAATTAATCAGAAAAAAATTAATTAAGTGGTCTTAATTAATAATAGTCTTATAATTTAATATTTAATTTTTAAATTAGGAAAGACTAATTAATTAATTAGTGGTCTAATTAATTAATATGTGAAAGAAGAAAGAAAGAAATATATATATATATATATATATATATATATCTGTCCTATAATATATTTTGGTAGGATCTATTCTAATTAATTAGGTAACTAATTGATATGGAAAGATCTTATAAATATATATTAGGATAAATATTGAAGATATGGAAAGATCTTATTTGATAAGATATGATATATTTGATATGTATTAAATATATGAAAATATCTTGTTAGTTGGAAAGATATCCAATTAATTAAGGAAGAGAGTTTGAGAAAGAATGGAAACTAAATAAAATAACATACATATATATGGATACATGCCTTTTAGTGCGAACACACACCCTAAGTGTGTATGTGTGTATGGGTCGTGTACCCTATATATATATATATATATATATATGTATGTGTTTTATTGTTTAAGTAAGTTTTTAATCAATTAAGTTTCTCTCAAAAGTTTTTCATAAGATAAAAACAAGGTTTAAAGTTTCAATACTTTCTCTCCATCTCTTTCACCTCTTTCACAAATAAATTCTTCTAACTCATGTGTTGAGTACGAAGAACACCAAAATATATTTCTACCCATTTCATAAGCCAAGATTCGATATTCTCCTTGCTAGCACTGGTGGAAATAATCGAGGGTACGAGCTAAGGTGCAGATAAACTTAGCAACACAACACTTGGGGCGCTAGGGCAAATCCATCTGGAGAGGTGGAGCTGGGAGTTGTTTAAAAAGATGTTGTTGATTTTTGGTCTTCAAGAGGTAAATACGAGAAAACTTCCTCTAGGATAGTTTTTTAATCCGATGGTACCATGTCTATCTAGCCCTAATTTCGAGGACACAGCTTTATTTTCTAAATTTATATGTCTTCCGCTGTGCTCAGCGTCCCCAGGGGTTGTACCGATACCAACGTGTAATCCGCTCTGTTGTAATTGAAAATGAAAGCAATAAAAGTATTGGGAATTCTGTTTATTTGCTTGAGTATTCTAATTTGTGGCATGTTAGACTAGGATATGTAAATTAAGTACTATTCGAAGATTGGTCAACTTGAACTTATTACCAACTTTTAAAGTTGAAAATGAACATAAATGTGAAATTTGTGTTGAGGTAAAACTAGTCAAACAACCGTTTCCTTCAGTGGAAAGAAACACCGCACCTCTAGAACCTATTTGCACTAGGTGACAGTCATAGATGATTTGTAAGTTTGTGCAACACTAGAAGGTGGGGAAAAAGAATTTCATTACAGTCATAGATGATTGCATGAGAGTATTGTGTATCTGTATTTACTAAGTAAGTGAGAACGAACGAAGGTCGCTTGGTAGCAAATTTACACATTACAAATAGCGTGCAAGTCGTGTGTAGAAAAGTCTAAAACGGGTTGTGGAGAAAGGATAAAAGACTATCCGAAGTGATCACGTATGGTATGAGAAGCTACAGAGCGCCTTATTGATGAATAATTATGTGACTCATACGTCTGGCAATCTATTCATCAACCTACGACGGCACCACTACTCATCTACAAGCTCAAAATAAATGACGTTGCTGGACATGCAAAGAATCAACATAGAAGAATTCAACTCATATACATAAGTGAAATGATGAATGAAGATGGATCCTCAAATGGAGCTTCAATCCTTAATCTAAGAATGATGATCAATACCGTTTCCCCCCCCAATGGGGTGAAGTGGTTCTCCTTTTGTCTTGGTCCCAGAATTGGTCAAGAGTGAAGCCCTTTTCGGTCAAGAGCACTCCCCCAAAGTGAAGAAGATGCTCCTTGAAGACAAGAAATGATGGGCCATCATGGTGCAATAAACAATGGCCCTTTTCCCCTCAAACATGTCACATGTGCTAACATCATGGCTTTCACTATTCTATTGCACCATCAAATGATGAACTTTTGGATTAAAGGAATCAAAACCCGGGTGTGGGCGCGCCTAGGTGCGGGAATTACGGCGCTCGGGCGCGGTCAGCAGAAACATTTGCCTCTGTCTGGCGCAGCAATTGTATTTCCTTCATAACTCTCTCCACGGAACTCCGATTTGGATGATTCAAGTCCTCATTTGAAGCTAACACATAGCTCTACAACTTTGTAGAAGGGAACTTCATCCAATTCGGTCTCTAAATATAAGGAAATAGCGCTCAACCGTGGAAACTAAGGCAGATACGGCGCCCAGGCGTGGACAGCATGGCGCCTAGGCGCGGAAAGCAGAATGTTGATGTTAGTGGTCGGAGGGCGCTTGTGCGAAGCAACTTGGCCTAAACTAATTAGTATGTTCTCATTTATCACCTGTAATCACTTAACACCACGATTAAACGCCAAACAATCCATTAAGTCCCATGGGACGTAAAAATAGAGCCTAAAACTATTGATTGCATATTCATAGGTTATGCACTTAATAGTAGTGCCTATCGATTTCTGATACATAAATCAGAAATATCTGAGATTCATGAAGGTACTATCATGGATTCTAGAAATGCTTCATTTTTTGAGGATGTCTTTCCAAGTAAGGAAAGAAATAAACAAGTTCCTCTTAAAAGAACATTTGATGAGTCTACGAGTAGTTCTAATCCCGAGGACAAAGAACCACGTCATAGAAAAAGGGCAAGAGTTCCAAAATCATTTGGTTCTAATTTTGTATCATATACATTAGAAGGAGAGCCAAGAATGATTAAGGAAGCTATGTCCGGTCCAGATGCTCAACTCTGGAAAGAGGCTATCAATAGTGAAATTGAGTCTATTTTGCACAACCATATCTGGGAGTTGGTTGATCTTCCAAAAAGAAGTAAGCCTTTAGGCTGTAAATGGATTCTGAAAAGAAAGTATAAAACTGATGGAACTATTGACAAGTATAAGGCCCGTTTGGTAGTCAAAGGATACCGACAAACGAAAAGTCTTGATTTCTTCGATACTTATTCTCCTGCAACGAGAATAACATCCATAAGATTATTCATCGCTATTGCCGCGTTGCATAACCTTGAGATACATCAAATGGATGTTAAGACTGCGTTTCTGAACGGAGAATTAGATGAAGAAATATACATGGAACAACCCGAGAGGTATGTTGCTCCTGGAAAGGAGAAGAAAATGTGTAAACTTGTAAAGTCGCTATACGGACTTAAACAAGCGCCAAAGTAGTGGCATGACAAATTTGATAACACGATGTTATCAAATAATTTCAAGATCAACGAGTGTGATAAATACGTGTATGTTAGACAAACACATAACGCATACATCATAGTGTGTCTATAGGTAGATAACATGTTGATAATGGGTAGTAATCATGAAATTATCATGAATACTAAAGGAATGTTAAAGAAGAACTTTGACATGAAGGATATGGGACTTGCAGACGTCATCTTAGGGATTCAAATCCTAAGGACTTCTGAAGGACCAGTCTTATCGCAATCTCATTACGTTGAGATGATTTTGAAAAGGTTCCTTCAGAGCGATAGTGCACCAATCAAGACGCCAGTTGACTTGAGCGTTCATCTACACAGGAACCATAGCGAACCTGTATCGCAGTTAGAATATGCTAGGGTCATTGGGAGTCTGATGTATATCATGAACTGTACTCGCCATGATCTAGCCTATTCTATGAGCAAGTTGAGTAGGTTCACGAGTAATCCTAGTGTAGAGCATTGGAATGCTTTAACTAGAGTTCTTAAGTATTTAAAGTGTACTAGAGAATATAGATTACACTACTCAAGATATCCAGCTGTAATAGAGGGATACAACGATGCTAATTGGATATCAGACACGAACGACTCTAAGACCACAAGTGGGTATGTATTTACCGTTGGTGGAGGAGCAGTATCGTGAAAATCTTCTAAGCAAACTTGCATAGCCCATTCCACGATGGAATCAGAATTCATTGTTTTAGATAAAGCTGGTGAATAAGCTGAATGGCTAAGAAATTTCTTAAAAGATGTTCCCTGTTGGGAAAAACTTGTGCCTCCGATTTTGATTCATTGCGACTGTATGTCGGCAATTTGGAGGGCTCAAAGTAGTATGTATAATGGTAACTCTAGACATATTCGTCGTAGGCATAATACCATTAAGCAGTTGATCTCTAACGGGATTATTTTCATTGATTATGTGTAATCAAAGGAGAATATTGCAGATCCTTTGACGAAAGGATTGCCCAGAGATCAAATATACTGCCTCTCAAGAGGAATGAGATTAAAAGTCTACAATTTAAGAATGGACACAGTGGAAACCCAACTATGTTGACTGGAGATCCCAAGATCATGGTTCAATGGGACAACCAAGTTGTGAAAATTAAGTATGGCACTTAGGAGTTTAAACTCTAAATCCATTGCCTAGGATAAAGAAGTGCATCCTACAAGTGTAGCAAAGACTAAGTCAGAACTTGTAATGATTCCTATACTGCCATAAAAATGAAGTGGAGTATGGTAGGATACTCCTTAATAGGAGATCACCTATGTGAGTATGAGGTGTAGGCCGCCTCAATATTGAGTAAAATGTAAACATTTATGAATCCAAGAAGGGGTGTCATGGCCAAAATGGACCCAACAGTGAGAACTGAAGCTACTGAGAGTTGATCATGTGAATATCATTGTCTACTTTATGCAAAAGGCTGACCAATTCAAGACATCATGTTCATTGGGAAGCCTAGTAAATCCGATGATATCTCACTAAGAAAGGTTCAAAGCCAAAATCTACCTCTTCTGATGTGATAAAATTTTGTCTGAACTCTTGAGCATTAATTTCATTCGTGTGGAGGATTGTTGGATTTTATGTATATGAAAAGTGTGTTGGACATGACTTTTGCATAAGAAATTCAAACACCGTAAGTATCCGGGATATGAAATATTATTTGATAATATTAATCTACATTCCGAGTAGATGAGTTTAGCATATTGAATTTCTCAAATGGGACTAAAAACGAATGAGAAATTAAGTGCTAAAATTGGGTGTTTAAAGTGGGTTATCCCAAATAGGATATGGATCAATATTTGGAATGGTTTATAAACCATTGCCTTAAGGCAAAAGGTTGGCCCTTTGGGTCATAAGATTTTTGTGGGCTTTGTGAGGGAGAAGGACGTAGCCATGGTCCGGTTCACCACACACGCGTGTGCTCGAGCTCCTGCCGCCATCCGTCCGCCCGTCCAGACCGACTGGCAAGAAAGTTTCAGGATAATTCGTTTCTTCTCCAAGCGAGCATATTATGTGACAGGTTGATCCATTTCCTC
Organism: Buddleja alternifolia; assembly: GCA_019426215.1. Classification (NCBI taxonomy): domain Eukaryota; kingdom Viridiplantae; phylum Streptophyta; class Magnoliopsida; order Lamiales; family Scrophulariaceae; genus Buddleja; species Buddleja alternifolia. Next base: position 41,660,737 of record CM033399.1, on the reverse strand, counting down.
GACTCTCTTTCCACATTATTTCTTCAAATCTGCAAAGTTGCAGATTTGAACTTTGCAGATTTGAAGAACATATATATATATATATATTATTAGTATATATTTTTAAATATCTTTTGAGGACTAATTTTGGTTTGATAAGGAAATGGTGTATTAGGATTATGGATTTGGGGGGAAGGAATGAGTTGGGGAAGAATATGAAAATAAAAGAAAAATAAAAATAAAAGGGTAAATGAAAAATACAATATAAAATAATAGAAATAATATAAAAAATTAGAGTTAATATTAGTGTAAATATTTTCAATAGGTAAGACTATTTTGGTCTTTACAGAATTTTTCACAGGCAAATATATTCGAGAGAGACAATAGATATCTTTTTAGAAATGCAAGGGGGTAAGTTGACAATTTTTTTTCCCATAGGGGGGTGGAGAGATAATAAGGTCGGTCACAGGGGGGTTGGGTGTAATTTACCCAATTAGTTAATGATTAAAAGTTAAGAGAGGGGAGAGACAAAAGTAGGGGACAATTCTTGGGTTGTAGATTTTTAAATAAATAATCATTGTGATTTTTTATAGACAAAAAAGTAACATATTGCTGGCCCAAAATTGTATTAACCAAATACAATTGGGCCAAAATTTTGAACCAAATTGAGTTTGGAAACATAACCTATGATTTTGTCTCAAAGAAAATCATTTGTGATTTTTTTTTTTAATTCAAAATGAAGAGAGATACCCTAAATATTTAGCCCAATAAACTCGGGTTAAATGTTATAATTCTAATCGATAAATACTCCATAAATTTGTGACAATATGGATTCGAACCTAAATAGGGATGCACGCAGTTCGATTTTTGCGATATTTTTATAAAATTTATACCATACCAATAATTGCAATTTTAGGACAACTAATACCAAAATTGAACTTTTCGAAACCTATACCATCGTATCCGGTACGATACGGTTTCGGTATGGTATGGTATGATTTTGCGGTATTTTTACTATATAGATCACATGATTTATCTATGTATTATCATTTCCACTTTTTATGAAAAAAAATCTCAAGAAAAATTATCTATACAATACACTAAAAGAGAACAAATCTCATCTCTCATCTCAATGCATGATTCTCTTACACTTTTGTTCGTAGAAAAAAAAGGGGAAAAAAAGGGGAAAAAAAACACTAAACTTTGCAATAGAAGAATTTTTTTGAATGAGAACCAATAAACTTATGCTTAGAATTAATATGTTTTCTTTTCCTTCAGAAATGTGGTTGTAAGTTGGTTATTAACTATAACTACAAGGTAATAAAATTAAAAACAATTGTCAAACGAAATAATGATTAAAATGATAAGAATATAAGATTTTACAATAATAGTTGGAATTATTATAATTGAGCAACTATTGAACCCAACTACCATAAAAATCATGGAGATTCAAATCCTGTGTTTTGTACTCTGCCCGCCTGTTTCCTCAAGTAAGTGTTATAGTCTAATTCACATTCTTAATGTTAGTATTATGATTTGGAGTCTAGATTTGAAATAATTCAAGAAAATAATTTTAATCCATGTTTTAACTACTTGTCAACTTTAATAAACTTTACTTAATTTTTCATATTTCTAAAACATCACACATTCCCACAAGTTTTGGTAAGAAATCAATTTCCTATATATTTGTATCTACAAATCCTAAAACATTACAAATAATATATAATGAATAGTTATATATATATATACATACGGTCCGATACGGTTTTTTACCGGTATTGAATTTTTAAAACCTAAACCATACCAAAATATTCGGTACAGTAATGGCTGGTACGAAAACCGATAATTTTTAGGAAAAAAACTATTATTTCAATACGATACGATGTGGTACGATCGATCGGTATGGTGCGGATTTAGAAAATCTTGAGCACCCCTAAACCCAAATGAAGTGGATACATTAGACCTAACGTCTTGGTAAATCATTTGTGATTTTGTTCCGAGACGCACGCACTATAAATTCAGACAGTACACTTACCTCTCTCCTCACATTGCAGGTGGCCGTTTCACAATTAGACTACCTCTCTCTCTCTCTCACCGTCTCTTCGTTTCCCAAGTCTCCTCTCTGTCAAAGATTGATACGCTTGCACCCGCTACTGGTACCGACACACAGGTGTACCTGGTAAACATGGAACTCCTCTTTTGTGGCACGACTACAATTCAGTTCTGCATATAATCCTAACCTTTTTTACTCCCATTTCCAATTCTATTTTAATTACGAAAGGAGGCCATTTTTTTTTATTAAATTCAATTTTCTCTGTGATTTTCTTTCTACGCATGTTGTTTGTGTAGAAAATGGCAAGTTTAGTGGAGAGGCTGAGGGTTCGTTCGGATCGAAGACCTATTTATAACATTGATGAATCAGACGAGGAGGGTGATTTCGTAAAGAAGAAATCTGGATTGGGCCCTTCTTCGGATAGATTTGAGAAAAGTGAACGCCCTGATCGGGTAATTCTTCTACCCTTTTTTTTTTTTAACCTCACTTTGCTTTACGCCGCTCTTTGCGTTTTTATGCCCTCTTTCATTTAGTAGAATTTTGGGCGCTGTCAAGTTATCTTTGTGTTTTCTATGTATGCATCCATGTTTCTTTGTGTTTCTCTTTATCTCTCTCTCTATTGATCTATCTAGGGTGACATACACATGCTATGCATGTGTTGTGAAGTTTTCAGCGACCTAGTTTTGCCAATTTTTTAATGATGCAAGACAATTTTCTCCATATAAAAGGAAATTAGATCGTGTGAGTGTGGGAATGGGTAATGTCAACAATTAATGTGCATAACTCTGCTGTGATCTTTTGTTGAGTTTCTGCTCTATTGCTTCTGGCTTTTAACTGGGAGCACTACCAGTATTTGTTGGATGCTGATGTAGAAGTTAAATGAATGTAAACTATTTTTTTTCCTAAAGTATATTTCTTTGTGAAGAAGCATCATTCAATTTTTGGAATTTTTCATGGTCATCGTTTTCACTTCAAAATAATTTCATCGCCCACACAAGGTAAACTGAATTTAACTTAACGATCATTATAATAATGTAGACTTTGAATCAGTTTTTAAAGAATGGTTTAGGCTGAAGAGTGGCATTGGTCCACGAAAACAGTTGTTTTCCACACAACACTATTAATTGCAGTGGTGGACGGACAAAATGAGACTAGCGTGCAATCTTTATAGAGAGGAGCAAAGGGGACTAATTAGCTGATAGCTCATATAAATTCATGTATCTCTACTTTTGGTTGCTATGATTTATTCTTCTGTATGCAAATCGATACACAAACATATATTTCCTTTTTTAGGGTTTATCACTTTTGACTATTTGTTGCTATTGTTTATTTGATAATCTTCTTCAACATTTTAATTAAGAATTTTGCATGTTTTTATAACGGGTGATGCGTAAACTGGAGCACCTGCAGAAGTGCGCAAATTGTAGGAGGCATCGCATGTTAAAGATATCATTTCAATAGATAAGTAATTAATTATGTGCCCATCGTTTCAAGTTCTGTGTGTGTGTGTCCGGTTATAATACTAACTTGCCCTGATAGTATACGTGGCAGACGTTCAGTCGTATCCTGTATCTTTCTAGACATTGCCTTTAAGGTAGAGTTTAGCTAACAACTCACATGTGTATCCATCGCATTAATGAGAAGAAAGAGAGTTTGAATAAACCGTGCTTTTACATATTTGGATTTACCTTCTTGTATTTCGAATAACTTCCAAAACCAAGAAAAAATTTACTTCTGAAGAAGGATCCTTCACCAAATCAGATAACAACCGTAATACCGTATGCAGCAGCTATATTCTAAATTTGATGATAAAAATATGTCAAGAAGTTTTCTGATGAAACCGTGAAATGCAATAACTTCATATGATAATCAGTAAATATATATTTTTAGTTTTTTAGGCATGCCTGCGTCATTTGCTGAAGTTACAAGATATTAATTTGGGAAAACTGTGGGTTTAACAAATGATATGTATGGACTAATCTGTCTCTCTCATCATGCAAATGTGGATGCATACAGTAGATGTCTTGCTGCCTTTTAAAAGTTGCAAAGTTTTATAAATAACTTGTTTTGACATGTATCTTTTTCATCACTTCATGATATCCCCTAAACAGAAGGAAGGTCTATGTCAAGCTTGTGGAAAGGATGACAATCTTTTGAGCTGTGAAACATGTACTTATGCCTACCATCCCAAGTGTTTGCTGCCCCCACTGAGAGGCCCTCTTCCTTGCAGCTGGAAATGCCCTGAATGTGTATGCTTCCCCTCCTAGTTGAAGTCTATATATGAGAAGGTGAATTGAATTTGCTTATCATGATTTGACAATGTGCTTTGTCAGGTTGGCCCCCTCAATGAGCTTGAGAAAATACTTGACTGCGAGATGCGTCCAAGTGCTGCAGATGATAGTGATGCATCTAAGCTGGGATCAAATCAAGTTCTCGTGAAACATTATTTGATCAAGTGGAAAGGACTGTCCTACCTCCACTGCACATGGTAGATTCTTTATTGTGATCTTTCTTGACTTTGTAGTTCAGAATGAGTGATTCTTTTTCGACTGAGGACTTAACTAAGTGACGGTACGGCATCTGTCCTATTGTTCAACGATTGGCAGTTCCAGGCTGTCAGTTATGGAGCAAACCATTATGTTAATTTGTTGACCTTCTTTCAGTTACGTAGAACTACATTGTTTAGTTTTCTTCAAGCATTTATAAAATGATAGGTGGCATCTGATGTCATTTATATGTCAAAGAAGTCCCAACTTGAATTTGTGATGTAAAGATGCATCTACAATGATCTAACAAGAATAATGTTTTCATTTTGTTAGTTAGTTCAGTATTGCTATCCCCTGTCTGGATCTTATTTTACTGCATTTTGTACATTATTGTTTCAGGGTGCCCGAGGTGGAGTTTATTAAGGCATACAAGTCAAATCCTCGTTTAAGAACACGAGTAAACAACTTCCACAAGCAAGCATCTTCAGCAAATAACCCCGACGATGAAATTGTTCCTATAAGACCAGAATGGACGACCATTGATCGTATTATCGCTTGCAGGTCTCACGATCCTTTGAATTTTGACTACTTTAATGTTGGAATAATTGGATGATATTTCTCTTAGCAAAATAATGGCTTTGTTGACATATTATGTTACCCGACATACATGTCACACCTATTTGAACTGGTCGCCACTATAATTAATTTTTGTTTCAGGCCATCTCGTTGATTTGAAGTGAAAGATTTAGTATCAATCTGATATCTGTTTGCTTAAATGTGTTAAATGATCCCGCACTTCTAGTTCAGGAAGTTATCAGTAAATTGGGTTATGCAACTTATATTTTAGAAGATTGAGTTTTGTATGGAGCTTTGCTTTTCGAATCGACATCATCCTATAGTTTGAGGCAACATGTGGCTGCCATTGAAATGCTTGGGCTCTGTTTGGATGTGTTTTCATTTCATTTTCAACCGTCATTTTCTAAAATGTATGAGAGAACGTGTTTTTTGATTTTCGTGTGAGAAAAGTGAAAAAAGAAGGTGTGTTTGGTTGTGTTTTTGAAAATGGTTGAAATTTGTGAGTGTGATGTGTGAAATGATTGAAAAGTAATTATTAGATGATGGTGATGGGTGAAGAGAGAGAGAGGATGGTGATGGGTGGATGTGAGAGAAAATGTGAGATAAGTGATGTGAAATGTAATTTTAAATAAATGATTGAAATTTCTCGGGAACGTAAAAACAAGAATGAAAATGAGAATATTTTCAGTTAAAAACAGTGTAAAGTGTGTATTTCCATTTTCAGATGAAAATGGAAATGGAAAAAGTGGGATGAAAACACAAACAAACAGAGCCTTGATATTTTATCTATCCTCTAATGATTAGTATTTTCTGTCTTGCCAATAGTCATGCTGCTCCTTCTTTTACCAGTAACGAACATTTACAATTTTACTCCCAACACAGACATACAATTTCCTAATAAATACTGACTTTTTTTGTTAAAGTAGCTAACTTGTTAAAGTAAGTAGTTATTCCTACAGAAAATTAAGTAGTAAGCAAGATATTAACTAGTTTGAACTATATTTATTATGGAATTAAAGATGAAAAAAAGACATGAACAACTCATGGAAATCTTAGCAGCTTTTCCCCTTGAATGCTGATTCTGTGAGAAGATTCTTTAGTAAAGCAAATTAAAAGAAAAAGCTTATGTGAGAAAATTTTAGTGGAGGTCCTTGGCATATATCAAAATCCGATGGGGGAGGTGCAGGAGATGGATGCAGATAAGCCGGGTCTCTGCATATAGCTAATGCTGCCTGTTTATACATCTATATTTCAATTGTCCTGGCAGTATTTATTTCACCTCTCCATTGTTAACAGTTGTCAAATTATTCTAATTCCAGGGAAGTAGAAGAAGGAAAAGAATATCTTGTGAAATGGAAGGAGCTTGCATATGATGAATGTTATTGGGAGTTCGAATCAGAAATTGCATCCTTTCAGAAAGAAATTGAAAAGTTTAACGGAATTCAGGCTCGATATGACAAGGTATCCGTGGCAAAACAAAAGAACAGCCTTCGTGATGCCATGGAATCAAAGAAAAAACAGAAAGAGTTTCAACATTTTGAGAGCAGCCCTGATTTTCTATCTGGAGGTATACAATGCTTTTCTTTGAGTTGGGTATTTAGCAGATATTTTGTCATAATAAATCTCCTTTTGACTCCGTCATTATCCAAATAAATCAAGGTTCATTGCATCCATATCAGCTGGAAGGGTTGAATTTCTTGCGTTTTGCTTGGTCCAAACAGACGCATGTGATACTTGCAGATGAAATGGGACTTGGTAGGCTATGTTGTGTCTTTAAATTTACTTACTCTCTCCATCAATCTTTCTTGTACTTACTTATGCATCAGAGTTCCGTATGTGTCATTGCTTGTAAACGTACACGAGTGCAGGCAAAACAATACAGAGTATTGCCTTTTTAGCGTCTCTTTTTGAGGAGAATATGTATCCTCATCTTGTGGTTGCTCCTCTTTCAACATTGAGGAACTGGGAACGTGAATTTGCCACATGGGCTCCTCATATGAATGTTGTAAGTATGGGTAGTTTCTGGTTACATAAGATTACCTTTTAGGTATGTATATGTTTCATGTTGGATCAGATTAGCTTGTATGTATACTTGATCACGAGTCAACTACTGCAGGTGATGTATAGTGGCAGTTCCCAAGCACGGAATGTGATCAGAGAATATGAATTTTACTACCCAAAAAATCAGAAGAAGATCAAGAAAAAGAAATCTGGTCAAGTTGTCAGCGAAAGCAAACAAGATAGAATAAAATTTGATGTCCTTTTGACATCTTATGAAATGATCAACATGGATACAGCATCATTGAAACCCATAAAGTGGGAGTGCATGGTGTGAAAAGACATCCCTTTAAATGCTGACTGTGTTTGAGTCCATTTTGTACTTTCTTCTGATGTTCACTTACATCTCTTGTAGATTGTTGATGAAGGGCACCGCTTAAAAAATAAGGATTCAAAATTGTTTTCTTCGATGAAACAGTACTCCAGCAGACATCGTGTCCTTTTGACTGGAACTCCTCTTCAGGCATGTTATTGATTCCATTATGATCTTCTAATGTTGTTTTGTTGTTTATGCATGAAATATTGTTGTAAGGAAAGAGAGCACATTGTATTGCTTGGCTTGCCTACATATCTAGAGATAAATGGGTCAGTATTGGCTTCATATATATAATTTTAGCTTAAATTATTAGGCCTGATGCTGGAATCAGTGGGAAAGAGCCCTCTTCTGGGTTAGCAATTTAAGCAGTCTTTATGTATTTTGAATGAATTTGCTTTAAGAGAGCCAGCAATGTTTTATTGACTGATGATTGTCATCACTTGCTAGTGTCCACACATTTGTTTATATCTCGTTCAAATGAGTGAATGCTTACGCATTAGTTCGAAATGACTAGTAAAATATAAAAAACTGCAGTTTTAGTCTTTGCTTATATTAACTCATGTAGCTGTAGTTGAATCTTTCTTCACCATTATAATGCTAGTTGGATGGATACTTCTATAACCATGCTTGCTACTAAACCAAAGTCCTGCCAATTTTCAGTAAACTATTTTCTTTCTTTAGTGAAGTTAATGACCATATAACGTTATTTCTCCTTCTCTGGAAGGATGAATTTTCCTGTTCATTCTATCTTTAGAACAATTTGGCATAACCTTTCATGAAGCACTACAAATCATTTCCCCTTTTTTACTTCCTTCATGTATTTATGATGATGGTTGCCTTCACGCATTGCAGAATAACTTGGACGAACTTTTCATGCTTATGCATTTCCTTGATGCAGGCAAGGTCAGTTCCTTGCAACATAAGTATTTGAATTTTTATCATCCTTGAAATGAATGACGTGATTATCTCCAGAATCGTATAATTTACCAAAATCAATTTCAGTTTGGAAGTTTAGAGGAGTTTCAAGAGGAGTTCAAGGATATCAATCAAGAGGAACAAATTTCTAGGCTTCATAAGATGTTGGCTCCACATCTCCTGAGAAGTATGAACTGAAACAACTTGTGTGACTTTTGAGTTTGTACTTCTATTTTTTGCCTTTTGTGATAAAATCAAATATTCCACTAATTAAACGCGATTCCCAAGCATGTTAATTTGTGCTACAGTCCCTGAACAACAGTTCTGTGTCCGGAAAAACTTTATCATTTAGTTGCCAAGATGCAGGAATGTTATGATAAGAGACATGTTCCCATCACATTATGAGAAAGAACACATGGGTGCATGTAAGATATACTATATACCAAATTTTTGATGAATCTCTCATAACAGGCAAGATTATCACGAATTTGTACTTTCTTTAAGCCAAATCTGAACCACCTTTTCCCTATTCATCCCATTCCTCCCCCCCCCCCCCCCCCCAAAAAAAAACAAAAAAAAAGCAGCTTTTGATATTCACATTCAACCTTTAGTTTATAATCTCCCACTTTTTCTATCTTTTCTGCCATCTAATTGTTCCAGTCTCCATTTTAATTGACTGGATTGTGCATTCACGCTCATGTGTGCTATTATGGAGGATAATTGCAAGATTTTCCCCTTTTTTTTGGAACAAGTAAGCGTATAATATATCACAGAAAACAAGTACCGCTACACCAGGCATCCCTGGTTTATATACCCTCAAATTTATATAGTAAGATTTTTCCCTTTGCTTTCACTTTTCATGCTACGAAAGGTAGATCTTCAGATGAATCTATGATGTTGAAGGTGTTATGTTTCCACTTTGAATTGCAGGAGTGAAGAAAGATGTTATGAAAGAGCTACCTCCTAAAAAAGAACTAATTCTGCGTGTCGAATTGAGTAGCAAGCAGAAAGAGTATTACAAAGCAATTTTGACCCGTAATTATCAGATTCTAACTCGCAAGGGTGGCGCCCAGGTAAGCTGACACATTTTCGTATGTAGTTCTCATTGTATATTTTTCAATTTTGTCAATTTGCTGTGACTGAGCCCACCTTTTTCTTTGTAGATTTCCCTTATAAATGTGGTGATGGAACTCCGCAAGCTCTGTTGTCATCCCTTTATGTTAGAAGGTGTTGAACCAGAAGATTCTAACGAGTTTAGCAAGTAATACATGCATTTCCACCCCGTTTTTCTCTTATTTGTTGTTGGTTGGAAAAAGAAATGGATTTAATACCCGCATGAATTTGCCTTCACGTGATAATCACAGGTCGTGCATGTGATGGCAATTATTATGAGTACCTTAATCTTGTTCTTGTGAATTATTCTTCTGAAGACATAAATATTATATGTTTTACTTTCTTCAGATCTAGATTTTTATTTCGTTTCTTTTGCCCACAATGATATTTATCTCAGGCAACTGTTGGAGACATCAGGAAAGTTACAACTTTTGGACAAGATGATGGTCAAGCTTAAAGAGCAGGGCCACAGAGTTCTTATATATTCTCAATTTCAGCACATGTTGGACTTATTAGAAGATTACTGTAACTATAGGGTACGAACAAGTTACTGGATTTATTTATTTTGATTGGTACGCTAAAAAATGTATTCCATATCTGGATTATGCTCTTCTCTGGTTGTCAGAAATGGTATTACGAGAGGATTGATGGAAAAGTTGGTGGAGCAGAAAGGCAAATCCGAATAGATAGGTTTAATGCAAAGAATTCATCCAGATTCTGTTTTTTGCTCTCAACGAGGGCCGGGGGTTTAGGAATAAACCTTGCTACTGCTGATACAGTAATTATATACGACAGGTAATGCTGTTTTTGTGTTTAGTAGCATTTATCTCCTTATTTTCTCATGATTTTAATTTTCTTTGGGGTAATTTTGTGTTTCCACTGTGTGTTCTGTTTTTATATTCTGAATGTTGCTGGTTGAACTATGCCAATGTTGTAAAGCAAGAAATAGGTTTTATACAGTTCTATAATGATGTATATTTTTGCTTGTTTGGCCCATACAAGATGGTCTTGAGACCCTAAAATGTGTTCCCCCCCCCCCCCCCAACATTGTGAATTGAAGAATTGAGAAGATAGTAGATCAAAACAGGGGCTTGTTGTAAAGATCTCTCTTAGACATTATCTTCCCCTGGAGAGATGTCTAAGATGAGAAGAATGTTTTAACTCAAAAGATTGACAATATGAATTTTGACATCCTGTGGACGATGACTCAGAGAGTCAGCATCACTCTGCTGATATCGGCGTCCTGCTAGAGTGATATTAGGTACGCTGTAATTTTTATCAGTCTCTCTCGTACGAGGTTAAAATATAACCGTAGTTTGAATGCGAGATGGGAGAAGAACTGAAAGAAAAGAATCTTGTAGTGTTGTGTTATAACCTTACAGTCTTACTTGACCCCAAAAGATTATTTATGCACTAACATAACATGGCTTATAAAATATCGCCTTACTTAAATAAGTTCCTACTGGATATACCTAGAGAAGCGTTTGATAGCTGATGGATGTTTAGATCCAATAATTGCCAGAAGATATTTGGACCCTGATGATGACTTCATATCTAAGAACATTTTATCTTTTCCTGTCGTACATTTGATTTAAGTTTGAGTTTTTTTTTTTTTTTTCTAGCTATCTGCAATATCTAACCCGATTAATGTAGCTGCTAGTGGTGACTTTGTGCTTGCTTGGATGCAATATTTTGTGCTCTTTATTAGATATACTGCAGATTATACTTGCCTCCTACATTAACAAGCAATTTGGATTTAGCGTCCCTATTGTTGTATTAGACCTCTCTGTTTCTGTTCTTGTAAAGGACTAGTGATTATGATATGATCCTCCAAATCTTCGTGCCCTAAGATAATTTCTTATCCAACTAAAGCTTGAAGTTTTAATGTGCATGAAGACTTTTGCAAGCACAGTCAAATTGTATGGTGTTGCAATTAATAGTTGTGCTTGCAATTGTCTTGACTTTGCTAGTCTTGATTTCTCATGGTTACGAGAAGATCCAATTAAGAGATAAAAAGCAAAATAATTGCAGTCTGGTAATGCAAATGATTTAAGTTACTTTTTATGTATGTTTTTTCCCCCCTTTTTTTGATTAATGCTTTTTATGTATGTGACAAGACAAAGAAGTTCTTTACTTGGTACTTATAATAATCGGTTAATTGCACTTACTACCCCTCTTATTTATTGTAATTACATTCTAGTCCGCATAGTTTTGGCTCATAACAAACACCCCTCCCCCTTCTTATAATAAAACTTACATTGAACCTCATCTGACTAACGACCGTTAGTCAAGCGTGACGGAAAGTGTAAAATGTCAATCTTACCCATGTTTTATAAAATATAAAAAATAAAAAATAAATAAACAAGGGTTGATTACATTAACACCCTCCTTATTTAGTGTAATTACAAATGCAATCCGCTTTATGGGATCATGTAACAGATACCTCCGTCTTATAATGAAACCTTACATTCAACCCCCTATGAATAACTTCCGTTACTTGTCTTTTTTCTATTTTATATGTTTTTCCATTATATACTTTTCTAATTTTCCTTTTTTATTATAACGTTACATATATTTGTTTTCATTCAACTTATTTTAATGTACTAATTAGTTTGATATTTTTGGAAACTTACTAATTTAGATTTATCTGCATTGAATTATGATATTGCTCCTAAAATAAACCGAAACTCGGGATTTGTTTTCATTTTAAAAAAAATTCAAATTTGGATAAATCCGAATTTACACTTAATTACCAAGTTAACAAGTTTTTAATGAAATGATTTATTTAAAACTAAATTGAAATTTACAATTACATCCTCAATATGAAAAATTACATTCACCCCCTCAAGGGCAAAATAGGAAAATTAAAAAATATATGTTGATTATGTCAGCAAATTTCATTAGTTTTCTAACGGAAGGGGGGCGATTGTAATGTTTTATTATAAGAAGGGGGTATTTGTTATGTGCTCAAAACCAATAAGAACTGTAATTACACTAAATAAGAGGGGTAGTTAGTGTAATTATATCCCTATAATATATGAGCTTGTACGATAATATTAGAAAAAGTATAGCTTCTGTTTTCGGGGTATGCTCTTTCATCTGTAAATGTACATCTATCAAATTTTCTTCTACTTGTCTTTGACTTATGCATTTTGATAATCTCTATTGTTATCTAGTAATTGAGCATGCAAAATTTGCAGTGATTGGAATCCTCACGCAGATCTGCAGGCAATGGCAAGAGCTCATCGCCTTGGTCAAACAAATAAGGTTCTTCTCATTGTAGATCGTGTCATGGAAGATTCTTGATGTTCACTGCTTGGATTATCAATAATTTTAACGCTTTTCTATATTGTAGGTAATGATTTACAGACTAATAACACGAGGAACCATTGAAGAAAGGATGATGCAGATGACTAAAAAGAAAATGGTTTTGGAGCATCTAGTTGTGGGAAGGCTCAAAGCACAAAACATTAATCAGGTGCTTATCTTAGCCTAAAAATAAAGTGTAATAATCAACAGTTGCACAATGAAGCATCGTAAATCAGAATTTGGGATGGTTAATTGATTGTGAACATTTTACTGCCATCAAGTTCTTTTAACATATATGTTGACGTTTTCATAAATGAGATCAGTATTCATGCGAGAAAAACATATATTGATGATTGAATCTGAAACTATGTAGTAACACTAATTGTCGAATCTCCCTTTAGTGATTGAATGGAAACGTTGATTTCCTTGATTTCTTTTCTAGCACGCTGACGGATATGAGAAAGGACTTGATTTTAGATGCTATTTGCATTTTCCGAACCCAACCTATTTTCTTTATATGTTTGATTAGCTGATAAGTTGCTTTTTGCGTATTTAAAATAGTTTCATTGTATTAGTAAAAATTGCTATCTGCATGATGTGCATATGTGGTATTGTTTTGTATTTATACAACGGGGACTTAAAATGGATATGTGGTGTTATATTGTATGTTTATCACTCAAACATAGGTAAAAAGCATCCCCCCCCCCCCCCCCCAAAAAAAAAAAAAGCATTCCCAACACACAAAACCTATGCGACCCTCTGTCGCACTGAGCACTTTGCCCGCTATTCTAAAAATTTGTGCACTCGACCCCCCCCCCCCCTACCCACCCACCCACACAAGGAATGGCCTCTGGGGGCATTCCCGGAAACAGAGCCAGGGGGCATTCCACAACAAAAATTGAAGGTTGGGGGGTTGAGTACGAATTTTTTTTAAATAGAGGGCAAAGTGCAAAACATGACATACGTTGGAGAAATCGGCGTTTTACCCTACAAAGATACTCAACATACTCAGATAGTTTCATTTCCTCAATTAGTAGTTGATCTCTGAAGATTATATGCCAATTGTCATAGGGGATGAAGCACCTGTATCTATTTTTTTCACATGGACACATTTATTCTAGTGAGATGAACTTATACCCTTTCAATAATAGACAAGTTAAGGTAATATGGACCATTACAGGAAGCAGCAGAATTTGCAAGAGAGTCTGTTTTCATGCCTTATCCACATCTTTCCTATATCAATATTCATCCTTCTTCGCTCCTGGTCATTTCAGAATACTATATGTAGCATCAAAAAGAGCAATGTTAAAGGGCACGTTAACTGCTAGAGGCTTGATGTTTCTATATTGTTTCGTATGACACTGTCTTTATTTGTTATACAGAGCCCCATATGGTGAATTTTCTTCCCTTTAGAAGTGAATGATATTACCCCCCTTCCCTAACAAGATGTCTAGTATTTTTCTCTGTCCAAAAATACCAGTCTTGTATCGGACAATTGTGAGATTTTAGTACCAGTCATCTCTTATACTCTCTAGTGAAAATCTATTAGTTATCTTTTCTCTTTTTCTTTTTTAATATGAGGGTTGGGGCCTCACAGGTTCGACCCGTGTCTATGTGTGATAGAGAGGAGCAATCACAGAGGAGAAGCCCTTGTGGTAAAAAACGGTGGATAAAAGGACAAAAGAAAGACTAACCGATATAAGATTATCAAGTTTTCCTTGCATGTTAATGATGGTTCTTTTGCACGAGCCTATGTTAATGAAGTAAATCGAGACTTTATTAAACATTTTTTAAAACTTTTATTTGGACAACTTTTTAAAGTAAGGTTGCTTGGGCAATTTGTGACATTATATTATTATATAACAAATTAGATGGTCGGTTCATTAGAATGACAATAGTATTAACTATCGATGGTGGTGCCGCTGCTGCTGATGATAAACAACCTAAAGCTAACTGCAAAAATAGTTAAATAAAAATTGCAATTATATGAGGGGAAAACAATGGCATACAAATTAAAAATTGAAAATACTAGACATTGTTTATTCATTATTACTACAAGAACAAAAGAAATAGTTATAATGACAAAAAAACACTAATGATAACGATGATGATCCCTCGTGAAGAATGCATGATGTTAATATATGTATTTGTCTCAATATGTTTGTCCCATTATTATGGAAAGATCTATCACAGTATGGATGTCATGCCTTTCGATTTAAATTTAGAAATTGTATTAAATGATTCTCTCAAGTACGTAATCATCTTATTTAAGAATGTAAGTTTCCTCTGTGGATAAACGCTGGCAGATACATTCTTCCCATAACACTATCGCATTATTTAAGGAAATACGATTTATACATGGATAAAAGCTAAAATTTACAATCAAAATAAAATCATGCCATAAAGTACTAAGATTGAAGTAGAAATTCAAGGTTCACGAAATAGTTCTACTAGATGTATAAAAGTCACTTACAACAAAGGTAAATTTAACACTTTGGAAAACAAGAACTGTAAAGCTGATTACTTGGAAAACCGGAACTATAATTGCAATTAGCTATACATTAAAGATTTAATTTTTTAGTAAAAAAAACCATGAAATAGAGTCTGTTTGGACCCTTGGTTGAGAAGGAAAAATCTGTTTTTGGACTACAAACACGATTGGATGAGTGTTTGGCCCCATTTGTATAAATCCCACTTGAACTTTTTTGCATTGCAAAACCTCGATTTGGCAAAGTTGACAATTCAAACTTATGTCATAATCAATTCTTCCTTAATCAATTATACAACAGTTGAGCCAAATTCATCCTTAAACAAATAAGTCATTCTTTGAGTTGAGAAACATGAAAAATTATCTCTTTAATTGCTAGCCATGGTAGATTCTGGTGACAACTCTCTATTAGTAGCATTTAAGTTATATTTGCTAAAGAATTTTAGTTTCCACTGAATTTCATTGCCGCAATAATATTCTTCCCCGCGAAGGTATCACATTCATTATAGGACCCACTTTTACCTCTTTAATCTCTATTCTCAATATATTGTCATATTGCAAGCCAATCTGCTTCTGTTGACATGTAACAGTGCCAACTCATCAGGTAACTCCCTTTGACATGTGTAACTTTTAATAGAGAGATGCATTCCATGTGAATGGTATGATTTTTAAAGCTCAGATAGACCACAGAAGAAATGTTCTATAATAGATCATGCTGCAAATTAGATATAAAATCTGATAAGCAGTTCCTTCTTTCGATGAGACGTTAAATATTGATAAATGAATACAATTGACGATGATTGTTCTCCAGTTTTGCGGCTAGCTTTTGTGTATATCTGTTGCAATCCGTATGAATTTTGTTGCTTATTTTCTGTTATACATGAAGAAGTCAAATTCCTTTTGCTTTTTGTTTATAGTTCTTTGCTGAGATTCTATGATCTGGGTGCAGGAAGAATTAGATGACATCATCAGGTATGGGTCGAAGGAGTTGTTTGCTGACGATAATGATGAATCGGTAAAATCCCGTCAAATTCATTATGATGATACTGCAATTGATAGGTAACTTTTTTGTTCTACTTTCTTTTCCGTGCTATCCATTTTATGTTGTTTTGAGAACTTTGAATCCACTGCGATGTAGATTACTTGATCGAGAACAAATTGAAGAAGAAGAGGCTTCATTGGATGATGAAGAGGAGGATGGATTTTTAAAAGCTTTTAAGGTTCGTATTACTTGCATCGCTGTAATTTTGTTGTCACAATCCTTTTTGGCTGTTTTGTATAGATTTTTATCTTTAAGATTTAGTGGATCTCAAAATAATTCACTGCGAGGATTTTTCATTTGTCTCGGAATCATTTCCGTAAAGTGTACGTCCCAAAATTGACTTGTGGATATAGTTGGGATAGCCATGTGGGCTTGTCCTGTTCTGTCAGGATTAGTTCATGAAAGCATCATTTCATTCAATCTAGTATGATGACATGGTGGTGGGAATTCTATATCATTTCTAAAAAATGCAGGTATTTTAAGTACTATTCTATAGTTGGATATTTTGCCAATATGCTTATAATGGTAAGTGGTCAGTTTTGATGCAATAAATGTAGTCATGAGACGCCTATAGACTTCGTTGATGTTATTATGTGAAATGCTTTGGTCAGATTTTCCTGGGTCAGAACGACTTTTATTTACTTAAACATGGAAGCTTCGTTTGACAATTTGCGACTTCTTTTATGTCTTTGGTATTGGGATTTCTATATGCCTTATCTTTTCTCCATTTGTTCTATTTCAATACCGCACCTACCCTTTTTTTAGGAAATCTAAAGTAAAGTAAATGCCTCAGGTAGCAAATTTTGAGTATGTTGATGAGACAGAATTGACAGCTGAAGAGGAAACACCTGTGCCACCAACAGAAAATAAAGCCTCAGCAAACAATCCTGAACGAGCAACCTACTGGGAAGACCTGTTACGAGATAAATACGAAGTGCAGAAAATTGAAGAATTTAATGCAATGGGAAAGGGAAAGAGGAGCCGCAAACAGGTGTGTCTTGACACTCTTGAAATGTTCTTCCTTGTAGTTCACTTATTCATCTGGCCAAGTCATAGAATTTGAGAATAGTAGAACAATGACGAATGTGATAGTTAACTAATATACAAGTTGAATGTGGTTTGACTAAACTAACCCTACGTCCACCGATGAAATGTTGAGTTCTGTACAAACAAGATACTTCTAGAACTACTGGTATTGTCTCACTCAAATTGTTTGTACTCTCTATTCGCCTACTGCACGATAGGTGCTTTAAAGCCTTCCTTGTTTATTTAAACTTGAGCAAACCATAGATTAGGTTTTGCCATTTTGGACCTTGAATATAAGACATTATTGTGCACACCTGAACTGAGGTTGAGGAAAGTATTTTTATCCCTAAGGTGATCCCATTTTTTTCTGACAGCGGTCTTTCTGCCAGTATTTATAGCTTCTTTCTGGCATGCTTGCAAATTGAGATTGTTTACTTGTGGTTAGAGTGGAACGAAAAGGCAGTTAAACTGTTCACACGTGGTTTATTTCCTTTTCTCTTTCCTTTCTAGCATGCTTCATTTTTTTGTTTGAGAAATTCCGCTTTCTATTATGGAAACCAACAGACTTGTCTGAATGAATTTTGCTTTTGGTATACTCAAGTCTTATCCAAGTTATGGTGTCACTTGTCTTCAATGCTTATTACTTGACAAATTTCTAAGTAGCTGTATGCCATACTAAACTGGTGTGCTACATGAACCAACTTTTACCCCCTGCACTTGGGTCATCATCACATTCTTGAATCCTCTGTACTTTTTCGAAGTTGAGGGTTGTGGGTTGCACCAGTCAATGGTTCTGTAGAAGGAAAAATACCACAAATTGTTCCAAGCATAATAATCTGGTTCCGCATCGCATTTTGTCATTTCTCTATATGCTTAAATACAGATGGTGTCTGTTGAAGAAGATGACCTTGCTGGTATGGAAGATGTAAGTTCTGATGGGGAAGATGATAACTATGAAGCTGAGCTAACCGATAATGAAACAGCTTCAGTTGGAGCTGCAACTGTCAGAAGGCCGTACAGAAAAAGAGCTCGAGGTATGGATTAAATGCCTATTATCATATCTTGATTGGGAGAATGCAACAATGCCTCTAACCATCCTGTTCAATTTTTATCAGCAGACACTTCAGAAAAACTACCTTTGATGGAAGGGGAAGGGAGA
The DNA here is from genome assembly GCA_019426215.1 of Buddleja alternifolia. Taxonomy (NCBI): domain Eukaryota; kingdom Viridiplantae; phylum Streptophyta; class Magnoliopsida; order Lamiales; family Scrophulariaceae; genus Buddleja; species Buddleja alternifolia. The sequence continues at coordinate 41,642,217 of CM033399.1, read as the reverse complement.
TCTTTTCGAGTACTGGGATTTAACCAAAACCAGAGGGGTGTATTTGTCCAAATTTTGATGAGGTTGCATTTCTCGAGTATTCTTTGATTTTTTTTAAATCCGATCTCTTGCTCCGTTCCCTCTCTTGATCTGTCTTCATCTAGATAAATGTGCAGCTCGTATTATTTTCTAAAGAATGATGCATATAAATTGAACTGTTTACAGATTTGGTGTGGGGGATTATGATTGGGCGGAGTTCACACCACGTCTTAAGCAGAAGACCTTCGATGAAATTGACAAGTATGTATTTTGCAACTCTGGACTCTGGTCTATTCTACTCTCTATGTATTTTAGAAATGTTGATTGCACCAATGTTTTTTTTTTTTTTGGCTAACATGGCTTGCCTAAAAAAACCTGCCATCTTGCGATTATATATGGTATTGTCCATCTTTGAATGACATTGTTGTTCTTCGTTATTTAGCTCCATAATATAATTTATGTAATAATTTTTTGTTTTCATCATATATCAATATATAGCATTGTAGAGATTTGGTCAAATTATAACAATCCATTAACTGTATATTACCTTCTCAGATTAAAGCTTTGTTTGGTCTAATGAGGGGGAAGGGGGAGTTTAATTTACACAATGGAAGTATAGTACTTCTTCCTGGAGTTGTTTGGTATCACCCTAGGAAAGTAGATCTCTAATTCTTCCCCATGTTTGGTGCCTTGAAAATAAAGTAGGGATGGAAGATCAAGTTTAATGTTTTGCAGGTTCACTCTTTCCTTGTGAATTTGTGCACAAAAATTAAAATTAAACTGGGTGTATTGTTTCATTTTGACCCTTCAACATCCTTTTTTCCCAAACTTCGGATACAAACAAAACTATGGTTGGGGGGTTAATACATCTTATTTTACTTCCCTTTCATTATGCTATCTAATGACCAATTTTGATACATTCAATGCTTCAACTTATACTTGTATCCTCCTATACTTCCTCTTTTCACCTCAACCTACTTCCCTTTCATTAAGCTATCTAATGACCAATTTTGATAATTCATCACTTCAACTTATACTTGTATCCTCCTACACTTCCTCTTTTCACCTCAACCAAACATCATGCAAGGAAAACTAGCTAAAGAACAAATAGCTATCCAGCAAATTCTTTTATATTTGTTCTGGAGGGGGAAATTTTACTCCAAATCCCTATGCAAGTGGCGAGAATAGATTGAGTGATAAGAGCAGCACTTAAAAGATGTGAAATCATTTTCAACGAGTAATGACAAAATCAAACACAGCTAATGCATTACAAAAACAGGAGAGAAGCTTATGAAAGGTGGGTTGACTTTCTGGATAGACTTAAGCAGGTCCATTTGAATATCGGTTCTGTTAAATCTTCTTTCAGAAATGAGCAGGAATTAGGATAACACCAGAACTAGTGAATTCCATTTCACCTGGAGACATGACAATATTTAGAGGTCATGTTAGAGGTCATGACAATATTTATGATCCATGTGGAGAACTCCGAAGGTTTGTTATACTTAATGCCTGAATGAAAGGAAAGATTGGCATTTATGCTTTAGTTTTGGAGAATAAAGCTTCATGTGTCACATTAGACTTGTAAATGTTACCAAGTTTCTGGAAAAGTAGATTAGATTGAGAGACAGCTTTTGTGTTCTCGTATCCACGTCAGCTGAATGATACGCATTAGCATCGTGGTTGACCGAGTTGCCCACTTTGCATTTAGGTGGACTGTTGTAAATATGGCATCAGCAGTCTTCTACAATTGGTTGAGATCTGCTAGAATGCACATACTTAATCTTGTGATTGAAATTTTTTCTTTTGTAATAACTTTAGGAAGTTGTTACATGATAATACACCAAACTTGGACTGAGTTGTTACATGATAACACCCAAATTGTCTCCCAGCTGGCGTCATCTTTTTTGGAGAAGAATGATGGTGCACTTTCTTGTAGCACCACTTCCTCTAAATGTGTATATGAACTCGTTTATGTTGGTAACATTGTAGTCTGGGCCTGAATCAGGGAGGGGTATGTTAGGCATATAAGATAAGGAGCCCTAACTTAGCCCAAAACCATGGTCAAAGGTAAAAGGTTGACTCCCCACTTATATACCCTTCCACACTTTCATGTGGAACCGATGTGGGATATCGTAACAATCCATTAGGCATATAAGATAGGGAGCCCTAACTTAACCCAAAACCATGGTCAAAGGTAAAGGGTTGACTCCCCACTTATATACCCTTCCACACTTTCATGTGGAACCGATGTGGGATATCGTAACAATCCATCCCCCTTTCAAATCGGACGTCCACGGACGGCACACTCTGGGTGCAACCCATACCAAGGCCCACTTCCCGGGTGGCAACCCCCTTGGGCCCACATCCGGGGTGGCAACCCCTGGGCCCACCATCGGGTAGCCTGTTACGATATCCCACATCGGTTCCACATGAAAGTGTGGAAGGGTATATAAGTGGGGAGTCAACCCTTTACCTTTGACCATGGTTTTGGGTTAAGTTAGGGCTCTCTATCTTAGGGTATATAAGTGGGGAGTCAACCCTTTTACCTTTGACCATGGTTTTGGGTTAAGTTAGGGCTCTCTATCTTAGGTATATAAGATAGGGAGACCTAACTTAACCCAAAACCATGGTCAAAGGTAAAGGGTTGACTCCCCACTTATATACCCTTCCACACTTTCATGTGGGATATCGTAACAATCCATCCCCCTTTCAAACCGGATGTCCACGGACGGCACACTCCGGGTGGCAACTCATACCAAGGCCCACTTCCCGGGTGGCAACCCCTTGGGCCCACATCCGGGGTGGCAACCCCTGGGCCCACCATCGGGTAGCCCCTTTCCGTGGCCCGCCCGAATCCGGCAGGTCGGACCAAATTGTTAGGTATATAAGATAGGGAGCCCTAACTTAATCAAAAATTATGGTCAAAGGTAAAGGGTAGACTCCCCACTTATATACCCTTCCACACTTTCATGTGGAACCGATGTGGGATATCGTAACAGGGTAAGTCGTGGCTGCCGCATCCCATGGGTACACATTTTTCTTTTGTAATTACACACACGCAATATTGCACGCACACACACACAATGCTTTAAAAACCGGACCAGTTATCAAACCCGAAAATTTACCGGGTCAAGGGTCATTAGTCCAACCACGGTTCGATCGTGGTCGGACCGGTGATTTCGTAATTGTCATAAATAATTATTAATATATTAAATTTAGGTTAAAATAATAATAATAATAACTAGCGGTCAAAGCACACTCGATGCGTGTGCAAAGAAAGAAAAATGTAAACTAAACTTTTTTTTTTGTCAATTATTATAATTCAAATGAAAAAACTATGGAAAAGTATTTCGCTTCCCTTGCTATAGAAACCTCATTTCTTGTATAGTTTGATATTTTCTCATGACTCTTAACAAATATTTAGTACTATTATAGTCTTCATGAAAATTTAGTTACGTGAATATAGATCAAAATTAATTCATTCAAAGGGTGAAAAGATAAAAAGACATAATTGATGTCCTTTCCATACTGAAAGTTTAATGAAAAAAATTACAAAGAAATGATGAATCAATTATTGCTTCAGCGAAGACGATAAATCTACAAAGAAAATTAAAAGATGAATTATCTTTTAGTATATACACCTCGAATGAGAATTGAATAATGAGAAAGTTGTATTAGTTTAAACAACAATTGCGAGCAGTTGTAATACAACTAATACAGGATAACTTAAAAGGCAAATTTAGAATTTGAATGTAATCTATTTGTTTCACACCTTACCCATAGTAATGAAAATTGAAAGATATATATGGCTATGTTTGTTTGTTTTTGAGTTAGAATTCTGAAAATTTCTCAGAAATACGTACTACGGAGATTTGTGTGAGCATGATGTGATGTGAGTTGTGTTTGTTTCTGTTTTATAAAAATTGTTGAAATTTGTATAATATGTCAAATCAATGGTGATAGGTCGATGTATGATGTGTTGAATGATTGAGTTGGTTATTTATATAATGATTATGTGAATAAAGAAATAATAAAATTAAAATTAAAATTGTAAAGTATGAAAAAGAAAAAGAAATAATGATTGGGGTAAATGATTTTGATTGATGATTGTGTGAAATGATAGATATACTGAGTGATAGGGTAGTTATATAGGGATTGAAAAAGTTGAGTAGGAAAAAGGTGAATTTAGATGAAAATAGTTTGTGTTATGATTTTTTAGGATTATGAGATCGATGATATTGAAAATGGAATTTGAAAACATAAACAAAATGGGCCATAATTTTGTCACAGAATAAAACCCCATAACTCATCAGCAAAAAAATTTACCTGCAGAGAACCAATAAGAAAAGAAAAAAAAAATAATAATAATAATATTAATAAAAGAATCAAAGCAATTTAAACTTTGTTTTATAAAAAAAATATGAAAATAATAATAAAAAATTAACATTAAAATAAAATATGTCCTGAATAATTACTACATCAAAAAGAACTGAATAATTATTACATTGGACATCCCTCTTTTTAGGGAGGTGGAAGTAATTCATCAAAGATGAGGGAGGGGGTTGTACATTGCCCATAAGTTAGGGAGTTTTTTCGTAATTATCCCTATATTATAAAATATATACTATATAGACGTGTGCGCCTGTGTGAGTGCGCGCGCTGCTGTGGAGCGGATTTTGAGGAGCAGAAAGAAAAAAGAAAGAAAAAGAAGCAGAATTAGTTAATTATATTTTGTTATTTTATTTCCTAGTTCGAGTCCTTATTTAATTAAGTTTCCTAGTTGGTTTAGGTAATTGGTTATTTCATTCCTTGTTGGTTTAGAAGTTTATTTCCTTGTTTAATTAGGACTCTAGTTAATTCTCTTCTTAGTTAGGAGTTTTTAGTTATATATATTTTTAGGGGTTATGTTTTCATTCATTCAGTTTTTGAATCAATAAAGAATTGAGCTTAGGTTTGGGGCAAGATTTTTGTTGGGGAAGATTTATTCTTGTTGGTATTTCGAGTTATCGAAATTATTTTCTATTAATTTTGTTTCTATTACGGGCGGCAAGCGCTTGCTTGAGTTTTTCCTTTAAATTTTGAAATTCAGTTGATACCACATGCTTATACCACTTTGAAAGAAGCTTGGCCATCGAGTTATAAAACTTTGTACAACCAAATTTAAAAATAAATAACAGTCTTTACCTTCACATGATGAGACTGATTTGTACATTTTCTGAAAAGTACTCATCGAGTAATTTCCAAGTTGGAATTTCCCTAGAAATTTTCATATTTGCATGGGCACAGCGTCTTAGAATTCCTTTTGCTTTTTCAATTGCATGGTCCGGCTAATCATTCTCATTTTCTGTTGGTTTTTAGAAATTTCATTTGTAGAAATTGTCATTGAAGTTCTCGTTAACTAATATTTCATGCTAACATAATCACATATTTATACTTAATTTTGTCATTTCCATATTTTTGTTTATCTTAGTGAATTCTATTTATTGCTTTGTAATTGTAATATTACTTATTTTATATTATAGTTACTGTTGTTTTATATATTTAAGCATATTTTGAATGAGATGCGTCACACTTTGATTACTTTTTTCATGATTTGTGTGTGTGGGGTGTGCGCGTGCTCAGTAGTAAAATCCTGGTTTTGCCATCGCTTGCAGAATAGGCAATTAGAAGGCTGGTAACCTTGTCCATTGGACTAAAAGACAAACTAATCCAGCATGAAATGCTTTTTAGTCATCAAGAGTTTCCAATTGTTTGGAGCTAAATGTTTGTGCTTTGCAGCCAAACATACTTGGTATTCCGAACGCATTTTAAAGTTAGGTATACATTTGCTGATGAGTTGTGCTATCTGTTATGCAGTTACGGGAGACTTTTCTTGGAACATATAAGTGAAGATATAACTGACTCACCTATGTTTTCAGGCAATTACTTATATTACAATCTCTTTTGCTGATATCTTTTCCAGTACTTCAGTTTCTTGGTCTAAACCAGGTTAAAGATTACATAATTTCTTTGAGTTGCAGATGGTGTACCCAAGGAGGGACTAAGAATAGAGGATGTGCTCGTCAGGATAGGAACACTATCTCTTATCAGGGACAAAGTAAGATTTATATCCTGGAAAACAAATGCTGATGTCTTAAATCTTATCGCTCATCATTGCTACTGAAACTGAAATATTTGGGTGCAGCTGTATTTCTGTAATAATGTTTAGTCTTGACTCTCAATATCTCTAGTGTTGTTGGATATGAAGGTGAATACTGCTGTCATCAACTGCTTGAATTGTGAAAGCATGGTGGATGGCGATGCATGTCTGACCTAGTTCATTCTTTAATAAGAAAATTTGAACAGATTATCATGAGCCAGTCTTTTTTTTTTTTTTTTTTTTGTAATACAATCTATTTTTGACATTCCCCGAGGCAATGATAGAAAATCTAAAATGTGCACTGGCACAACTTCTTTCATGACGGGAAAGAAGTTGAGGGGTAAAGCATCAAATTTATTGCAAACAGCTTGTAAATTCTAGACGCATGGCGATCTTTAAGAAACCAAGCTTGCTATAAAAGGTAACACCTTGTTATGGGACATGTAACAGGTATATTAATGTATGCCCTTGGCCATATATTTTCTAGGATGAAAAATGATGAAAGTTTTGTAAAATCTTTTCCTTTAGTAACTTTGATGTGATCAACTTGGCCCTTCATTATAGTGACATATATTATGTTTCAAGATGGCTCTTACATATTCGTGTTAAAACAAACTGTTGTTGGTATCTTGAAGATAAACTGCTATCTTGTGTCATGTAGCTATTAAGTGGATCATATGTGACATTGTTGCCAAGAGCTTAATATTGAATCACAGCTTTGTTGTGATGTTCAATTTCGATTTGAAAGAATCACCTTGGGGTTGACAGGTGAAGGCTTTATCACACAAGGGTTCTATCCTTTTCACGGATGATATTATATCCCGCTATCCAGGACTGAAAGGGGGACGACTTTGGAAGGAGCATCATGACCGATTGCTGCTGCGAGCAGTAATGAAGTACGCGCTCTTTTTCCTCTTTATTCTCCTCTTGCTTGTTTATTTGATGTTTCATTACATATGGAAAACAAAGATAATACGGAGTCAAGGTGGAGGTTCTGAAGGGATTAAAAGAATGAAATTGTCCAATAGTAAGAAATAATTGTGAAACTCTCCCCTTGGTAAAATCTGTTCCGACTTAAATTGTTAAGAAAGCTGACTGAAAATAGTGGGATACTGTTTTTTTTTTGTTTTTTTTTTTTGGCCCTTATGAGTATGATGATGGTTTTTCCAATCCACTACTTGTTACTTTATTTTAAATGTTGTGATTGAAGAATATCAGTTGATTAAATAAGCCATTCTGTAACTTTTCCACGTAACATTTTTTGTATTAATTTGATATGCTTTTATTTGTCTGAACATCCAGGCATGGTTATGGAAGATGGCAAGCAATTGTTGACGACAAGGACTTGAGAATACAAGAAGTGATCTGTCAAGAGCTGAACCTACCTTTTATCAATACGCCTATCCCAGGAGCCGCTCAAGCACAAAATATTGCTTTAGGAACCTCTCAAGCACAATCTTATCCATCAGGAACATCTCAGGCACATGCGTCTGCTTCTGGAGTTTCACATGGTCCTACTCCAGGATCTTCCCAATCACAAAATGGTGTGAACTCAGAACATGTTGAAGCACCTGGAAATCAGGCAAAGGTAACTAGTGCTGGGAATGATGTTGGAGCCGATGTTGCACATGGAGCTACTGATACTACAGCCAAAACACAGCTTTTTCAAGATCAATCTACGCTATATCATTTTAGAGAAATGCAGAGAAGGCAAGTGGAGTTTATCAAGAAAAGGGTGCTACTTTTAGAGAAAGGACTCAATGCTGAACTGCAAAAAGTTTATTTTGTAAGTCCTCTCAAATGCTCCAGTAACGTTATAGTTGCAACTGAAATTTGTTACGGGTGAACCTTTAGATACTATCTTCAATAGAAGCAGTAGAAAGACATCTCAATTGTAATTCTTTCACTGCAACCACATATTTTACTTTTCTAAAATAGATGATTGTTTCAGGCTGATGAGAAAACAAATGACATGCCAAATGATGAGACTGGACGCAAGGTCACAGATGTGAAAAATCCAAGTTCTGAGGGATCAGTTACCCAAATGATTGATCAATTGCCACAATTTGGAATTATTTGTAAGTGTCTTCACTCATTTCTCTGGAATATCAATAACTGAACAATTATATAAGTTAATTGAGACAATGGGCTTTTCTTGCTCCCAAATCTTTGTGTGCATGGGATATTTTGGAAGACTGGCAGTCTCTTATGGCTGTCAACGTGTAGGAATGCCCTGTTTTTCTGATGACTACTACATCTGTTCTTAACCTTTTCGTATGCATGGTTTTACTTTGAGAAATGGGTGTTCATATTGTCTCTTAACTGAGGTGTCATTCAGTTTTTTATTTTTTGGCTAGTACATTAGATGTGAGAATCATCGTTATTTTCTCCTGTTAAACGAGTTAGCATCTCTTGCTAATGATCAATACTATGTGGATGGTTTGGGATTTATTTCACATTGAAAGAATCTGAGCTCCAGCAGTTTTTGTTTCCTTGAGCTTTGAGCTACTGTTTCATTTGCAGAAGGAAAGCTACTGTTTCATTTGCAGAAGCAGATTTGTTTAGCCAGGACCTCTGTTTTGAGTAGAAGTATGGAAGCACCTTTAGCGTTTTCAAAAAATTTCATTCTGCAGTTGCATCCATTCTCCCAATTGAACAGTTTTTTAACTCACCCGTCACATTAACAGGCAGTGTGATGCTTCTTATGGAGAATTCTGTGTAGGCAGTCGTTTGTTTTCTAAAGAAACCTGCTCAAAATGTAGCGGAGTCCTCAACTTTTAAAGTGATTGTACCAAAATTTGAAATATTTGAGTAAAACATATAACATGGTTTTTGATTTGATGAATTGTTCTTGTGATCCTATACGATTGTACGATATCTGCAAAGTCAATATGGCTTCATTATGCAAGGTTTGCTTTAAAGTTAAGGCTATGACCTATTCTTTTCTCCCCCTAATTGCAGCTCCTGAAGAAAGTTTGTTGTTTGCTTGTGACAAGAAATCTGATCGCTTGGATATGAGCAGGCTCTATAATGAGGTAACTTATGGAGAGAGTCAAATTTAATATGTTGCAATTTTATTGTGGGGCGAGTTTGTCTGTCCAATAAGGTGGTGGCTTGTATATGAAGAGATTATGATTTGCTTTGATTTGTTGCAGATGAGCAGGATAGTCGCAGAGAATGCCCAAGAATCAGTGGAAGCATATATAGCTAATAGACCTGCAAGTTTGAAGTTGAGAAGAGATCTTGGTGCCCTGGAAGCAGTTAGTGAAGAGATTAACCAAATACTCTCACTGAAAGCGGGTGAGAAGGAAAAAGTTGGAAATGTGAGTTGCTCATCAATGCCGGTTGTGGATAATATGGTGATTGGAGTTGGGGAAAATACAGATGTCGCAAGCAAAAGCAATGAAGCAGAGGCAAATCTTGAAAGTGAAATGAGCAACTTGCCTGGTAATGATATACAAATGGAGGAAAAGCAGGAGTTGGAGGAGGGCTCAAAGAAATAGAAAAGCTGCATATGTTTCAGTTTGTTTTCTAAATGTTAAACTACAGTAACTAGAACTTGTTATGTTAGGAAAGTGTGCGTATTGCACTGGTGTTTTATGGAGGGCTGTGAATGGGCAAATGTCATACTCGTTGCATTAGGACTTGACCTAACGATAGGTAATTAATTATCCATCCATGTTGTGGTCCAGCCGTCCAGCTCCTACCTGCTCCCAAAGAAAACTCCACTCCCGTTTGTATTATGCAGTATGATATTCTTAAGTTGCATTAGTGCTAACAAAATAATCCTAATATTTCGGTCTTGGAATTTACTATGATTGTCAAATCACTCGATACAAATTATTGTAAGGGTCGTGCTAAAGGATCAGTAACTTTATGTATATAAAAGGGGATTACACTCGATGTAAAAATCATTCTCACAATACAAATATAACTCCAAAATACATGAAATTCCAGCTGCAAACCGAGCTCAATCTGCAACAATGGTGAATGGAATTTTAGTGAATAATACGATAGGTTCAATGCAGCAAGAAGAAAGGAATGAGAGGAGAGAGAAGAAAAGTTTACAGCATCAAAACAATCATCAAATTCCGAGCCAAATCGACACAATTTCCGTGCATAACTAACGTGTCACCTTCCCGTTGGTTTGCGTATAATTATTAATTTAAAAGGGGTTCAGCTTAACCCTAATTCCACTTGGTCAGCATTGATTGTGCATTAGCTGACACTGTTGCCCCAATTTGATTCCAAACGACGCCGTTCTTTGCTTGTTCTTTTACTTATAAAAACGTTCTTTTATTTTCTCACGTTTTCTTTTCTGTTATTTGTTGTTAAGGCTTGACAATTATTTTATAAAAGAAAAATATAAATTAACAAAAGATCTTGTATCTTATTCCTAAGTTTATTATGAGCTAAAAGATGACGATTTTTGGATGCACAGTGGGATCATATTGAAGAAAATGAAGATATGATCTGAATGTTTTGATCTTGCACAAATCTCGTGATTTAGGTCTTCAATGGCATATTCACACAATCCTAGGGCTAGAAGAAGAAAAGAGGATTAGAAAAGAAAGAGAGAGAGAAGAGAAGATATTTTGGAACTATGGCAAATGATTCAAGCTTGTATATCATCACAAAGGATCCAAACTTTATACACATCGCATTTCGAGCTCGAATGGGCTCAGTTGCTCAACAACCCTAACTAACTCTAACAAACTTCCATGTTCAGCTAATTAACTCTAAACAGCCACGTGTCCCTGGCCTATTGGCTCGTGGAGAGACTGACAAATTGGCGTCGTTGTCGGGGAAGGCAACAACTAGTCAATAGCAATAATAAGTTGATTCTTATTCGTTTAGATATTTTTTCTTTTCTATTTATTTTGTTTACTTTACTTAGAGGACTTGTCAGCATAGGGAATGCAAGATGGCAGCTGAAGAAACCTTGAATTGCAGATGCACTACCTGCTCGGTAAAGAACTCTTAAAAACTATATTACACTGAATTATCCGAATTGCTCTTCGAGCAACGTGGTAGCCAATGTTCAGGCAAATAGCTTTGAGCTCAAGTCGGCCATAATACTAATACTACATAACAATGCATGTGAAGGAGACATTGAAAGGGAAAATCCACACTCCGATAAGAAAATAGATTGGAATTGAACAAATAATTGAATCTATTAATAGGCCAAGCCCCTATGTTTTACTACACAAATTGTAAACATATTCGTTTTATGTCTCTCTTTTTTGGGATAGTTTATGCTTATACTTTTCATTAGGGTGAAAAAATTATTTTGTTAAATGAAGCCAACCAATTCATTATATCAAAAAATTATAGTTATACTTATTCAAAAGCTAACAAATATGTACATGAATTTGATATATTTTATTTACACTAGCGACCCGAGCACACTCGATGTGTGTGCAAATTTAAAAATAAGATACAACCATATTTTTGTTAATAAAATAAAATTACCTACACTAATTAAAGGACAGATAAACTTGATAATCCATAGTTTCAATGGACGCATATTTTCTTAAATCCAAAAGCTCTTACAATTGAGCAACACCTAACAAATATAAAAAATAATAATGAATTACATTCAGTTATTTAAACTATTTCTATTAATGAACTCGATGTAATGCAAATAGGGGAACCAAGAAATTAAAAGAAAATCACAATATTACAAATTCGTTTATGCATAATGCACGACATGAGATAGTCTTCCTATATACGCAACTAAACCATTGCTTAGTCTCATAAGAACAGAGTTATTTAAACGCATTCATGATACATTGAAACCTACTAAATAAACAAAAAGCAAATTGCTACATAAAAGAAATTTACCTTCCTAGTCCTTGAGATTCACAAATTATTGATCCATAATCTACAAATTAAATTTTACATTCATTTTATCTCCTTGTGAAATTCAAAAATAGCTAAAAATCCCCCGTAAAAAAACAATAAGCAATTGACTTCCCTACGTAAAAAAGAATAGATCAATTTAGCTCCCTACGCACCCCACTCGCCCGGCATGCAAGTTGTATAATTTTTTTGGCTTTATTTTTACCCCTAATATAAGAACCATTGGATCAAGTGTGTGTGAGAGATCAAGGGTCAATATTAAATGTATCTATATTTTTTGATTGAATAATAACAACCATGGGTCTTGATTTAATAAAATGAATGTAAAATTTAATTTGTAGATTATGGATCAATAATTTGTGAATCTCAAGGACTAGGAAGGTAAATTTCTTTTATGTAGCAATTTGCTTTTTGTTTATTTAGCAGGTTTCAATGTATCATGAATGCGTTTAAATAACTCTGTTCTTATAAGACTAAGCAATGGTTTAGTTGCATACGTAGGAAGACTATCTCTGGCCGTGCATTATGCATAAACAAATTTGTAATATTGTGATTTTTTTTTAATTTCTTGGTTCCCCTATTTGTATTACATCGAGTTCATTAATAGAAATAGTTTAAATAACTGAATGTAATTCATTATTATTTTATATATTTGTTAGGTGTTGCTCAATTGTATGAGCTTTTGGATTTAAGAAATATGCATCCAGTGAAACTATGGCTTATTAAGTTTATCTGTCCTTTAATTAGTGTAGGTAATTTATTTTATGAAAAAGAATATGATTGTAACTTATTTTTAAATTTGCACACGATGGAGTATGATTCGGTCGTTAGTATAATCTATACTATTATATAAAGTGGGAGGGCCTTCTTTTTGTCTCTTTATATATATATTTTATTATTTAATGCTTATTCAAAAATTTAAATGTCAAGTTTATTTAAAATTTAAATGTCAAATATTGTACTGTGTATTAATTAATTTTACTAAAGATTTTTTCAAGTTTTTTTTTTATTTTTTTTTGCACACGCATAGAGTGTGCTATATCGACTAGTATATAATAGGGAAAATTACAAAAAATTCCCTATGTTATATGCCAAATACAGCTACCTCCACCGATTTTGCTTAATTACTTCCACCTCCCTAAATTTACTGTTCAACTTACATTTAAGGTCCTTTCGTGTTATTTTTGTACGGATTTTGATGACGTCATCACCTTTTTTTTTTTTGAAAAATCGATTTTGCCCCTAGGGTTGACATTTGTGATTGTTGACTATTTTTCTGGACCAGCCTACCCTTTAAATGTGAGGAGCTGGATGCAATATTTTTCAAATTCGGAGACGTTATTGTAATTAATTTAATAATAACACAAAAGTAACATATTTATATAATATATATATATATATGCACACAAATTTATATATTTATATATATATTTTTTAAAAAGTCACTGTTCATCGAAGATGATGAACAGTGAATATATAATATATATATATAGACACACACACAATTATGTATTTATATATTAAAAAAAAAAAGTCACTGTTCATCTTCATTGTGAAGACGATGAACAATGAACCAAATACCCCCTTCCCCCACCAACACACACATTGATACACACATATATATACAGAAACACATATATACACACACGCACACACATAAACACACAAAATCACACGCAGGGGTCTTTGCGGGGTGACGTCGGGAGATGGCCGGAGGTGGAGGCTGCGCGAGGTGGTCGGAGGGGTGACGGCGCGAGGGTATAAGTGTCTTTTGAAAATTTTTAAATTTTTTCTTTTTTCTTCTTTTTCTTTTGGTTTATTTTAGTTAAGGACAAAACAGATATTTTATTATTTTTTTCTATGTTACATTGGACATCCTAAGAAGGAAGGTAGGGAGGTGGTTGTATTTGGCGGAGTTTTTTGTAATTATCCCTATATAATAATTAATAATCTGTTCTTCTACAATCACGACTTCTCCACTCGCATAAAAACTCCTCCATCTCACAACTTCTTCTACAATAATAAACGCCCAAAATTAGGAGGAAGAGAAAGCCCCTTTTTGCCGCCGCCGCCGCCTCCTCCTACCATCTCGGCTAGCTACAACAGTAAGAACACTTTTTCAGCCCATTGTTGCTGCTTCTTCTTTCTCTATTCTGTAAATTTATGGTTAAATCTATCTTGGGTGGGTTCCAAATTTTCATGGTTTGTTTGTTTATCTTCGCTCGCTGCAGGAACGCTGTTTGGCTTCAACTCTCGCAAATTTTGTAAGAGCGCTGCTTGGTTTCTTCAACTTTCCGTTTTTGTCTTCAATTTGTCAGTTTTTCTTGAATTTTCAAGGTTATATGATATTGAAACTTGAAACTGCATAACCATAACCAACCTCCGATCCCATTCTTCCGCTCTTCATTAATTACGAGGATAATTGTATTAGGAGATCATCATAATAACAATGTATCAGTGGAGGAAATTCGAATTCTTCGAGGAGAAGAAAAGCAAAATTCCAGTGGAAATTGAGGGCGGAATCAAATGCTGTTCCAGCGGCAGAGGCAGGATCGTGTTGGGTTCTCAAGATGGCACCGTTTCGCTGCTCGATCGTGGCCTTCAGCTTCAATACTCCTTCCCTGCTCACTCTTCCTCTGTTCTCTTCCTCCAGCAACTCAAGGTTTAAAAGTTTTCAATTATGTATTCGTTTGATTTATGTTCAATTTGATGATGATGAACTTAACAATTGTGGTATATACTTGATATTGGGGTAAACGATTAATACTGTTGACCTTTTATGTGATTCTACTGTACCAATGTTATTGTTATTCAGATTATGATAACTTGATCAATGCTGTTTTTCGATTATTAACTAAAAAATTACTATACTTGCAACAAAAACTGATAATGTTGTGAGTTTTTAGTTAACTCTGGACTAATGAGGAGTTGGAGCTCATAGTAGACCTTTGTTTTTGGTTGTTGCAAATTACAATTGGTTTGTGTTTTTCAAAATTTTACTAATGAAAATTGTTGTCGTTGCACTGGTGAAATCAGCAAAGAAATTTCTTAGTGACAGTAGGAGAGGATGAACAAATAGTACCACAGCAGTCGTCTATGTGTCTAAAGGTTTTTGACCTCGATAAAAGGCAAGAAGAGGGGCCGAGTTCATCGAGTCCAGAATGTGTTCAAATTTTGAGGATATTTACCAACCAATTTCCTGAAGCAAAGGTAGAATTTGCTTTATCCCATGTATTATTCTTATAGACACATTCTTGAGGTTGTTGACATTCAAATGTATTGATTGCGTCACTTCCTGTTCGAATTTGTATATAAGGACCAGAAGTAAAATAACATCATTTGCTTTTCTACAGATCACATCTTTTCTAGTGTTTGAGGAAGCTCCACCAATTATATTTGTTGCCCTTGGACTCGACAACGGTTGTATTTATTGCATTCAAGGCGACATTGCCCGTGAACGCATTAAGCGCTTCAAACTTGAGGTTGACAGACGTCAAGCTTTCATTACACCTTCAGCTATTACAGGTCTCGGGTTTCGAGTGGATGGTCAAGCGCTTCAACTCTTTGCTGTCACTCCAAGTTCAGTTAGCTTATTTAACTTGCATACTCAAACGCCTACTGGGCAAACACTTGATCAGATCGGATCTGAAACTCCTAGTGTAGCAATGAGTGACAGCTCGGTAGGCATTTCTTGTTACTTTTCTTTTATTACTCCTTTCATCCCAAAAATGATGTCCCCTTTGACTTTTCTTATGAATTAACAAAAGTCCATTGTTTCCGAAAATTACCCTTTCCATAAAACAAAAGAGATTAAATAACATTACCTTCTAAATCGTGCCATTATTTTAGTTTAACTTGTAATTGTTTTCTATTATCCATGTATGAGACCTTTTTTCCTTAAATATGATTGCAGTTTTATAGTAAAATTGGATTGATTTTATCTTTCTCAATTAAAACGAAGGGTAATATTGTCAAATAAGACACTAAACACCTAATTTTATAGTGACAAGCATTTTGGGACAAACAAAAATAGAATAGTGGACATCCTTTTTTGGACGGAGGGAGTATCTTTTATATAGAATATCAGCTAATGCTTTTATTGAAGTACCATAAAAGTTGTTCAATGATTGTCTTGGATTCAGGAACTGATCATTGGTCGAACAGAAGCCGTCTATTTTTATGAAGTTGATGGTCGAGGCCCATGTTGGGCCTTTGAGGGTGAGAAAAAGTTCCTCGGCTGGTTTCGTGGTTACCTTTTATGTGTTATTGCTGATCAGAGAGCTGGGAAAAATACCTTCAACGTTTATGATCTTAAGAACCGTTTAATAGCCCATAGTATAGTTGTTCAAGAAGTTTCTCACATGATCTGCGAATGGGGTAGCATATTGCTCATAATGACAGACAAATCTGCTCTTTTTATTGTGGAGAAGGATATGGAAAGCAAGTTAGATATGCTCTTCAAGAAAAATCTTTACACAGTAGCTATTAATCTTGTACAAAGCCAGCAAGCTGATGCTGTCGCAACTGCTGAAGTGCTAAGGAAATATGGTGATCATTTATATAGCAAACAAGACTATGACGAAGCAATGGCACAGTATATCCATACCATTGGGCATCTAGAACCTTCATATGTTATCCAAAAGTTTTTGGATGCACAAAGAATACACAACTTAACTAATTACTTGGAAAAGTTACACGAGAAAGGATTCGCTTCGAAGGATCACACCACCCTTTTGCTTAACTGTTATACCAAATTGAAAGATGTTGAGAAGCTGAATATATTCATTAAAGGTGAGGATGGGTTGGCAGAACATAAATTTGATGAAGAAACTGCAATAAGGGTATGTCGAACTGCCAATTACCATGAGCATGCCATGTATGTTGCGAAGAAGTCTGGAAAACATGAGTGGTACTTGAAAATTCTACTTGAGGACTTGGATAGGTATGACGAAGCATTGCAATATATAAATAGCCTTGAGGCAAGTCAAGCTGGAGTTACTGTTAAAGAGTATGGAAAAATTCTCATTGAGCACAAACCAAAGGAAACTATTCAAATACTGATGAGGCTTTGCACTGAAGAAGGAGAACTGGCTAAGAGGGGGGCCTCGAACGGTACCTTTTTATCAATGTTGCCATCTCCTGTTGATTTTCTCAATATTTTCGTGCATCATCCACAGTCACTTATGGAATTTCTCGAACAATACACTAACAAAGTGAAGGATTCGCCTGCTCAAGTTGAGATTCATAACACTCTGTTGGAGTTATACTTGTCTCATGATTTGGACTTTCCATCTCTTTCACAAACTGGCGATGATGAGAACAATGATCGTAGAACTGATAGAGGATCACACTCTAATGGAAAGATAATTTTGGATCAGAATGGTGTAAATGAGGAGAAAGATCGTCAGGAGAGACATCAAAAGGGACTATTATTGCTTAAAAGTGCATGGCCATCTGAACAAGAGCAGCCACTTTACGATGTTGATCTTGCAATTATTTTGTGTGAAATGAACTCTTTTAAGGAAGGGCTTTTGTATATCTATGAGAAGCTGAAACTGTATAAAGAGGTCATTGCCTGTTATATGCAGGCACATGATCATGAGGGTTTGATTGCATGCTGCAAGAGACTAGGGGACTCGGGTAAGGGTGGTGACCCTTCTCTTTGGGCAGACTTATTAAAGTACTTTGGAGAACTTGGAGAAGATTGCTCGAAAGAAGTTAAAGAAGTTTTGATTTACATCGAAAGGGATGATATATTGCCTCCAATTATAGTTCTTCAAACGTTGTCGAGAAATCCATGCCTTACGCTTTCTGTAATAAAAGATTATATAGCTCGAAAGCTGGAACAGGAATCGAAGCTGATTGAGGAGGATCGGATAGCAATTGATAAGTATCAGGTTGTTCTTCATATCTCTTGAAATTATGTTTGCCACTTACATGTCTTCTTCAATTAAATTGGTTTAAAAATAAGGGTTGTTTCCGTGATATAACCATAGTTTGTTTATGCTGAAATAATTTGTGTTACACCAATCCCCTAGTAAAATTAGTGGATGCTATTGGTATAGGTGAAGTAGATCCAGATTTTCTGTTGAAAATTTTGTCTGCCCGTCCTCTTTATTCTTCTCGGTTTTAGGTACTATGGTGCTTAAAAGTTATTTCAAGAATTTGTAGGAGTTTAAAATTAACTAGTCTTTCCTTTTGTAGTACTTTTAGCATCAATGTCTTTTTGTTCTCTTTCTTCTTGTTTCCAAATTACATATTTTTTAAATCTTCACAATTATAATATCGTGATTGTTGTAGCAAATTGGTATATGCTAAAGTTGATATGCTATGTTTTTTGTAAATATACTGAATCTATCTTGGATAGGTTATTTTCTAGATAGTACTCTTGCCAAAGACGTTTCAGTTTCGAAACATAGAAACAAGAAATTACAGGAAGTAAATTTTTATACTAATCAAAACTGGAATCAAAGAAATATGCTTACTTTTAAAAAAAAAATATTTTGCAGGAGGAAACATCAGCCATGAGAAAAGAAATCGAGGATCTTAGAACAAACGCAAGAATCTTCCAGCTCAGCAAGTGTACTGCTTGCACTTTCACTCTTGACCTTCCCGCAGTTCACTTTATGTGTATGCACTCGTTCCATCAGCGTTGTCTCGGTGACAACGAGAAAGAATGTCCCGAGTGTGCTCCTGAGTATAGAGCTGTTTTAGAAATGAAAAGAAGCTTAGAGCAAAATTCTAAAAACCAAGATCACTTCTTTCAGCAAGTTAGAACTTCAAAGGATGGCTTTTCTGTGATTGCCAACTACTTTGGTAAAGGAATCATCAGCAAAACTAGAAAAGGACCCGAGGAGGCTCTTAAATCGAACAATGATTATTCCAATGGTAACTTCTGAGAAAAAAATTCACTATCTGCAGCAAAAAAAGTAGAAACGAAATATCTCTCTCTGTTATGCATTGGCCTCCGTATTTGTGTATTGTGATTTAAATTAGCTGGTATTTTGCAATAACACGAATGTGGCCTCCTCGAAGCTTGCATATTATGCTAGTGGCCGGTGAAAATTAAGTCTTGGTGAGGAAGAATAGTTTGGTTATTGATTTGGCTCAATAGGTTTATGATTTTTGTTCTATTTCATGTATGATATTGTAATTTTTGCCAAGAGCTTCCATAGTGTTTTTGTTTTTGAGTGCTTCTTGTTATTGTCTAGAACCAAATTGACTTCTGTACCATTGGATTTGTGATGTGTTATTTATGCTGTGATGATATATCATTTTGTGAATTAATTTATACATTTTGTGTGATGCATTATTTCTCTGTAAGTTCAAAGTAGTAGTTAGTGAACTAGTAACGTATCCACTGTAGTGGAGAGAGACAATGGCACTTTGGTCGGAGCTGCGTCGATGAACTCGCCCTTGAAGAAATAGCTAGAATCGAGCATTCCTCACTAATGGAGGACTCATACGGTCACATCTAATCATTAACTAGATTCGAGCATTCTTCAGTAGTAGAAGACTCGTGTGTAGTTATGCTTTGTTACTCAAGTGTTTCGTTCAACCTATTAACCAATAAACGTTATTTTAATATGGGACACGGAACTTATTGCGACTTGTAGAATCATGTTTTACTCAAAATAAAAGACAGTAAAAGAATAATCAATGACCGTTGGAAAATTAAGGCTTTGTTTGTTTGTGTTTTCAATATACTTTTTCTATTTCCATTTTTAGATGAAAATGGAAATACACACTTTACACTGTTTTTAACCAACTCTGTCAATTGGGCCCTATGAGCCGAGCTTAGGATAGCTCAAGCTCAATCTCATCGGGCTTGAAAATTATAGGCTCAAATTCAGCTCATAAATTTTTTTCTTCGGCTCGGCTCAAACTCAGGTTCACATTTTTTACGAGCTTTGGGCCTATTTCGGGCCGGGGCCGGCTCATTAGTTTTACTCAAATAAAAAAAGACATCTAATAGAATCATATTAAAAGACTAATTTCAAATAGTATATTAAATAAATATTTACGCTAATGAGTATGTATAATTCCAAATTTTACTAATGTAGTCATAAAGTCTACAATAATGATTATGAAAATTTAAAATCTTTATCAATGTATATGAGGTGGCATAAAATAATTGGAAGTTGTTCCAAAAAATTTTTAGACAAAAAATTTCTACTAATATATACATTTCATCGATTTCGTAAGCTTCAAGCTTAAAAATCTACAGTGTGTTTTATATAGATTAGTTTAAAAGTAATTTTACTATATGAGACAAATCATTAATGAGAGAAAATTTTGATCACTTCAGGCAATTCGGGTTGAGCCTATCAAAGCTGAAGCTCAACTCACAAATTGGGCGGGTTCAATTTGTAAGCTCAAACTCGGTTCGGCTCATACTTAAGCGGGCCGAACAATCCTCACATTCAATTAGGCTCAAGCTCGGCTCACATTCAATTAGGCTTCGGGTAGGCCCGGCTCAATTGACAATCCTATTTTTAACTAAAAATATTCTCATTTTCATTCTTGTTTTTACGTTCCCGAGAAATTTCAATCATTTATTTAAAACTACATTTCACATCACGTATCTCACATTTTCTCTCTCATCTACCCATCACCATCCTCTCTCTCTCCTCTCCCATCCACCCATCACCATCCTGTCTCTCCTCTCTCATCAATATTCAACATCAAATCCAATACTATAATCTAATCATTACTTTTCAATCATTTCACACATCACACTCACAAATTTCAACCATTTTTTAAAAACACAACCAAACACACCTGCTTTTTTCTCTTTTCTCACACGAAAATAAAAAAACACATTCTCCCATACATTTTAGAAAATGACGGTTGAAAATGAAATGAAAACACATCTAAACAAAGCCTAATACTTCCATCTTTTCGCTCAGGATAATAGACCTTCCTATAAATTGAACGTTTATAGTTCTAATCACATGTAAGGCAAAGTTAAATTACATGTGAGTGAATCAATTATAACCAATCACTCAATAAAAACGATATTAAACCCTTGTAGGTGATTCTACGGTTAATCAAATAAAACACTCTCGGTTAACTGAAGGTGTAAGATTTTCGATACCTATCCTTAACGACTCGATAAAAATTTAAACAAGAAAATATTGCAGCAATTGCAGTATAAAATTAAGTGAAGGTTGTTAGTTAGCAAATTTAACAAAAAAAGAGAGTGAAAGTGTAGTTTGGAGAAAGCAAATGAGAGATTAAATATTCAACCGTGGTAGAATTGAAGATTGAGTCGGCTCGGGAGGCATAGCTCGGGAGGAAAGCACCATTTTATAGGATTAAATATTCTTCGTATCAAGATTATTCATTTTCGAGTCAGGAATTAATCCAAAAATTAAAAAATAAAAAGAGTTTCTTTCAAACAAAAACCAAGCTCTAGAATAAAAGACGAAAGAACACAATACAAATTCCTAATATTTAATTACTAGGGAGCACTAAGCCACTACCCACTACTCCCACTAAATCACTTATGCAATTAAATTAGTAAGCGACTAAAATAATGTTGAATAAAAATTAGCAACTGACTAATTAATTGAAATAAGGTAATTAAAGGCTTCAAACAAAGTCCTTCAGCGAGACAGCCTTTTCGTGGGCCTCAATTTTGGATGATCCGTCTTTTCATACTAAATTAGACCATGCCCAGTATTGGCCGCATATCGGTTGGTCAAAGGTTGGTGGTGGGATTTGCTATTTTTGCCGCTCTTCGGGCCAATATTTCCCCTAAAAAGGGGTAATTTCTTCATATATCAAAAACATGGGATTCTCATTTCAATTTTCACCTTTCTGAAACTTCTTGCTTTCCAACCTTTTTGTATATATTCATTTCTATCTATTATGGTTTTTTCTATTTCAAAAGAATATAAGAAGCCCATATCTTGTTTTGGCCAAAAAGTGCACCCGAGACCCAGATTTACATCGCGTGCCGAGAAAAAGAAAAATGGGTATCGCAATGTGCAGCATGTGTTGGTAGTTATGTTTGATAGTTTTAGGTGCTCGCCTTCTCACATTCATCACGCGTCCATCGGGGTCTGTAACTCGGTTTTCGCGTCTATAGCCATCCAGTGACTTGACCCTTAGGTTGTAAACATTATGACAGTCTTGTCTTAATATCTTTATTGACAACAATTTCTTTATCGTATATGTTTTCTGTAGTTTAGATAAAGATCCCTTAGATCACCTATTGCTAGGGGAGCTGTCATAATGATGATTATAGAATGCTCTTGATGGTTGTGATCCTAAACTCCGTTTCAAGTCATAGAGACAATGAGATGGGATATCATGGTCTCGTCAAGACTTGTTTGTATGTGACATTCTCGTGAGAGAGTACCCTGTTCCATGGGTAATGACCAGGTGGTCAGTGCATGCACAAAGATCTATACTTGGGTGAGTATGAGGTTAAAGGACCCCACTAGGATTCCCTGTTGGTTCCGTTTGGAACTAGGAATCCTAATGTAGGTGTGAGATTAGTCCTCGTACCTAAGGTGTCATGGTTGGGATGTGTACTACTTGTTAGAGATGGTAGCATCAGAGCACGAAAAAATAATCAAAAACCAAGAAACTAAACCCAAACATGAAGATAACGACATGAGGATTTAACGTGGTTCGGCATAATTGCCTACATTCACGAGCCAACCTAGATCTATATCTTTATTTCTCAATGAGTGAATCAATCAATTATAAGGAAAGTTTTACTATTTATAATAGATGGGGTAATCAAAACCCTAACTAATTAGGAACACAATCCTAATTGACTTAGGAAACAAGTCTAATCTCAATTGAAAACAAATCCTTATCAAACAATACTCCAAAAAATTGCTAAAATCGAGTCTGAAACGCACTAGAAAACTGCCAAAAATACTAGGTTTGCTCAAACTTAGGCTAGATCTGTACAGACATAGTCACGTTCGAACGTCCTGAGGCGTTCAAAACTTGATGCTACTGCTTGGCACGTTCGAACGTTGCCACTACGTCTGCTCCAAGTTAGTCAACATTTGCGCTAAGTTAGTCATTTACCTTCCATTTCCACTTGTTTCGACCCTATCGCGATCCCGAGTCTTCTCGACCCATTTCATTTTCATCTTGGCTCTATTTGGCTCCATTTTTCCGGTTTTCAATCCTATTTTTTTTTATCCAACTCCATTATACCCCAATATTTTTTTGATCAGTCTCCCACTTGGAGACTGATCAAAAAACTCAAACTCAACTTGAATCATCTCTTCACTTTTTCCAAGTGAATCTTAGTTTAGTTGGCACATCCCCAAACCCAATGGAGATCAAATTCGAGACATCTCCATGTCTCATCAATTCATTCGTCTCTAGTGTTCCCACTTGATGGACTCTATTTGTGAACATTATTCCATTTCTTTGAACCCTCGTCACTACCCAATTCTTTTGGTAATCATCCAACTCCTGAATACCGTGGCATATCCATTTCGATGCAACTGACCCTCGGATATAGGTCACTCCCAAGACCCACAACATGTCTCACAACCCCGCAACTTCTGTTGCTCTCAATTTCATCCTTCCCACTAGAGGATAACCACCTTGGTCAACATGTCTCGCGACGTCCTTACATCAATGACTTTTTTGCCTTGGTCTACCCGTCTTGCGACATCCTTACACCAAGAACATTCCATTAGCTATCTCGGATCTTTCCACATATCTGTTCCATGCCCACTGCATGAACTATATCTGATCCATCCGCCAATAATTCAATTTTTCAATGGCAACTCGGATCCCCCACATATATTCTTAATGCTCCCACTGCACAAGCTATGTCTGATATATCCGCTGACAAAACCCCGGCTCCGCGAATCTGCCTAACTGGATTCGCATCCTGCCACAATTTTTTTGTTAACGTTCAACGAATTACTCCTCTTTGGTTGGTGATCTAATCGATCCAATCCTCCGCTGTCATCTTCTCCAGCTTCACCACGACCTCAATTCATGCTCCCTGTAATAAAATCATCGAGCTTGATTATTCTTCCATCTCCTACCATCGTTCTCATGGAAAAATTCGCGTTTAACTAAAAACACTTCCCCATAGATCTAGATCTAAGATGTCTCATAAATCTACAACCTATGGCTCTGATACCAATTGTTACGGATGGTAGCATTAGAGCACGAAGAAATAATCAAGAAACAAGAAACTAAGCCCAAACATGAAGATAACTACACGAGAATTTAACGTGGTTCGGCATAATTGTCTACATCCACGAGCCAATCTAGATCTGCATCTTTATTTGTCAATGAGTAAATCAATCAATTACAAGGAGAGTTCTACTATTTATAATAGATGGAGTAATCAAAACCCTAACGAGTTAGGAATACAATCCTAATTGACTTAGAAAACAGGTCTAATTTCAATAGGAAACAAATCCTCATCAAACATGCCTCCAAAAAATTGCTAAAACCTAGTCTGAAACGCACAAAAAAACTGCCAAAAATACTAGGTCTGCGCAGACGTAGTCACGTTCAAACGTTTAAAAAGTTCACGTTCGAACGTCCCTAGGCGTTCAAAACGTCATGTTCCATCGTTGCCACTATATCCCAACACTACCCACTACACTTTGATATACATGAGAATTCCAGGAGAATCATATTGCGGCGTATGTTAGGTGTAGTTTGGTAGTATGATAGAACATATGACATCAGATACGGGATCCATCCACGGTTTGAAGCCTAGTATTTCCTATGTTATTGTGTAATTTGAATAATCGATAAAAGCCTCTGATCAAAGGGGTGTCTTAAAAGAGGGATTGGTGGTCCCTATTCAAAAGACTTGATCATTAGTGTTCCAACACAGTCATAACTTCTGAGTTATTAGGATTTTGAATAGCGCCAAACCCTAGACTATAGACGGGAAAAAGATGGAAGGATTTGACTCACTTGAAGATTGTTGCCTGAAGAGGTTTGTTGTTCATCATTAATATCTGGGAAGTTGTGGCGACATTGCTAGACATCGATCCATGACCAATAGGTGCCTAGAATTAATGTGGTGAATTAATTCAAGAGCTAATTAATTACTTGGCAAAATAAGTTAATTAAGACAATATGTGGATTCTCTAGCCTTTTGGGGATAGGACCCACTGCCAGCTTATTAATTAGCCTAAGGGGTCACACACTTAGCTTACTGTAATATCTATTGACGGAATTAATTTTTTATTTAAAGAATTAATGGAGATATTAATTAATGAGAATTAGTTAATTATGAAAGAGAAATAAATTAATTAAGTGTTCTTAGTTAATAAAAGTCTTATATTTAATATTGAAATATTAAACGATAACAAGACTAATTAATTAATTAGTGGTCTAATTAATTAATAAGAAAGGAATAATATTAATTAAGTGAGCTTAATTAATATTTGGCCTTATGATTTAATTAATGGATTAAATTGGGTAAGATCAATTAATTAATTAGTGGACTAATTAATTAAATTTGGGCTTGGACTGAGAGAAAGGAAAAGAGGCCTGCCAGGGTTATGCAACCGTGGCCCAACACGCCTAATAGGCGTCTCACTGAGGATAAGAGGATCCTCAGTGCATGCGCCTCTTATGCTTAAGGTAGACAAAACTTTTGACTTCCTCCTCTCTTCTCTCTCTGCATTAGAGCCTATACACAGTATTGCACATTTACTCTCCAGAAGCCAAAAGTTCGACCTCTTCTTGCTAGCACTGGTAAACAAGTTCGAGGGTACAAACTAAGGTGTGGATACGCCTAGATACGCTTTGCAAAGTTGGAGCGTTAGAGCAAACGGGGAGATCAAAAGTTGTAGTGAAGTTTTTTCATTGGTGGATAAATCTTCAAGAAGGTGATTCGTGAGAACACACTTTGTAAATCTAATGGTATCATGTCAGCCTAATTCTTGTTTAGAGATTGTGTGTTTATAAATTTTAAATATCTGTTTCCGCTGTGTACACAATCCCGAGGATTAGCCACCGTGGTCCAACCATGTTGGGTGAGAGTTTTTCAATGATGTGTTTGACTAGTCTAAACAACATATCCTCCTAACCAGGCGACAAACACATCAAGCAAAAGTCTAACTGTTATGCGTGATTTTGTTGAAATAGAGGAGTGGCAACAAGAGAATTAGGATGGATTTTTATTATGAGATTTCTTATTGGAGAATCTTGAATTTGAAATATTGCTAGCATCCTCATTTTCCTTCGAAAAAAATTCACAACATAAAAAGATGATTAATTTAGAGAAAGAATCAACAAATGGAGTTGAATGGAGCGGTGACTTGAATAGTCTTTCTAGTTTTTATATCCATTGTTTAATCAACAATTCTTATCAACCAAGTTTTGAGAACTGATAACTTGAATATAATTTTTTTAAATTTATTTTGTTGAAGTTGTTGAGTTAAAGAATTTTTAGTTTTCAAGTCGCCTGAGAAATGGCGACTTGATTGTGGCGGAATTTCTAATTTTGGACCTTTTTAAAAAAAATTTAAAAAAACTGGTAAATATATCATTGAAAAACTCAGAATTATACCGTCTCCAAGCATAGCTGGGTCTTACAGACCTTCTGCTTTACAATTTGCAATCCACAATATTCTATTTACTATGTGTATGACACTACTTCTATCTTGTGTAAATAACCTTTGTAGCCATAATAAATATACAATTGCAGCAAAAGGAGCCCTTTTCTTGCAACTTAAAACAAGTTTTTCCCTGTTAGTCTGGAGCTCTCATGTAATCACTTCATCTCATTTGTCCTTAATACATCTTATACCCAGTTTCTACCATGCTTGACTCATCATTTCTTTTGAAACTGCACATCTAAAGTAAATATGTGCTCGAGTTTCCTCCTCCCTTTTACACATCAAACAATTGCTATCATCAAGATTCCTTCATGCACCAATTTTATCCCTTGTTTTAAGTCTACTGCGCTGTGCAAGGCACAAAATAAAACATAGTCGTGCAATTAGTCCTTTTCCCATAATAGCTTTCTCCACCGGACTTCATCAAAGTGGTCCATGGCATGTGTGTAAGATTTTGGGATCGAGAACTTGCCATATTTTCATCGATTATGCACCACTTCCACTGCCTCCAAAAATTGATCCTTTATAGTCCACTTTCTTTTTAGGGAGACATAAATCATTACAGCTCACAGGTGATTGATATTTTCCCATTGCTTTCCTAGTCCACAAGAAAGTTTTGCAAATATTGTCTATTTCATGGACCACTGTTAGTGGCAAAGTAAAAATTTGACTCCAAAATATTT
This sequence comes from Buddleja alternifolia, assembly GCA_019426215.1. Classification (NCBI taxonomy): domain Eukaryota; kingdom Viridiplantae; phylum Streptophyta; class Magnoliopsida; order Lamiales; family Scrophulariaceae; genus Buddleja; species Buddleja alternifolia. The sequence continues at coordinate 41,614,933 of CM033399.1, read as the reverse complement.
GTTTTCCAAAACACACAAATTTATAAGTTGAGTTCTGTCTGCAAATAAAAGGTATTTTGCAGTCCAAGATGTTATTCTAGCAACAATTTTCTCAATCAAAGGTATGCAATTTCTCACTATCAGTCTAGTAGAAATCAGGCGTACACCTAAATACCTCATAGGCATCTCCCCCTCAGCGCATCCAGTTGTGCTAAAAATTTATCCCTTTAGTTCATCATCAACACCCCCAAAATTCAAACCTGACACATCAGAAAACTTTTCAAAGCACTTTTTAACTTGGCAAATGGACTGAATCTTCCCATTACTGAAAATCAGGAGATCATCAACAAAACACATGTTAACTAGACCGACTCTTTTACACTTTGGGTGGAAATGAAAATAGTGGGTTCTTTTTAAAGAGTTTGAAACTCCTAGACAGGTAGTCCATCACAAGGACAGATAGGTAAGGTGATATTGGATCACCTTGCTTCAATCCCCTTTTCCCCTTAAAAAAAACCAAAGATTGAGCCATGTAACATAATTGAAAAGCTGGAAGTAGAGACACAAAACATGATAAGCTGAGTGAAATCAACAATAAAACCATAAACTATTAGCACTCTCTTCGAAAACTCCCAACTAACTGTGTCATAATACTTTTTAAGGGAAAATTACGATGAGTACCCCTGAGGTATTGTCTAATTACGGTGTACATCCCCTAGTTTAAAAAATTACATCTAACATCCTGTAGTTTCATATATTGATGTAAGGTTAGACGGAAGTTGCAAATTGACCTAAATACCCCTAACAGAATATTTAAAAAAAGAAAAGAAAATATTAGAAAAATGAAAAAGATTGAATTACCATGTTGCCCCTAAGGTAAAATTACATTGAGTACCCCTGAGGTATTGCCTAATTACGGTTTACATCCCCTAGTTTACAAAATTACATCTAACATGCATCATGTGGTTTCATATATTGATGTAAAACTATTTTATGAAATTATCAAATAATACTAATTTGTTTATTTCTGAAATTATCAAAAATAAAATTAAATAAAAAACTATTTTCGAACAAATTATAATGTAATTAAAAATAATTAAAATATTTTCAAATAATATTGAAATTATAACTCAAATATTGAAACATTACATATAACATCTACACCTTTACAAAATATTACAAATAACATCAAAAGGGTATAATTATCCAAAAAATTAGGATTTTCAGGTTCAAAAAAAATTCCCGCCAAAATAAGGGGTATTTTCGGAAGTTCACAAAAATTTTAACGGCGCCGTACTGAAACCCTAACGAAAGGTGCCGATTGTTGAACGGAAGGAAACTTTAGGATGTTAGATGTAATTTTTTAAAACTAGAGGGTGTAAACCGTAATTAGGCAATACCTCAGGGGTACTCAGTGTAATTTTCCTTACTTTTTAATATCAACCTTGATTAATATTTTAGGTGAAATACCTTTTCTACTGTATCATTTTACCAATTCATGACACAACACAACATTGTCAACTACAGACCTCCCTTTAATGAGAGGTCCTTAAGCTTGATCAATGAATAATGGTAGAACATATTTTAGCCTATTGCAGATGAGCTTTGAAATAATCTTGTAAATGATTATGCAACATGCAATAAGCCTAAAATATCCAACTGTAACAGGTGTTTTGCACTCTTGCCATTTGATTCTGTGTTGGACAATTCAAGCTCTCAGATACCATAGTGTTGTTTGATTCTCCGACGTTACTGCTATTAGACTTATTCTGGCCGTTTGTCGTCCTTTACGTCGATTTTTTTACCCCTTCACATGTGAGATTTTTAATGAGAAAATTCCAATTTGCCAAGACTAACTCAAGTTTAGGGTACATTGTGCTGTTTTTTTAGTATTTTGGAGGGTGCAAAGTGCCTATTAGCCCTATTTCCAGGGTGCAAAGTGCCAATTACAACAAACAGAAGAAAAAAAGTAGGATAGAAACCGACATTATAACGGATCGAGAGCCGGGTAGGAATTCAGGGGGAGAAAAAGGGCAAAAAAAGAAGATCCGGGTAGGAAAATTCTTTCCATCGGGTTAGGAACTAAAAGGAAAATCTAAAGATGGTGTCGGGTAATTCTCCTACTCAGTGACAGGTTTGATCTGATCAATCGGGTACCCGGCCCGTCGCTCGCTGTAAACCTCAAAAGGCTTCCTTCAGTTTCACGGATCTCCCTCTTGGATCGGATCGGCGTGGCACCAATAGTTTCAGAAATACATCCTCCATCATCTTTTCTGTAACCGTACACGCACATTACGCAGAACTATGGATCCTCCAAGCTCTTGGGATTCCTTGCGCAAACAGGTTTTTAGTTAATTATGTTTTCGTTTATCTATCAAGTGATGAATTTTCATCTCCTTTGTTTGGTCAATTTCTGGTGTGCAATTCCTCCTTCGTCTTGATTTGCTGATCTTTTGTTAACTACAACCTGCCCTATGATTCAAAACTCAGACTAATAACCTTCTTATGATCGATCTGTTTCCGGGGCGTTCTTGAATGTCCTAATTTTGGATTTATTGTTTGCACTGCATCGACGTTTCCTTCCTGAAAAAGTCAATTTCTGCATCATCAAACTTGTGTGTCACAAAACGCCCGTGAGGAGACCAGCTAAGATGAAAAAGTCATTTGTGATGCATAAATGGGCATCATTCTTAATGATGCTGCCTTTCACGCCTGATTTTCTGCACCTCGATACTTCAGAAATATAAACTCAACTACACTAGTTATGGGCATGCGTGCCTTCCTTTTCTTCATGTTCAAAAATGTCGGTACACTTATTTTTCTATCTGACAATTGTGTTCTAGTTGCTAGTACCCAATTTGTTTGAAGAAGAAATGGACGCATTCCTGGCCATATAATTTAAAGCATTTAACTACAATATACCTTCTCAATCAACTCAAGATTATCTTTATACCTATTACTGCTTCCTATGGAGGGAATTTGATTCAGTAACAACTAACAAGTTTTTTTATGAGTAGATAATTGGTATTTCAGCTTCTTGACTAATTTCTCTACGGAATTCTTCTCTTTTACAAAGTCCAAAAACTGGTCTCTTAATGCATTCCTGACTACTATGCGTGCATTCCTAAACTTTGTGATTTTCCACAACCACCTTTGAGTTTGTAAACAAGTTATATACATTAGCATGTTGGATCCAAATTTATAGTTCAGTATCCTCCTGGGTTGAAGTCCGACAGTTTCTGTGCCCTCTTAATTTTTATTCAACTAGGCAAGGAGACTTGAAGCGCAGCTGGATGAGCAGATGCATTTATATCGTAAATTAGTATCAATAAAAGTTGAGAACTCAAACGATAATGATTTGGAGTCTGGAATCGACCAGCTTCTAAGACAGCTACAACAAGTAAATGTGCAAATGCAAGCTTGGGTTTCATCTGGAGGATCGGAAATTTTTTCTCATACATTGACTCGACATCAAGAAATTCTTCAGGATCTTACTCAGGTTGGTAAAACTTTTGACTACTTGTAACCAGGAAGCTATTACCATACATTTTTTGGCTATGGGTTATGTCCGTAAAGGTATTATCATATGCATCTGATTTGGCGTAAAGCTGAGTGTTGATGACTGGAGCAAAACCATATATAAGACATTAAGCTAAAGTCCTGAACGTGAAAATATTATATTAGGGTCAAATCTAAAATATATGCAATTTATCTTGTTGTTCTAACATGGAAAGCGTGACTGATGAGGGGGCAGATAACAGTTTAAATGTAATTTGTTTGAACTTCCTTCATCATGTTGCGTTTGGGCACATTGCTAAGATGTCTTGCGAATTTTTTTATATTTTTCAAATGTTGTTTTAAATCGAGTTTTTTAAGCATCATACTCTTCAAATGACACTTTTTATGATTTACTTGGAAATTAAAGGATTGCTCATGTTATACAATGTATCTTATTATGTCCAGCTTTTGGGTTGTAGGAATTTAATCGACTCCATTCCAGTCACAGAGCTAAGAAAGAGCATGCTTCGCTGCTTGAGGATTTTAGGGAGTTTGATCGAACAAGATTAGACCTTGAAGATGGTGGGGGTTCCCATGAACAAGCTCTTCTCAAGGAGCGCGCATCCCTCCATAGAAGTTCTGGACAGGTACTAAGTAATCGAAACTTCATCGGTTAGAAGTATAGTGAAATGACAAACTTGTTTTCTTTATGTGAGTCTCAAGGGTTAATCGATGGATGACTTTGAATAAGGTGGATATGCATCTGTGTTTTGAGAAAAAGTTTCGAATTGCCAACCGAAGGGCATGATTCTAGAGTCTGCAGACATGTAGAATTGTTATCCCACGTGTGAAAAACATATGATATTTAGAAGAATATGGAAATAAAATATATTAATCATGTTTTTTACATCTGAAAAATTACTACTATGGCAAAATGTAGAGAGGTAACTTTTCTCTTGCAATGCCTGTAGGCATTTTTTTGGGGCAAGATATGGATATACTGGGAACTTTAGAAGAATATTGAGATATAATATCACCTATCATATTTCAAAGCCAAAAGAAGAGCCGCATTTGACGGGGATGTTAATTTCTTGCCAGAGGGCACTAGATATTATCTTTTCTCCTCTAATGCTACATGGCTTATTCAAGGGAGCAACTGTCAATGTATGGAACTGGATGAATCTCTATCTTTCGGTGCATATCAGGCAACATTGCCCCCTTTGGTTCTCAAAAGTGCCACAATTGAAGAGGCCCCATTGGTGTACAGAATTCTCGGGAATGGTAGGCCTTGGTTTAGAGAACTACTTAATATAATGAGGAAATTAGAAGAGTGGGAAAGTTTACAGATCCAGGAAAGTCCTTAGAATGAAACTGGATGCATATAATCTTTTAGGCACATGATTTAAATTCTTAAATAATTGACTGAACAAATAATCTTCAGATTATTTCAGATGCGCATCATTCAAAGGATTGGTGCTGTTTGCCTAAAATGCCAAATATAACATTTTGATGCATGAAATTATGATTCTTGGTACCAAGTGCACATATCATGCATACACTAACTGTAAACATAGATAGAACTTTTGACATAAATAAGGTGATTATTAAATCTTGGTTTATAGGAGGTTTCTTGATGCTCTTGCTCCAGATTATCTAGGCATTCTTTGTATGATCTTTTATTTTGAATGTTCTGTACGGAAAGGGTGATGAAGTTACCTAGGAAATAGTAGTTCAGTTGAGTTTTGCAAAGCTATCTTGTCATGCTTGATAAATTTATACTGTTTTGTATGTTCGTTTTTACTCTAGTCAATCGATTCTCTGTTGCTTGTAGATCGACTCCGTGATATCACAAGCACAAGAGACCTTAAAGTCCCTTGTTTTCCAACGTTCCACATTTGGGGGGATCAATTCAAAGCTTAGCAATGTCAGCAGCCGCCTTCCCACGGTAATTAAATTGATGAATTGTGTAGTTTAAACAACAGAATTCGAAAGGAAATATGTTTATGTTGTATGTATGGTGGCGTCTAAATACCAGAAATGCTGATTTGGCAGGTGAATCATATTCTCTCAGCAATAAAGAAGAAAAAGTCCATGGACACCATCATACTCTCCTTAGTTGCATCTGTCTGCACCTTTCTAATTTTAGTTTACTGGTGGACAAAATGAGCTTTCCAGTTTTCTCCGAGTATATTGGTTGAGTGTTGTATGAGATGAACTTAAGCTGCCTATATTGTTTGTACATACCTTATTGGCTTGTCACTGATTTTTTTTTGGGTACCTCTACAATTACGAAGGCTTGTGTGATGAAATTGTATACGCCACCTTGGTTTAAGAATCTTTATAATAGGTTTTTTCTCATTTAGAAGTCATGCCTTGCATTCAAAGATCACATATAGCTTCACCCTTCCAACTTCATTTTTCTGGGAATTTATTAACGGCTTGCATGCCATGTGATATGTTGTTAATAAATATGTTGATGAATGAATGAATATCCTTCGTTTTATTTTTGACACACCTAACGCTCATATTATGACACATTATGCAACCGTACGTAGCAATAAGAGGATAAGCTATTTGTTGAGTGAATTCCTATATGTAATTACCAAAATAATAATAATAAATGAATTCCTATATGTGATCAAGAATTTGAATGGTACAAGTGTGATGAGTAAATCCTGTCGGGCCAAACATTGCCTAAAAGAATAACATCGAGTTTACAAGTAACTTGTTCAATATCAGAATCTACATATTTCCAAAGTAGGACTTTCCTAAACCACTTTACAAGCTCAACCCCGGTCCTTCTCATCATATATTCATGCAGAAGTTTAGAAATTGTCATCATATCCATCCCCTTTGCAGTTTAGAAATGATGAGAATTATGCTAAACCGATTCGCATGTGCAAGTTAATCTGTCATAGGAGTAGTTATGTTTTGAGTAACTCGTCAAAAGTCATCTTCACTTAATTAGTCCAAATAATAAATAAACTCCATCACTTTTCAAAAATTTATGGAAACTTACTTTTTTTCTAAAATGCTTACATATTCACCTCTATCATTTTTTCTTTTTGACCCAAAATTAGAAAATGAAGGTGTGATTATCTCATTTGGCCCCTGGTCAAATCTGACCATATATGGTCAAAAGTTGCATAACCGAAATACTCACAGGGGTCTTGGTAATTACATAATAGTAAATGAGATGTTTATGTAATAATTCTAACCAAGTTGAATTTTTTTCTTTTTCAAATTTTTACTTAATCTTATTTTAATTTTATTTTTTATAATAACTCTAGTTAGCTCCTATTGTTCCAATTAAAACAAAATTAATGAAAAACCTATAATAAATGATTAATTTCAATTACCTTAAACATTCAAATAATTAGTTAACTTGAGATAATTTTGATTTGATATTTTTAACTTGATGCGGTTCGAAATTTACACCAAGAAATCGTGAAATTCAAACACAATTTGTATTTCTAATAAATGCGAGAAATCTAGAATATGAAGGTGAATAATAATGCTAAAGATAAATAGAAATAATGAAGAGGAAGATATTTATTATTATTTCACGGTATTCTTGAGAGAAAATACAAAGATGTAGGATTTTTTAATCCAAAGTCAATGTAATGTACAAAAAATGACTTTCTTGATATTTAAAAGGCCTAATGGCTGATTTCCCCCTTCTTTTTTGGAGTTGTTGGCCGATTCTTAGCAATAAAGGGGTATATGGAGATCATCTCCTCCCTTTTAGGGATATTGGTTGAGATTTTATCTGATTCATCCTTATTTCTTCGTCAGTTATGTCTTTAAGCGTCCTATTGAGCTATCCGTCATCGTCCTTGCGAGCTATCACATTAGGCCATCAATGAGGTCCTTTATTAGCTTGATCTTCATGCTTAAGCCTAACCTTCCCTGAAAACTTCATTTAGAATTCTTCCGTTGTGGGTCTTACTCCCCATTTCTAGCCCAAATTGTCATGGATTAATATGACCCATACCTTCACAATGCCCAATAATATAACTGAAAATTACGGGCGTATCATAACTATTCAAAAAATAAAATAAGCATTTCAGTAATCAAGTAGGTAGTTTATTTGCTGAACGATGCTAGTTGAAAAGTCATTAATTAAAAAATTATTTTATTTTAATCCTTAACTATTAACTACCAATAGATTATATTGTCAAGTAATTATATTAATAAATGATATTTGGAAAATACTTTTCTAGTAATCGTAATTATCAATTAATTAAGACTTGAAATTTTATTTATGATAGCCAAAGTATATAATATTTTATTAATTATTTTAATTGTTAAACACATGTAAACAATAACTAAATATATAATCATCAATTAAAATTAAAATAGTAGAAAATTACAAACAAAAATTAAAGTTCATTTAGTGTTCACATATTTTTATTTATTAACAGCAATCAAAATATATAATCATCACTTATTAAAACATAAAAGGACAAAAATTACAAATGAATTTGTTTTTCATTTTAAGCTCATTTTATTCCTTTTTAACATTTTTTTCTGCTCCTTTCTCAGCATGTCTGAAATCATGGGGCTTGTATGCTTCCCAAAATCTCAATTCTCAAAAATTTTTAAGCACCAAAAACTTGTTTGGACCGAGTGTTTTCACTCTTTTAGTTTGTTTTTTGAGACTTCAGCTCATAAAAAATGGAAGAATCCCAACCACATCTCTTTAGCCCCATTTCTCTGAGCCTATGTTACTTTCTACTTCCTCCGTCCCAAAAAAGATGTCCACTATTCCATTTTTATCTGTCCCAAAAAGATTGTTCCTTACTTTCAAAAGTAAGGGCTTGTTTGTTTATGTTTTCAAATTTCATTTTCAATATTCTAGATAACAAAATCCTAAAAAAACATAACACAAACTATTTTCATCTAAATTTACCTTTTTTCAACTCTACTTTTTCAATCCCCTATATATACCTATCAATCACTATATCTATAATTTCATACAATCATCAATCAAAATCATTTACTTCAATCATTATCTCTCTTTCTTTTTTCATACTTTACAATATTTAATTTATATTTTATTATTTCTTTATTCACATAATCATTATATAAATAATCAACTCAATTATTCAACCCATCATACATCAACCTTTTATCATTGATTTGACACATTTTACAAATTTCAACTATTTTTAAAAAACATAAACAAACATAAACAAACACAACACAAATTGCATCATTTTCACACGAATCTCCGTTATATCGAGAAATTTTCAAAATTCTAACTCAAAAACATAAACAAACAAAGCCTAAGTATTTATTAGTTAAGTGTCTATTATGCCCTTGACTTTATATCTAGTGTTTTAGTATTAATTCCTTTTATATATATAAACTCATTAATTTTATTTTGGTAATAGAACCAAAATAGTCCTAAATTGCCATAAACAAAAATGTAGGTATGGAATATGGTAATATGTAACCTCCCAATTTACACTAAATTTCTATGTATATGGTGCTTCAATTTAGGAGTAATTAGTAGGTATGCAATGCAATTTAGGAAAGCTTGATTGTAATATATAAACAATAAGTATTTTATTAATTTGCGTAGGGGGTAATTTGGGGATAAATGGCTAAATAATTGACTTTTCTTAATTCCTACAAAAAGTCAAAAGAGACATTCTTTTTGGGACGGAGGGAGTATATCTCAAATAGGAGAGAGGCTGTATCTGTAAGGTAACTATCAATGAAAAATGCTTGCTTTCACCCCACATACTTACCGATATACGGGACGGGACTAATGACTATCAATAAAAAAGCTATCCAACATTAACATTTTCTCTTTGTAACAAGTGTATCAACCAATGTAGCAGACAGGGCGGACGCAAGTGGACGGAGGGGGGAGGGGCAGTGCCCCCACTGAATTTTTTTTTTAATAAATAGATATTTTTAAATTTTAATTCATAAATTACATTAATGCCCTCATTCAAATTATCAAATGCCCCCCCTCAATTTTGAATTTTTTTTTTTACCTTACAAATTTTTTTATATTTGAATTTCGCCCCCCTCAAGATCGAAAAATATCACGTTTTCTCCCTTTACTTTGAGTTCGCTCCCCCAAAAACCCAAAATTCTGGCTATAACATAAGAGGTATAAGAGTATAAATTATGTCAAAAGTTGTAATTGAACCTAATTCCTTATTATATTTCCCCCATAAATATAGCATACCGTACCGCGTAGGGCAAGCACCCCCCCCTCCCCAACAAATTTCATACCTATATCACAACAATCTCGCCCCTCTGGGTAAAATTCCTGGTGCCCTCACTGCCAAAAAATTCTAGATCCGCCACTGATAGCAAGATGCATGTCTTGTAATTAGTTTACTACATGTTTTTTTCTTTGTTCTTTCTATATAATAAACAAGGGCCATCTAAATTATTAACAATCGCTTTTTAAAACATATCATCGTATTAGATTAATTTATGCATATGTATGGCTATTTCATGAATTCTTCAGCGTAGAATTCTCAATTTAAGCTTTTCTTTCTAATGAACCAAGATATATTTAAAATAAGGAAGGTGTTGTATTTTGGCTTATTGAGAAACAACTAAAAATGAGAAGGCCACACTATAATTAAATGAATATTTAATTTAATTAATTATTTACTTCAATATAGTCATCATTGTAATTATTATTAAATAGTTGTATTTGTTGGGAAATATTCATATAGCCCGACAAAGCACAGCGAAAAATTAAAATTCTAGTTTCTAGGATTTAAACATGCGAGTTTATTAATCCTACGGGTTTATCACGTATCATAGGCTTGCGCATCTCTACATTAGTTATTTAAAACTTAAATAAAGAAGATCGTATCTTATTCGATTTTTCGCAAAGATCGAAGAGTTTCTTCTTCCTTAACGTAAGCTCCCTAGCTTGTTCCTCGTTCTTTGAATTAACTCCTTCGTTTTTCCCTTTGAGGAAGATTTCGATTTCCTCCACCAAAAACGCCTTTGATCGGATTCTTGATTCACTTTAGAGACCCAAGTGTTTCTCCTCTAAAGTTGATCCACACCCTGGATACCCACTCGTTTATAATCTTTAGCTAGATTGATCTATAAACGTTTATTCTAACTCTAAGGAATAGTGTATGGGATTAAGGTGAAAGCAAAAATTACTTCTCTAAGTATTTTGGAAGAATTCTTGAATTCAAGATCTTGATGAATAATCAAGAACTCAAGAACACTATATGAAGGAGAGAGAGAAACGATTTTCTATGCAAGAGGAACAAAAATTTTGGCTTCAAAAGTCATCATCTTATTTTCGTTCCATACTATTCCTATTTATAGAACTAGGTTCTTACAATTCTTTCCCATGTAGAACTCTTCTACATTAAATCTTTTCCATGTAGAAATAGAAAACTAATTAATTCCCAAATAAAACTCTTTTATTTTAATTAGTTTTCTTTCTCTCTAAAAAATCTTATTTCCTTCTAGAAAAAAATTAATTAAACTCTTTAATTATTTTCCTCCACCAAATTTTTGACCAAAGCTTAATAAAATAAGCCTTTAATAATTAATCCACCATACTAGATTAATTAAAAGTCACTTCCAATTAATTAAATGTTTTCTAGACTTAAGCTTAATTAAATTGATCTTATCAACTTAATTAATTCATTTATCCAACACTTGAATAAATAAAAGTCTTAATTAATTAATCTAATTAATTAATATATTAAATCAACTACTTTGAATTAAATTCTCTTAGCTAAGAAATAGATTTGTCCGAGTATTGTGTGTGACCCTTTAGGTTCACCAACATACTAGTAATGGGTTCATAACCTTTATGATTTAATTTGGACAATTAAATTTTCTCGATTAATTAAACACTTTTAGTTAACCATCTTATTATTTAAACTCCATTAAAAATAAGATATACATAAATCAAAGAAAAGTTTCTAGCTACTTATCTTGAAGACCTAGATGTAGGCGATTCAAAGTGAACCTTTTCAATCGCGCATTCCATGCAAGTGAGATTCTTCCATCAACTAATTTCCCAATTGAATTAAGGATCGAGGAATCTTATTGGTCGAGATCCTTGTAAATTCAATCTTAATAATTCAAGTGTGTTTGACTAGTGATTAATTAATTCAAGAAACTCATTTCTTAATTAATTACTTACTTGCCTTGGCCAAGGACTAACTTAGTCAAATCACTTAGAATATTATAAGAAATTCACTTGTTCATCTAGACAAGTGATGAATTCTTTGTTGTCAACACCAACCTCCATATACGAGTCTTTACACCCAATCACCAGTCCATATGTGTCCTTGTAAAAGAACTGGCACATGAGTCAAAGTGCAGTGAGTCAATATACAAGATTACTGTGATGACTCAAGTCAAAGAATTAATCTTGCACTATCGTGATTAAGAAACTCCTAATTCGACATATATAGAAATAATTCCAATTTAGGAAGTTTCAGTCAGGGTAATCAGTGAACTTGTTCTCAACAAGCACCCGCGTATGTGCATTTGTGTCAACTACACTAATGTCTATAAAACGAGACATTCTCTAATTAAGAGTGTGCATCATAGGCGCAAGTCTATCCGAATTATCAATGTCCCATCTTGACAATTCTATGACTTGGACAATATTTAGAAAGCACAGCCTTAGAGAATTGTTTTATGATATCCATCTAATGAGATATCAAGTCTCATAACTATGTGTGATTTCTAGGGACTTCATCATATAGTTATAACAATATAAACATAAGATGAAGAAATGCCTTTTATTAATATAATTTAAAAAAAAATTAAATTGTTTACTACAAGAATAGACAAATAAAGTCTATCTAGGATTGGTGAGGGCACTATTCTAACAGTATTTAGATAATTATAATTGCTTCACATTTTTTGATATAATTAATTAAATTATTAATTATAAATCTATTTTACTTTTATGACTAATGAATGACCTAGTATTTGTAAGTTTTTTTTTTCTATTCATCTAAGAATTGCACATCTTTTTTTTTTTTTACTTCAAGAAAGAGGGAGATTCTCTATATATCTAGCCCGACAAACCCGGATTGATAGTTATAATTTTGAGCAATAAAGATTCTATTTAGTTCCGTAAAAGAGGGGAGAGCCACAACTTGTGACAGCCTGAATTTGAACCCAGAACCTCTCATATAAAATGGGAGGTGGATACCACTAGACTAACAGATTTTGGGTTAAGAATTGCACATCTTTTCATGTTGTCATCTAAACATATTTTTATTTTTATCACGCCGTTTGTATAAGAATTCTTACAAAATTACATTCACCAATCATATTTTCATTTCCTACTTATAAACTAATAGTCTAAAAAAACAACCCATCCAAATATATTTTCATTTTTCACGCAAAAGCCCATATAGATTTTAAAACTCATTTTTCTGCATTAAAAATGAGTTTTGCAAATCAAAACAAATACCATACGAGACGAGCCCTTGGGCGGTCCAAATTAATACCAGACAACTAGTTTATTTAAAGGTAAAAAAAGGAGAAATCTTTTAGCCGTGAAAATAGAGTTACCAAAAGACCAACCAGATCTAATTTCGGCCACTATACATACATATACATATACATATTTGATATATATATATATCATCATCATCAGTCATCACAAGGAAATTGATTTGGATTCGTATTTTCATAGTTGATTTCTTCTATACGGTTTACAAGAGTCCTTCCTCTCAAAAAAACTCAACAGTGGATAGATAGATAGATAGATACACACCAAATTAAACTTTCCTCTCGTCTCCCTTGCCCTAGCCTAGGGTTTGGTTTTTTTCTTGGCTTCGCTTGATGCTGTTGCTTTTGGAGTAGAAAGATCCGGTAACAATGACGCCCCCACTTTCCCATGAAGAACTGGAAGAACGGCTTACCGCAGCTGGGAACAGTCTCCTTCAGCCTCCCGATGAACTCTTGCCTCTTCTCGATGTAAGCCTAAGCCTTAGCCCTCACCGAAAACAAAAAGAAAACAAAAAAAAAAAAAGATAAAGAAGCAAATTTCTTTGAACTGCGTTTTTCTTCACTAGTTGTCTTACAATTCTGTGGCCATTTATCTTTCTGGTAGAGTTGCTAAAAAATAGCACGAAACTTAACTACGTTATCTTTTTCATTACTCCTCTCTGGTTTACTGGGTGCGACTGTTTGGTAATTCTTTCCCTTTAAATTTAGTTTGTTTAATTATTGAAATTGGTAATGTTTTTGTTTAATTATTGAAATTGGTAATGTTTTTCGATTTGTCCTTTGATTCATTGGGTAAAGGCCAGGTCCCATCAATGAAAATTGAATGATATACACATTTTTGTTTATAGAACAGTTGCATTGGTTCAGTTCATAACGAGTTCAAGTGAGATTTGTTCTTATATAGGCTGAGATTAATCATTGACATTTCGAACCAGGTCAAATCTATATTAGTTTTACTTGTCAAGGCAAATTCAGTCTATATCAATGGCCTATAGAAAATTTTCTAGCATTTAATTTGTTTCAATAGGGCATGCTTGATTCTGGTATATAATTTTTTGATTTTTTCATGCAACTATCTGGCCATTTTCTTTGTGGTTACCTGCCAAAATTTTATTGCTATATTGGCATGCTGATGCTGTATTGCTATTTGCTACCATAAATTTTTTGATACTTTGGTAGACGTTGCCTGCTAAGCAATTCTTTGTTGATTATACTTTTATATACAAAACCATGAGTTTTTTATGTGCTCTTATGGTAATTGCGGACTCCGTAAACCTTAAGAAGTGCATTCTTAATTATTTCCATTGCTTTTCATGAGAAATCACGTCATTGTCATATGATTCATGATATTCTTTCATTTTCTTTGTTGGTAGAGTTTTTGGTACCATCTCAATTAACAAATCCTCGAATTTCAAAAGGAAAATAAGAGAATGGAAAGGTTGAATAATATAAAATATTGTTTCCACATATAGCTCTTGTAGAAAAATTCTTCTTTCAACACTTCGCTCAGATTTTCTAATTGTTGGGGCGAGCTTCCTCTTTCAGTCCACATTTTTCACTGTGAGACAACAAGATCCTAAGGGAACAAGTTCCAACTTTGTGCTATTGGGAAGTGATATCTATGCCATCAATTTTGTAAACTTGTTGAGGAATTCACGTTCAGCATTAATTTATATAAATTTTTTATTGGCGATAAGCATACTTTGCTACATTATATATGTATATGCATATTCATATATGTTTGTTTTATTCTCATCATCTGCAAATTTATGAAGGGGAAAAAAAATGAGTACCAAAAACTTGTTGAAGTTTTTGCTGGTTCTTTCTTTGTATTTGGTTTGCTATAATCTTTTTCTTTCTGATTTAAGCGAATTGAGGAACTATTATCAAAAGTGGAGCAGTCACCTGCCAAATCCATGCAAACTGCTCTTTCCCCACTAATGAAGGCACTGGTTGCGGAGGAGCTTGTGAAGCATTCAGACACTGATGTAAAAGTAGGCGTAGCTTCTTGCATCAGTGAGATAACCAGAATTACTGCACCGGATGCTCCATATGATGATGAAAAAATGAAGGTGCTTTATTCAATTTGTCTCGATGTGTGTGTGCTTTCTCCTTGATAGTTGTCATGACACTCCATATGGCTACAGGATGTATTCCAGTTGATTGTATCATCCTTCCAGAATTTGTCGGACACATCCAGCAGATCCCATGAAAAAAGGGTCACCATACTTGAAACTGTGGCCAAAGTCAGGTCTTGTGTCATCATGTTGGATTTAGAATGCGACCAGATGATTATTGAGATGTTCCAACACTTCATCCAAGCTATTGGGTAATTTTTTTTTGTATGGTGCTCAAGTGTTGCCATCTGGATGCAATGTCTTATCATTATAATGCAGTTATTTGGCTTGTTATTTATTGTTCTGTCAAACCATACTTTTTCCTTGACTTCTTACATAAGAATGAGCATTTGTTATAGAATCATCTTCATCTACTTCCACTCATTCTTTTATGTTTCCCTTTTTATTCTCCGATTTCCTTATTCATTGGGGGAGCTTAATGGGCACTAGGACCATGGCTTGATTCATAGTCAGAACTTTAGTTCAGGTGCATATGCACAATCATTACTTGTTTTGAGGTATATGTCTTGCGTCAATCATTATATTCTTAGCGTTTCCGTGACAAATGGGAAAAATTAGGCCCTTAACCTGATAAAATTTCCCTGACCTTCCTTTAATTTCCATTTTTTTGCTGTTTATTCATCCCTTTCGCCACTTTTTTGGTTGTGTGTGTGTGTGGGTGTGTGCCTGCTTTGCTCGTCTCTGTATATAACTATATATATTTGTATAGTCTTACATTTGTGCTCTCACTTGATTGATATGTTACTTGTGGATTACCTTCTCAAGAAAGAGAAGGGGTAATTTGGCCTTTTGCCACAGTGGAAAAACGTGCAAAAGTTTAAATAATGACTGTATTAGCTATATTGAGGCTGAATTTGGCACTGTCATTCAAGAGATACCACCAGTTTGGGATAACATAGTACATAGAGGAAGAGAATTTGAGATAGGGTGTGATGAATTTTAGCCGCAACAAATGGATCCTGAGGTTTTGATGAATGTTGAGTTTACTCCAAGATTTTTAGGTATATGTAGGATTTTTACAAATGAAAGCCTTTGTGTCAATAGCAAACAGATGACAACCTATTAAATTGCTGATAAGATTTTATAATGTTAAATGAATAAATGAATAATCTCTAACGAGTATCTGTAGAAATTTGGTATTTTGGGACTTCTAGTTTCTCATGCTTTGCCGCATGAGATGGAAACTACTTTTTGTTTCAAGTGCTTATATCTGCCTATTATGCTGCTTTCAGAGTTTATCATTCTGAAGTCATCTTTGCATCCATGGAGACAATCATGACTCTTGTTTTAGAAGAAAGTGAAGATATCTCCCCAGATCTACTTAATCCAATCTTAACTACCTTGAAAAAGAGCAATGAGGTCGATTTCCTGGGTATTTCTGAGCAACTCATTTTCTCTCCTTTTCTACGTGCTGCTGACATAGAAAAACATTGACAGGCTGTCCTGCCAATTGCAAAGAAGTTGGCTGAGAGAGTTATTCAAAACTGTGCAGACAAGCTTAGACCTTGTTTAACACAAGCAGTAAAAACTTTAGATGCTTCTTTGGATGATTATATTGAAGTTGTAGCTTCCTTGTGCCGAGAGAACAGTGGTACAATCGGGTGTAGTAATGAAAACATCTTAGAAGACCAGTCGGTATGCTTCTTTCTGTTTACAATTGATTTGTTATATTTCTATTTTAACGACAATTTATCGGATCTTTTGGTGTTTATTCACTAGTTGGTAGTTGAAAATGCTATTGGTGCCATCAGCAATATCCTTGATTTGTATGTGGAAGACAGTATTCTATTAATTAATGAACTTCCATTAAATGTTTGATTGTTGATCTATTCTTGCGAGAATGGGTTATCTGCTTCTACCATTATGTAAGCACCTTTCTTTTGTTTCTTTTATCACTGTTGCCCACATGCTTTATTCTGCCGTCTCATTTGGTGCAGTATATGCTGTCACTGATGTTCTAGACTTCAGGATTTCCAAAGGCAGGAAACATGATTAATATGGTCTCTTGGACTTGATAAAGTTTCTGGTTACAAAAAGAATTGTTTTCATTGAATTTTAAGTTTGATGTTTGTAAATTGTAATCAATAGGTCATATCATGTTATTCCATTTGGATTCAGTTGCTTGATAATAAATCTTTGACTGTCCATGTTAATGGATTCTAGGTTGTTGAGAGGACGGTCACTAGTGCTTCTCCAGTTCAGGATCAGGTGAGTGAGGCTTGTTGCTTTAATGATTTTTTCAGATAATTTCTGAATAGTTTCCACTTGTTTTGTACCTGGATTACCTCCTGAAGTGATGATTTTCTTTTTGTTGATAAGTAAACTAGCTACGATGTCCAACTGCCAACTCCTGGATTCCTTTCAGTTTTTGGGGGTGTGGGTGTGTGTGTGTGTCTTTCCTCCATGCATGAATATTTATGAGATGGTGCACTGCAGAGAAGGTTTGCTTTTGTGGGGTGTGAGCGTACACAGTACACTTTTCAGGAGCTCGCAAATCAATTTACTTGATTGGGGCTTTCAATCATTACTCTTTAAGTTGTTCTCTCATACTATGTTATGCTCTTATTCTCGTTCTACTTATCTTTCAATTTAATTAGTAACTGGAAATTTGTAAAGAAAAGGTTTTAACCTTTCATCTTGGGCTCTTGCTTCACGGATACTAGCAATGGGATGTATGACTTCGTTTTGGTTTGTTCAACTTACTCTTAACTTGGGGAGCCAACAATATGGATCGTTTGTATGGGCAATAACACATATTCGATTGTAGGTGTGTGACAGCACCAGCAGTTTTATATGCTGATACATTCTCCTCCTTTCTTTCCTTGTGCCATGCTGTCTTCCTGGAATTGTAATTCCGAACCACCATTTCTGCAATTTTGTGTTTTCCAGGAAATTTAATCTCCGACCATGTATCTTTTTATTGCTATGTGATCTAAGCTTTGTTGATGCTAGATATTTTCAGTTATTTTATTTGCCTCTTTCTTACTCCCATTAGTGGTCATTTATATTGATAAATGAATTAAAAAAAATCATTTAAATTGAGAACCTGAACCATCTTATGGGTGTGTGTATCACGTAGAGAAGATTTAAAAGTTCTGTGACGTCACCTCAACTTCAGCATACAACTTCTCTTAAATTAGTTCACTTGTCCCCTTATTTGTTTTGTTGACCTCCACGTCCAAGATGTCAAGCTGGTGCCATTGGACATAATAATTGTTAATCTTGGCTGCAATTTTAACACGAATGGTCATGTCCAAATTCTTTGGGTTGAATAGTGCAGTAGGGATTAGTCATGACAAATAAAGTCGGTGGATGGGTGAATCTTTGCCAGCTGGATTCCAGTTTGACTTTCTGATAGACATTGGGAAACTTTTGCTGTCTTTGTTTTCGAAGTATTCTGTTGGATCTCATTGTTTTGTGAACAGGTGGCTAAGGGTGGTATAGAAGAGACCAATTTTCAAGAAAATGATCCTGCTGTGATGTCACCCAAGTCAATTGAGAGTAATGGTATCAATGAGACTGGGACTGAAGAAACTATGAGTGATGCAAATTATCCTAAGAAAGCTAATTCTGACCATCAGCTTGATGCTGGAGCAATGTCGAAAACCAAGTCTGATGATTTGAGTGGTCAAGAACCAGTGAAATTGGAAGCTAAACCGGAGCATGAAGAAGCTCAGCAGGTACCATACAACTCTGAGGTCCGCGGCAAGGATGTGCATATTTCTCCTTGTGAGGTTAAACCTGTTGAAGCAGCCAACTCTATGGACAAAGTAAAAGACACTACTATTCAGCTTTCACCATCAAAAACACCTGAGAATGAGGCTGTGAATGTAGCATCTCTTACCCAAAGCGGCAGCCTTTCTGTTGACAGTCAATCTAAAAAAGAGGCAAAGAGGAAGGAAGACTTGATCACAGAAGAGACAATATCTGTCGATACTGCCTCTAAGAAAGCATCTGTAGGAAGATACATTTCGAAAGCAAAGAAGCACCGCTCGAGGAAGAAACGTGCTGATAAGACAGCAAACAATGATAAAGCATTGGCTGAAGAAAGTGCATCCAAGAATGATGATGGCGGTACAAGTGATTCAGAGACAAGATCATTGGATCAGACAGAAAAGCTTGGGGATGCGAGTAATAAGACAGAGGATGGATCTTCATTGAGGAAGGAAGACCATAAAAAGAGCGCACGAGCGAAACCTAAGTCTGAAAAAGATGTTTTGGAATCTTATGCAAGAGAAGATCATGGGAAAGTAATTTTGATTCCCTCTAAAACATTTCTTCTGGTTTCATTTACATTTCTTGACCACTGTATCCTTCCTTTCATGTTGTGTTTCTATTTGTCGCTTATTCTGTAGAACACAGTGACTTCACCAAGCTCACCTTTAAAATCAACAAAAGATGAAATCGGCGAGGAAGAAACTCCGAGAACGGGTACCAAGAGAAAGCGAACTCCAGGCACCGAGAAAGTACGTTCTTTGAACTTTTTTCTTATACCATTAAACTTTGATGTGTGGTTAAACTTTGACTATTTCTTACATCAGCATCCCTGAGTTTAATTTCTAATGAAAAAATGTAAAACACATGTAATTGTAAATCTTAAGTTATGGTTGGTGAAAGAGCCTGCCAAGGGTGGAACCAAGTTATATATGAAATTCTTTTAATGTGAACAAAGATATTAGTCGATTGTCAAACATATTACTTTGTTTCTTGAATTCATCTCCATTACTGTATTTTCTATTATCACATTTTTCTTTGTACTCCGCTTGTGTGATAATCACAAAATCTGGAATTCTTTATTCCTGTATGTGCCTAAGATTTTGCTTCACAACTCACAAGTCGTTTCAGGCTGTTGTATAGTTGGTAAAGATCTTATTTGGAAAATAATTATGGCGGATGATTGCAGCATCCGTGTGAAAAATGTTAATCTTAAATGACTAATATCTCTAATTTGGAATGAGAACTAAAACTAAACATGGCCCTTGTTAGGCACTAATCTTTACTGATTGTAGTTAAGTTCATGAAGCATATTAAGAATATATAGACATCAATTGTTAGGCAATTATTTTTGTATGATTTATTTTTGTTTTACAAACAGACGTCTGGGACTAAAGAGTATGGAAAGAATTTGGTTGGTTCAAAAGTTAAAGTTTGGTGGCCAAAAGATCGGATGTAAGTGCTTTTCTTACACATTTCATGTTGTAGTAGAAAAGCGAGTAATAATGAAATGATATTATCTGCTTCTCTTTGGTCATCATTGTCAGGTTTTATGAAGGTGTTGTTGCTTCTTTTGATTCTGTCAAGAAGAAACATAAGGTTGGTGCAAAATTCAGATCCTATCTTCTCTGGTGCTTTTTGATTTGCTTACAAATCCCCTATTATTTGAATTTGCTTCTATCTTAAGTAGGTCTCGTATACTGATGGCGACGAAGAGGTACTAAATCTCAGAAAAGAACGGTGGGAATTTGTTGGTGAAGAGTTGGTTTCAGAAGGGGTAAGTGACTTGCTGATTCTTGTCAAGAATACCTTCTTCACTTTCTATATTTTTAACCACAGTAGTTGTGAATAGGACCAAGCTGTTGAACATTCAAGTCATGAGGCTTCCTCTGACATGTAAGTTTCTACCTTCTTTTAGTCTTTTTCCTTCTTAAGTAATTCATAAGAAGTACATGCATTTATACTTTTAACTATGAAGACCTGTAGTTACTTTAGATGGAGTTAGGTTACATGAATCGTCCTATTGATTTACTCCTTTTATTGGTGGTATCCTGAACTGGCTATGTTTAGTTATGAATAGTCAGACTCAGGATAAGATTATGATTTGAGAGTAAGACCAATGCAGAAATACATAGTGGACCATGTGCACTTCGTATTTAAGAAGCTCCTTTTTGCTCATATAACATTAACTCCTACAGTCCTTAGATTAGTTTGTTTCTCTATTCATAGGGGATAGCAAATAATAATTCAACTAAATAATAAAAGATGGTGCCAGAATGAAAATGTAAAAGCAAGCAAGCACTTTGTTGGATTAGTTAATTTCCACATGTGTTCTTATATCTTATTGGTTTGAAGAGAAGAAAAGGAAAACATAATCTGTTGATACTTCATTCATTTGTTTTGCTTATAAGGAAGAAGAAAGGGCATACGAATTCTGAAGCATCAAGCAAGCGTGGAAAGATGGAGGCTTCTCCAAAAAGGTTAGTCTTCTTATTCTCAACTTCCATGTACACTTTTTCACAAAGATTGGCTGTATTACGAATGACTAGTAGTGAGTCTCTTTTCTCCAGTAAATTAAAAGAAACTGCAACAAAATCTGGTGGCAAATCTAAGGACAAAGCAGAGCAAGAGTCCAAAGTTAACAACTCAAAGTCCACTAGAAAATCTGAAGACAGTACCAGTAAATCCAAAAGTCAACCTCAGAAATCTTGGCGTAAATGTCAAGGTGATTCTGCTAAAGCATCTGGTGGATCCAAGGATAGTGTTGCCAAGACCTCAAGCCACTCAAAAAAAGATGGCCAGCAGACTGCCAAGCTTAAAGGTAAAACCCCACAATCTGGCAAATCCCTCAGTGTCAATGGTGCCAAAAAGACAAAAACTAGTTCATCGAAGGTCAAAGAAACTGATCGGATTAAAGAAAAAACAATGGACTCAAAGAAGTTGTCAGAAACGACCAAAGGGAGATCCTCAGATACTGCAAAGTCACAAGAAAACGATACCAGGGGTGGAAAGAAACGAAGAAGATGAATTACATGTCATACCTGGTCCTCTATTGAGCTGCTTTATCCTTTCTGTTGACTTGAGATTTTTCGTGCAGTTTTAATAGGGTTGGATGTTAAAATTAGATATCGATATTTTAGTCCTGTCAACTTTAACATTTACCATATTGGTTCTTGCTGGTTATGTTGATGATGGTAGGTTTCAGTTGGTCTTGTATTTATGGTTTAAAATACCTTAGATGGAGCGTGCACTGCGGGACTAGTAATATTATGCTCCATAATTTGTTGGCATTCACTCCTGCTAAAGTATTAAAGCAAAAGTGCGTCATGTAGGTCACTTACATGTATCATGGATTGAGACAAATGCAAAACTGGACAATCATTACTTCATCCTCATTCTAAACCGCGCTAGACCCCTTATTTATTTACTATTGATGGCTAGGGAGATTTGGGGGTGGGTCTAACATCTCAGTTTAGTTTGATGGATGGGTAGGGAAAGACATGCTTTGTCAACTCTTGAAGTAGACATGAAAAAGTGAAGACCCATTGGGCATTGGGACTTGTCTGCTATCAAGATTCTCTCATTCCTTATTAGATTAATGATCTTATCTGGGCAATGACCTCCAATGGCAAATTTGAGTCAAATCCAAGTGGTAACTGTGGAAAGGCGCACCCACCATTATGGATCTCAACTAATCTGGGGAAGGCACCCATCATTAACCCTCAACTCTTGGGACCTCGAGAGAATCGACTCCAGAATTGTGTTAAAGCTCATAAAAAACAAAATACAGAAACGTAAACGACACCTCTTCAATGCAAGTCTTTCCCTAGAAATCCTCGGGAGATTCAACGAAGAATAGGCGAACAACAGGAGGTTTTTGAGCTTTTGAGTGAAGAAAGTGGAAAAAACTGTTAATCTTTTGAGCTTTTGTTAGTTTAGTTTTTATCTATCGTCAACAAAAAATAAAATAAAATAAAATAGAAATAAAGGTTTTCTTCAATTTTTTTATTTATCTTTTTGATGCAAAATCATTTCATTTCTTTAATCATTTATTTTTTTGATAAATAATTGAATAGTAGTGTTATGAATAATTCATTAAGTGGATGTTCATACAATTTCAATACATAATTTAGTGGATTCACCTATAACTTCAATATCTCATTTAGTGGATTCACCTACAATTCCATTACCTCATTTTGTAATCAATATTTGATCTTATTTTGTGCCTATAAATAGGCTTTGCCATTGTATTGAGAAATACACCAAAATAAAAGAAAGAATTTTTTTCTTAATTCTCTAATCTCTCTACTTTAAAATATTTATATATATTTCATAATATTTGGGGTTATTTCATAATAATAAGTAGTAACATATTTTTTCAACTTATAATCGGCCTTCCATTCCAACCTCCAAATAACAGTAATAGTTCTCCAACTTCATCATAAGTAAACAATAAATAAATAAACCCCCCAGCAGCAGTCATCACATATTCTCTTCTCTCTCTCTATCTCAAGGTTTAGGGCTTTTCGTTCCCTTTTCCAATGTCATCTTTGCTCAGAGCTAAATTTGTCTATAATAGATATCTTTCCACTCTTCATATGCTACAAAATTCATGTTTACGCTCCTCCTTCTCATCCGATAGCGGCGGAGGAGGGCATTGCCCTCCGGAACCCATTCCCAACAGGCCCTTGAGAACTCCTTCTCGAAACCCTAAATTCACTAAATCTAATCCTCGTCCTTGGGAAAAGGATAATCGAAATTTATCTAGGGGCGAAAACGATCATGATTTTCTCGAAAGATTCAAGCTTGGATTTGACGCTAAAATGGAAAACGTTGATAAACCTCCACCGCCAGAATCAGGAGTTGATAATAATAGTAATAGTGACAAAGCAGAGAATAATAATAATAATAATGAGCCGCTGTCGCCTCCACTGGATGCAGATGAGATATTTACCAAGATGAAGGAGACGGGGTTGATTCCTAATGCGGTGGCTATGCTTGATGGTTTGTGTAAAGATGGGCTGGTGCAAGAGGCGATGAAGTTATTTGGATTAATGCGTGAAAAGGGGATGATTCCGGAGGTGGTTATATACACTGCGGTCGTGGAGGGCTTCTGCAAGGCGCACAAGTTTGATGATGCTGTAAGGATCTTTAAGAAAATGCAGAGTAATAGGGTGGTTCCAAATGCCTTTAGTTACGGGGTTTTGATTCGGGGACTATGCAAAGGGAAGAGGTTTGAGGATGCGTATGGTTTTAGTATTGAAATGTTGGAGGCTGGACATTCCCCTAATTTAGCAACTTTCACGGGATTGATTGATGGTTATTGCAGGGAGAAAGATGGTGTGGAGGAGGCTCAGAAAGTGATCAGTGCCATGAAGCAAAAGGGATTTTTCTTTGAGGAGAAAGCAGTTAGGGAGTATCTGGATAAGAAAGGGCCTTTCTTGCCTTTGGTCTGGGAGGCAATCCTGGGGAAGAAGCCCACGCCTTTTTCGAAAAGGTCTCTATTCTAGTCTTTTAGGGGTTCCTTTTGAATTTCTTCGCACCAGACCAGTATGCTTGCTATTTGAATGTACCTTTCTGGCATTCTCTCTCCTTATCTCTACTTGGAATATTAACTTCTCTCTTCCTCATTCTTTAATTTGCTTGCTTGTTGGATATGAAAATATGCATGTGAGTTTGTTTTTTCCTTGCATCAAATTACCTGGATCATGTAAAATGTTTCTTTAAATGTTTCTTTTGCTGACATAATTAGTTTTCACTCTTTATATCTAAAGTCCTGACGTGCAGATACATTTTCATTCTCTCTGTATCAGAGAGTGCATAGAACTCCAAGGTGACATTATGATTGAAGAGGCATTTCATAACTTTTTTGTTTCATAATATTTAGGTGCTTAACTAAGCATGAATATTTAGGCATGTTGTATATTGGAGTCGGTAATTTCTTCATAAAAGACTTAAATTTTGATTATCAGTGGGTGGAGATAGTGGAACATGTGCGGTCTTTTCTTATGAAATCCCACTATGCAACTTTTGTATTAATATCAGCTTTAGCTTTTCCTCATCTGCGCTGGTGGCAATGTTCCTTGCATCCGCCTACATGTTAGCCGGTAAACATAGGTTCAGTTTTTGATACATCATAGAGACGTCAATTTTGACGTTTTCCCTAGGACTTTGTAACTCACACCTGATTAGGGTGTTAATGAAATTGACCCACATCTTTTCCCTTATCTGGTACTAATAGATTTCAGGGAACTTTCAGAGTAGTGTTTACTTATTCAAAGCTCCAAGCGTTATGTTGTCAGCAATCAACCCTTGAACGGTGGAAGTAGCGTTATGTTGTCAGCGGTCAACCCTTAATCGGTCGAAGTACCTAAGTTATTTTTACTTTTCTCTGTCAGTGTCTTTATTTTTGGAGCCTTTCTGATCACTTCTTTTGTCGAAAGCAATGTTGCTGCCTCTAACTTAAATCGAACTCCAAAGTCCTAAATCACACTCCTCTGTGGAATGCGTGCATTCAGTTCAAGCTTAATCATTTGGTTGACTTGCATTTCCGTTGGACTCAACTACTGAATCACTTTCTGCTATAATATTTTATGAATTCTAGTTATCTGCACTGTTGAGTTGTGAAGGGAAAAATGAAGAAGCCAGGATGATGACAGGGTCAAATGAAAGACTTGAGGAGGAGGTGTATATAGTCGCGTCATGTTATCAATGCAGCAAATATCACACAAAATGGGCATCCAAACCAAAAATAACTCATTAAATCATCGGAAAAGAAGGCATACAACCATTAGCATACAACGAATTTATATAGGGTTCACACACTTGGAGAAGGCATGTCAAATAGAATAATTTCCAGTCGAATTGGAATGAATTACAGTGGTGAAGATTTTCTTTACTAATTTTTTTTTCCACTTCTACTGGCAGCATTGAATAGAGAAAGTGTAGTAAAACAATTTCACCACTATTAAACAATCACCTCTATTTATGCATACATTATGTAATATGTGCTTCATACCCGGCGATTAAGCGGTCAACTATGGCAATCATACATCCAACAATTCCATAACCCATTCAAAAGATCTCCTTAGTTTGAAGGGAAAACTACAATAGACTGGATAAACTTGTGTATGAATAGCAAAAATCATAATTCTATTACATCTGAATCTCGCTTGTCTTTAAGATGGGGAGACAAAGAATGATAAGCTTTCACTATGTTAATTAATGTACCAAGTATACAAGATGGATGCCGTAGATATCTGCTCCCCAGAACCAAAAAAATGGGAGGAGAATCTCATAACAAGGGAACCAAACCTCAAACCACTGAAATATCTCAATCTGCATGACTATAAATACCATTTCAAAATGAATACAGATAACTATAAAATATATCAGTGACCAACACTTGGATATATCTCTAGCTGCTCAATGGTTCTAGTTGAATTTCCATTCCATGAGAAGAATGTGATTCTTTGTCTGTCATCGTCCTACTTGGGCTCAAGAGATCAATATCCTCCTCCTCACCATTACCTAACACCCAATTGCTTCTTCCAACTATTCTGCCCCGCCTTCTCTTAATCTCCCGATACTCCAAATACATTACAGTTAAAGCACCTATCAAGAACCAAACCATCAGAGCCCAGCTTAGGCCATGAACGTTTTCATCTCTGTATCTCTCTCCCAAATGTTTCATTCCAGTGATAAGCGCGGCAACTCCAACAACTACAGCACATCTGCCAGTTATAACATGAGTATACTCCCAAATGAGTCTCTTCAAGGAAACCTCCTCCTCCTCACCATTAGCGGGCTTCTTAGGTCTCAGGTAAGCGTTCACTGGTTGGGCTACTACCAGCAATATCGCCAGCAACCCAATCTTAACATGCAAAGAGTCGAAAATGAATCCCTGGAGCTCGGCAACTGCAAAAAGAAAGCCAAGGAAAACAATTGCTAATCCCGAGTATTGCAGATAAACATGAATTTGAAACCATCTGTCACCCTTCACACGCTTCAAGTATCTAGCTGCCAAAATTCCCCCAGGAAGCAAAATACCCCAAGCAAGAAACATCATAAACCCATGCACAGCTAAAACAGGCCGCAAGTCTTCTTCTGCTTCTGCAGAACCACGCATTAAGAGCACGCTCATAGGCCTCTTGCTTGTTACAAAATGCATGTTTCTTACACTCAAATTGTCATCAGACCATTGAGCACCCATAGCCCAAATAACTTTCAGAGGAGTTGAGGGATCAATAATGTTGTTGCATTGTGGCCTTGTAGTGTGATCACAAGATGGATTTAGAGGACGAGTGAACTCCAAGGTTATGATGCCGTTTTCAGATTTGCATCTCACATATGTCAAATTCTCCTTTGTTGGCTGCACACTTGAAGCATCCCTTCCATCGATCCAATATGTGGTCACCCTTCCTTTACCACTGTCATCAATCCAACCCACGTAAGCATAGCTGTTTACCATTCCACGACCAAACCCAATTGCCAGATAACCACTTTTTTTCTCGCCTCGAGCTGCAATAGATATTGAATTCTCCGACAATGTCCAGAAAAACATAACTTGCTGATCATCCAAAGAAACACTGTATTTATACATATCTGGCAAACCTCCATCAACCACTTCAACTTTCCAGCCCATCTTTGGAGTGTAAAGAGACTGATAGTAAACAAGATCTGGCGTGTTCCGATCAGGTGCCCAAACCAATTCAGCAGGACTGGCTTGTACTCCTTCTGCTTCTGGTCCCCCAAAATATATAGTCTCCGACATGTTTCTCAAAGTTGCATTCCCACCAATGGGATCAGATGTGACATAGAGAGCCACATCATGTCCGGCCTGTATCGAGAACTTCACCGGCACACCCCTCTCTACTCTCAGAAGAGGAGCTTCTTTCTTGTTAATATAAAGAACTTTAGAAGGACTCGGGGGATTTGGGTAATGCAGTGCAGGACCAGTCGATACAACAAGCGGCTCTTTTTTATCTGCGATGACGAGATCTTGATCCTCCTTATCTTCAGCATCCAGCGGTCCCAAACAATCATTTACATGCTCAGAGATGTTGAGCCTCAAGTGACCGTAACTTCCTCCGTGATTCTGAGGAAGATAGAATGGGCGTAGGCTGTCAGGAGGCTTAATCAGCCCTATTGCCCATATCACAATCATGTTTCCGTTGGGATCAACCTTGACATCGTACTTGGTATCATTAGATTTCAAAGGTCTCCTATACCTAATGAATGACACCCCATCCTTGCGGTGCCCATAAACCAACCTCGTATTGTTCACGAGTCCATTGGGATCAGTAGCTTCATACATAGTATCAGGACAAACCCCCTGAACAGTCCCATCCTCATTTATCATACACTCACTATACTTGGTTATATAGTAATCATCAGCAGATGGCATTCCATCCTCTTTAAACCATGTGATGGCCACATCACCACCTACCATCAAAGAATTGGAAGTATTGGGGTTGGCCCATCCGAAAGCCATGTAATTCTGAATCCCAATTGCAGCCTCCAACCCAATATCGATGACATCATTCCCTTCCTTAAAACTCCACCTGATCCTGTAATTATCAGACAGCACTTTACAGTTTTCAAACATGGTGGGCTGCGGGGATGAACTCACAGCGGCATTGACTGCAGCAGAGTAATTCCTCAACAAGGAAACGTGGCCAAAATCAGAGGCGGTGGGGATATCCCAAACTGCAAGAACTTGAATTCGATCCCAGGTGACATTTTTGAGCAAATTAACAATAAAGGTGTCATTTTTATAAGTGCGATTCAAGGGAGAATCGGAAATGAGGAAACCGTTGGTGAGATTGAGGAAATCATCGCCTGCGGCGCCCCACCAGTGGACGTGGGAGCCGGAGAGCATATCAAAATGGGAGACTCGAAAGGAACAATCATCGATGACGGAGAGGAGGCCGCGTAGCTGGTGTTGTACCATGGTGAATTGAGAAGTGAGATTGAGAAGTAGAGAGGAATTGGTGCGAGGGCATCCCGGATCCGAAGAGGAAACACTAGTGCTACTACTAGGAAGCGAAGAATACATAATAATAAGAAGAAGAAAGGAGAAAAGGAAGAGCGTTGGGGTTGATGATGACGATGAGGGAGCCATGACCGGGGACAAGGGATCGATCTGGTTATGTATGTATGTATGTATGTATGTATGATGATGTCGATGGGATTGGGGTTCAGATAGACATACACATGAAATGAAATGAAAGGGCTAATTGCGTATAAATGTATGTATGTATGTGTAATGTAAATAAAAGGGGAGAGAGAGAAGAAGAATAATAAGAACCAACCTGGGAATGGAATGAATTGAGTTTTTAAGAATTATCAAAAAAAATATAAATAAAAAAAAAGAATTGGAGTTTTTAAGTTTGAAGTAAAGTTTGCGAAGGCAGGGAAGGAGGGTTGACGAAAAGGAGAAGCAAAATATTACGAAAGGGGTTTTCGAGATTTGTGCGAGAGACACTTGCAAAAGCTTTTTAGTCCCGTCTTCACTTTCCTTTCCTTTCCTTTCCTCGTAAATACATAAATTTGTTGCCTGTTGCTGTTTGTGTTGTGTTGAGCGTGTGAAACTGAATGAAACTATCAAGCCCAAGGCAAGGGCTTCTATTCTATTCCAACTTCATATTTGGGGAGTTTATACTGCAAATAACTCCCTCAACTCTTGATCAATTCCAAATTCACCCTCAAATAATGGGCTCAAACATGATTACAACTTACAACATAAAATAAACCAAACAAGCTTTGAGAAAACTCGGCCTAAGCTGATTGAAAGCCCAGCCCATAATATCTCGCAACAACATCATGAATAGAGGTGTCAAACAAGCCTAACGAGCCAAGTCGGCTTGGCTTGCGAAAAACTTGGCTTGTTTGCTAAGAGGGCCGGCTTGGCTTGTGAAAAAGTTTTTTTGGCTTGTTGACCTTCAATTGACAAGACAAAAGAGCAAACAAGCCAAGCCGACTTGGCTTGTGAAAACATTGGCAAGCTTTTTGAGCTTGCAAGCCTAAAAAAGCCAAGCCTTAAATAAGCCAAACCCAAAAAACTTGACTTATTAACGCTTGGCTTGACAAGCCCTAACAAGCCTGACTTGTTTTGGGCTTATTTGACACCTTTAATCATGAACATGTGTATATTTAAGCAAAAAACTCATAAAATAACTCAAAGCTCATTAATCTTATGTTATCATGAGTTCAATTCAGACTGTTATTATATATTTTTTATTATTATTTTGAGTCTTATAAGATCATGTGTGGCCACGATTTGAAAAAAATTATCGGCCCGCTTTTTTCCCGTCAATATCCCTTCTATTGAAAAAAAAATGGACCTGATTAAGCTAAAAAGATCTCACTTTAAATTGATTATGTCAATAAAATCCTTAATGACGCAATTAAATTCACCTCTCTCTCTCTCTCTCTCTCTCTCTCTCTCACACACACACACACACAAATATATACTTTGCAAAGCTGTTGTCTAGCTGCCTGACGCCTGTATATTCATATACCCTTCCAACCACAAGAACCGATCCTGTTACTGTGTAATGTTAAAGAGAACGCACTGATCCAAATTAATTATCTCTGATTCATTTCCAAGTCTTTAATTCTCACAATCCTGGTATGGTATGTTTTCTTCAAAACCCATCATTTCTTTATATTTTGTTTTAAAAAAACCCATCATTAAATTATATATATGTTAGACATGCTACCGTTTCATGATCTGCATTTGTTCTTAAGTGCGACCCTTTTCATATTCTCTAATTGCGCTAGTTTTAATGTGACATATTTTTTTTTCTTCTTGGCAGCTGAAAAGACTCGAACTTTATGCTAATTACAAAGGAGCACAATTATTCCTGAGATACTTCCCAAGATTCATGCTTTCTACTAGTGAATTGAGAATCTAAACTCTTTGATTTGGTAAGTATAAGTATATGATCTATTTTAGTTCTTATTATTTGTTGGATAACAGAACAAGAGGTGCTTACGATTCTTTATGTATTAAAAATTTAAAGATTTGGGAATTACTAGAAGGGGGCATAGTTTTTTCTTTGTTTTGTTAATTACGAGAAAAATCTGAGTCAAAGTCGTTTGCTGATGCATTTCGCGTTTTGATGGAATCTGATTAGAACTGGGCTTCTGAATGATGAGGCTGGTTAACCTCTGGTGTCTTTTACTTCATAGTGTCATCTTCCCGAATTAATAAAGAAATATATAACACTAAATAAGGCTTGCACAATCATAACAAATGGGTTTTAGATGATGATGTTGTAGAGTGGCTTTGACCCTCACTGAGATAGTTATTCCGACTTAAAACTCTCCAATAGTCTGTGAAAGTTGAAAAGAACACTTCAATCCTTAGTTTAAATTCTATTGACATCTTGTTCTCTGTTTAAGTGGATGCTGCTTGTGTTCGAAATTGCAACTTCAGACACACCAGACCACGGAGTTGCTAGAAAGAGAAGGAACAGCGTAGTTTCATGTTGTGGTTTGTTAGGCTTCAAGAAGAGATAGGAATAATTGAGAACATATTGGATGCTCAACTTGAAGAAGCCATTAAGATTAATCCGACTCTGAAATTATTCTTAAATATGATGTTGCGCAATGCTTTATCTTCTTCCTGTATCGTCTTTTGTTGCAGTTTGTTCTTGGGATTGTATGTATGGTTGTCTTTGTTGAAATTGAACCATCACTTCTCTAAAGAGGAACCTTAGCAATTAGTAGATTTGAACCAAGAATGGAACTCTTGTAGTAGTTAACTAGGTAACTCCTCATTTTGATGAAAGAGATAAACAACCCATTCTAAAACCTTTTACTATTTAACCTACAGCCCCCACCCCAAATCCAGTAAGTTGTTTTTTTTTTTGTAATGTTCATCGATTAGGGTAGTCTTCTATCCGGGTTGCCATGGAGAATAACTCGGATCAAAATCAAGCATAAATGTTAAAAAAAATGATCTCCTTCAAATCATATGTTTTGTGTGTGACTGCACTGCTGCACATCTTATTGGGAACCTGACTGACATAAAAGCTTACTCCTACGTAATTGGAGACAAGTTATGTGCTTAAATCAGATGAAAGTTTCATCAATATCTTTCCATTTGTTTGCCAAATTTTCTTCTGTCTAGTAGCTTCAAATATTTCTAGCTACTTAAGCCTTAACTATATTAGTTTAAACAAAAGTTAACTGTCACATGTAAGACTTAGACTTAGTTGCTCTCTATCTTGTATAGATGGTTAATGTAATATCTGCACAGTGTAAACATTATTACTTAATATTCTCCTTTAAAGGAATGCATCTGATACAATCACAAACACAATTGCCACGTCACTACCACGTCAAACCGCAAGAGTCAAACACATGCCGGGGAAACTATCTGATTACGTGCTTTGAAGGATACAAGACTTGGTCAATTTAGTTTTTAGATTACTATCCTAAGGAGTTGGGGCACTAGGCCACAACCCATGTAATTAGGAATGTAGGAGTAGTTGTTGGTTTTATTTCTCTTCTCATGTTGGTTATCAGAATAGTATATTAGGGGAATTAGATTTGTAATTGGTTTTCTTATGCAGAATGATAATGAATCTTTCTTCCTAAAGTTTCCTCTCTTTCTCTCTTATTGTTCTTATAGTTCCTTAGGAGACCACCCATCTCGAACCGGGCCTCGCATCATTGGTGCTTTCATTGACTTCACCATGCCCTGTTGGAAACCCGCCGACGACCTCACTGCAATCCAAGAGGTCGTCAATTCCCTTCAGACCACAACAGCGAGTCATGATGCCACAATCGCCGAATTGCTCCAAACCACCACCACCACTCACGCTGCCATCACTTCAGTTTCAGAAACCACACAAGCCTCCATTAACTCCATCACAAAAACCATGAACGAGATATTTGTCTCAATCGCTCGCCTACAAAAACAGCCGGAACAGCCACTAAATTCCACTCCCGAATCTGCTTCTTTTCAACCTACAGGTTCAGTTCTCGGGCCAGCACCCTCCACACCAAATTCCCAACCAATCACAACTTTTACCCCCCGACAAATCTGCCTTGAACTTACTCAATTCGATGGTTCGAACCCGCTTGATTGGTTATCACAAACCGAAAGATATTTTAGTCTTTACAATGTCACTGAGACTGATAAAATCGACTTGGTCTCGTTCTACTTTGTTGGAAATGCGCTTAGTTGGTTCAATTGGATGAACCGAAATCACCATCTCTCATCATGAGACGAGTTCGCACGCGCGTTAGAAATCCGTTTTGGGCCATCATCCTATATAAATCACGAGGCAGCCTTTTCAAATTAAAACAAAAAACCACTGTTTCTGTGTATCAAACCGAGTTCGAAACCATCTCGAACCGTGTTAATGGCCTTTCGGATCATCATCTACTTAACTGCTTCATCTCTGGCCTCAAAACTGACATCCAACGAGAACTTCAACTCCTGAAACCCGCTTCCACCACCGATGCCATCGGCCTAGCTAAACTCGTTGAAGATAAACTCGACGATCAATGTTGTGATTCATCCCAGTGGTACGAACGTCCTGCGCTACCACCACTACCCACACAACATCTTCTTCCACCACCATCGCAAACAGGTCTACAATCCACTCCCATTCCCAACAGGCCTACCCCATTTCGACGTCTTTTGCCCCAAGAGCTCCAATTACGACTGGACAAAGGACTATGTTATTCGTGTGACGAAAAATTCACCCCGGGACACAAATGCAAATCGTCCAGTTTGATGCTACTATGAGACAATCACGAGGAACACGATGCAATTTCCATCTTGGACCCCGAACCACTGGAACTACCCAACGACTCCCCACCTTCCCTTAGGACTGTCTCCCACGCTTCCTACACTGGCCACCTCGAACCACAATCCAAATTCCAGCAACCTTGAGGACAAGGTTAGTTTTGAAGCGGTGAGGAATGATACAATCACAAACACAATTGCCACGTCACTTCCACGTCAAACTGCAAGAGTCAAACACGTGCCGGGGAAACTATCTGATTACGTGCTTTGAAGGATACAAGACTTGGTCAATTCAGTTTTTAGATTACTATCCTAAGGAGTTGGGGCACTAGGCCACAACCCATGTAATTAGGAATGTAGGAGTAGTTGTTGGTTTTATTTCTCTTCTCACGTCGGTTATCAGAATAGTATATTAGGGGAATTAGATTTGTAATTGGTTTTCTTATGCAGAATGATAATGAATCTTTCTTTCTAAAGTTTCCTCTCTTTCTCTCTTATTGTTCTTATAGTTCCTAAGGAGACCACCCATCTCGAACCAGGCCTCGCATCAGCATCGGTATCAACTTCTCACCTGGTTGCGTTCTTTATCAGTTTTTCTATCATCTTTACAAATTAATACTTTAACTCGGGGTTGCAATCTAGTAAATTTTTCAGTGATCTTCTTTCTCGAGCAAGGTCAGGATGGCCGACTTGCCTCGTTATATGAGAGCTTGCTTGCAAACTGGGAAACTCGCGATGTTAGCAATTCTTGTGTCAGCGGGAATTGTATTGCAAATACTGGTCCTCTTCCATATTGTTTTATTGCGTTTGGATTATTTCCTTGCCGTCATATCTTATTAATTTATTCTCATATTTTCTGGTTTATCTTAATGACGTTTCAGGCATGTGCTCTATACAATAATTGGTGGCCTATGTTAACAGGTGGCTATATGTGATTTTGCTATGCTTCAATATATATGGTTTAAAAGCATATAACTCTTTGGTCATCTTGCTTATATGAATGTTTAAAGCATTGGCTACAAGTTTTTATTTTTGACCGCAATCTGCCTGTAAGTAAAATTAGAACGGAGCTGTATTTCCCCGACTCTAGGATATCATCAAGATGTTTATGTGAATATTTCACAAATACTTATTGGAATGGATAGAAAAGCCTAGAAGCATAAAAAAATAAGCAGGGTATGAATATTTAATACATTATTTTGCCTGCATCTTCTGAATAACTGGAAAATTTGATGAAAACAGTTGTGCATCTTTCTTAAATAATTCATCAAGTGGATGTTTGAGAGGGCTGATGAGATTATGATGTTTGTTTTGCAGCATTAATGTATGTTGTTCTACCAATGCCTTTAATCTTCTTGGCTGGGGCAGATACTAGTGCTCTCTATTCTGAATCGACCAGTGGGTAAAGGCGTTTCACTTTTCATATATGTTATGGCTTGGTATATAAATATAGATAGATAAATATAGGGGGTGGATTATGTTGATAAAATTGTGGTGTGTGTTGTGACACAGTTGGATTGATGCAACAAAGTTTCTAACTGGTGCATCAGCAGTTGGTAGCATTGCAATACCAGTTATTCTAAAGCATGCTGGTGTAATTGGTTGGGGAGCATTAGCAATGGAGCTTTCGTCACTTTTCATATTTGTGTTGGCCATTTTATGTTACATTGGGACGAATGAGGATGATGATGGTGGATACACTACTATGTTTTGAAAGTTGACCGACCTGCTCTCATCGCTGAGGATGATTTAAATATATATTTAGTAAGATTGTGCTGTTGTTTGTAAATGTGTAAATGTTTTTACACACATATATACATTTGGTCCATCCTTGTTGTAAATGTAAAATTGTTTTGTTTTGGTTGATGATGAAATGAAAGTCCATCCAACCAGCTCAAGCTGCTACTACCCGCTCTCTCTCTCTAAACTAAGCTCCAAATTATCCATCTTATATTTGATTAAGTCAGGGAGGGATTCCTATTTCATAAGATGGCAGAGAGGCCAATTACACAAAAGAAGGTAAGACTTGATCCCGTGAACGGGAGTTGAAAGTAGAGCTCCAGTGTTATGATATATCTATCATATGAATAGAAGAAACAGTTGCACAAATATAAAGCATGAATTTCATATTTATTTGTCAAATTCTGAAATAGAATTAATGAAATGAAATCAACCTAACTGAACTAAAATCGCCCGTTTTCGCATAGGCGACGATGTCGTGACCTCCTCAATGGTCCTCCTTACCTCTGCCGCTACTGCGGCCCTAGGCTCTGTCTGGTTTCTCCTCTGCTCCACCAAGGCGGTCCCCTTCACGCTGCTCTCCTTCATACTGTCCGCCAGCGCCTCGAATCCTCTCCTCAACTCATCATTACCCGCCCCCTCTGATCCCTTCCACCCTTCCACCGCCTCCCTTGAATCAGTACATGAGTACAAGTTCGGTGGTGATCTAGGTATGGGTGAACTCTGCAAGTGATGATGATCAAACCTCATAGGTGGAGATGCCGGTAATCTCGCCGTGAAGTTCAGGGCCCGTAGCTCATCGTCGTCATTGAAGTTGAGGGCATAACTAAGGGGATCGTAGCTGAAATCAGCGGAGGAATGGCGGCGGTGGCGCGCCATGCGTGAGATGAAGTTTCGACATTTGTCCTTGATCTCGGGTAAAGAGGGTGACGACCTCCGTGGACTGACCATGGGAGGAGGGGCGGTACTAGAGCAGGAGGCATCGAACGAAGCGCGGCGACGACGGTGTTGGCTGAAGCAACAGGAAATGCCGCCCGGTAATTTCTTCTGCCTCGCCCTCAAACTCAACATCTCGTTCTCCTCCATATTTATTTGTTGATGTTGATTAATTCAGGCAACAAAAAGGGAAAGGAGGAGTACGTCGTCAATTATATATTGTTCAAGGGAATGAAGGACCGAAGAAACAGTTAATTTGGTATTAAGAAATTAATGTGGATGCTAGCTAGCTACATATATGATGATGATGATGATTGTTTTGTGTGTAAGAGGAGATGAAGATGATGGTCGGAATTAATGATAAGTAATATTGGTGGTGGAAATGGAATAGAAGAAATGTTAATTAGCTCAAATTACGGGGAAAACAGTGAGGATATTGTGGTTTGCCATACAACTTCCTCCCCTGGGCGCCGTTTGCACATGCATATGCATCCATGATGCAACATGCAACCCAACTTCCGTCGCCTTACCTCAAAATATTAATTAACGACTTATTTATTATAATAATAATAATAATAATAATAATAATAATGATAAAAACAATAATAACAATAATCTATACTATATAGAAAGCATGAGGCTAGAGAAATTACTTTGAAATGTCAAGTTTTGGTAAAGTCAATTTTACTCTAAAAATTTGACAACTGTCCCATGTTTTATTCTAAATTTTATCTCAATTTTTTTTTAACTTTTACTTTCTCTTTTTTTTTTTTTTCTCACATGCTCTCTCACTTCTCCTTATACACTACCCTTTTTCTTTTTCTTTTTTGTCTTTCATATCTCTTCTTTTGTTACTTATTTGATTCTAATTCTAAAAATCAAATGTTGAATTATTCCATTGTATATATTTGATTTTCATTCAAAATTTTCTTTTAAATTTTTTTTTACACGTATCGAGTGTGCTACTCTGACTAGTAATAATAATCTATGTTATACCATTATTGATTTTGTAACTCTTGTTTATGTTTTATTTATTTGCATTTGATATAATATTTTATTTTATATAATATTTTCTCTTTCTTATTTCTTCTCACATATTATATCTCTCCCCCCTAATATTTACTTATTTCTCTCGTATTCTTTCACATATTCTTATGCATGTTTTCTTTTCTTCCCCTTCATATTTGTCTTTTTATTATCTCCCTATATTTTTATTTTTCTATTTTTATTCTCTTCTCTCATCCTTTATTTAAACGGGGCACCCATCGAATTGGTTTGGTGGGGTGGGGTGGGGTGGGGTGGGGTGGGGTGCTAGCAGTCACAGAATGGCTATCCCAAACTTAGCTAGGCCCATTCGATTGAGGCTTGATGATCTTTGCATCAATACCCTTCCCTTGTGGAGCCAACGGTACAGACTTTGTAGTATTGTCTTTGATGTTAATCCAACCAAAGGCAGACCGAGGTTGGGTTGCCTCTCTTTAGACCCTAATAGAATTTTGCTCAATAAGCTAAATATCAATTTTTATATTTTTTGCACACGCATAAAGTGTGCCTTTACCAACTAGTATGTATATATGTATGTATGTATGTATGTGTGTGTGTATATATATATTAAAGTAAAGACAAAAAAAATCAAAATAACGCAATACTATCTATAATTTTATTTACCGTATGAATAATTTTTAGTATTTCACATTTCTCAATATTTTTGTTAAAACTAAATCAATCTCATGCAAAATATCTCACATATATAATTCTTCATTACCATAAGCAATTTCTTATATTCCACCACAAGGTTTCCCATATAACTATTTCTCATATGCCTAATTATGAAGACTAAAATCTTGATTGAGATCCAAATGAAGAAAAATGATCAATTAATAATAACAACGTTTATTCAAATTGAATTTCATAAACGCTTCTCCTTAAAACGTTAGGAGGCTGACAACTCAAAATGCAAATCCATGTCCAGTTATTTCGTCATGTATTGACAAGTATGTACTATTAAATATTTAAATATTAGGAGTGAATGGTGGATGAAACGAACATTATCATTTGAATTAAATTTTTATATTAAAAGAAAAGTTAGGCTTTGTTTGTTTGTGCTTTTGGAACTGCATTTTCATTTGAAAATGAAAATGCATACTTTACATTATTTCAACTGAAAATACATTTATTTTTATTTATACTTTTAATTATGTATTATTAAGTGATAAATCCTAATTAGTTAGAGAAAAATATGACTTTACGTAAAGAAAAGTCATAACTTTAAGTGAATAATTGCCTTGATGAGAGACAACTCCCAAAGTTTTATTTAATGAGTCTTTCTATTCCTACACACACTAATACTGATACGTGAAAGACAGAAAAGTATTCCGATAAAAGTGATAATTGTACATATATTTTCCATCACTAAAAAAGGGTGAAGGGTGAGAAACCATTTTTTCCCAAAGAGTAGCTCCATATCAACGAGATTGCGCCTGCATTTTACTAGTATACTTAAATATAGACCTTCAATAACTTAAAATGGAAAATTTGTATATGCATACGCCGTAAGCCAAATGATGTAAATCACGTCACATCAATATATGATGTATGCTAGTGCTGATGTTACATAAGCCACAACATTTCATGTTTAACACCACGTGAATAGAAGAACTTTTTACTCAGAAACGAGCCACATTGAATTTGGTTGCTCACTTTCGTTTAATATTCTTAATACAATTAATAGGATAAACCTAAAATAATTATTTTTTAAAAGAAATTAAC
The DNA here is from genome assembly GCA_019426215.1 of Buddleja alternifolia. Classification (NCBI taxonomy): domain Eukaryota; kingdom Viridiplantae; phylum Streptophyta; class Magnoliopsida; order Lamiales; family Scrophulariaceae; genus Buddleja; species Buddleja alternifolia. The sequence continues at coordinate 41,575,906 of CM033399.1, read as the reverse complement.
GAAACTCTAAACACTTTAAATAATCAAAATCAACCAATATCCTTAATAATCAAAGTGAAAACTTCAATTATCTATCTTTGTATTTTGATATTGGTGAATGTTATTTCTTTTTTTTAAAATAGAGAAGGGGGGTTACCCAAAAACCAAAGTAATCTCAGCTCGACAAACCCGAGCTGGTAGTCACCAAACAAGGTCAAGTGAGGTCATCTCTATCATTTTCAAAAGTTTGATAGATGTATGAAAGAGGTACATTCATGTAATGCAGAGAGGTGTTAATACCCCTTTTAGCTAGCGTGTCGGCTGCTTGATTCCCTTCACGCCAAGTGTGCTGAAAAGAGACATCACAGTCTCGAGCTTGCATACTATGAATGCGAGAGATCGCCTCAAAGTGGTGATGTGCTCTGGAGGCCTCCACAATGCTATTCAGTGCGACTCGACTATCTGATTCGACAATGACTTTTCTCCCTCCCGAGTCCCACCCCATTTCTAGAATGGCACGCATCTCCGCCTCCAGCGACGAACACGGGTCAATATGACCACTGAACCCCTTAGCTAAGTTCCATGCTCGTCTCGTAGGACCCCCCGACTCCAACTCGATGACCTTGTGAGTTCGCATTGTCGGTCACCGCGGCGTCGACATTAACTTTCACGAAACTTGGCGCCGGTTTTCTCCAGCCCGTGTGCATGTGGCATTGAATCACGTCTGGATCGAAGCTAAGGGTACTTGAGTTCCCGTCAATTCATTTAAGTAAAATATCTAGTCCCCCGTTTGGGACTTCGTCACGGACACCATGGACCACCTCATTACGAATCTGCCACATAAAAGAAATAGTTTCAGTAAACACAAGAGACCAATTATCACACGAGGCATACCTGTTTATCGCGTTCTTCAAATTCCAATCTATCCAATCCTTGGTGTTTCCTGTAAAAAAGAGAGAATGGAATTCAGGTAAAATAAGATGGCTCCAAATATCTCTCATCCAACTACAGTCCCTAATAGCATGGATTGGGGTGTCGATTTCCGTTTGACAGATGGGGCAATACTCATTGTCCGAAATTCCTCGACTCTTAAGTGCCGAATTAGTAAGCACTTTCTCGTGACGAAGTAACCATAAAAACATCTTTCGAAGGTGCGGACCAGCAACTTTCCACAACTTCGCTTTAGCTTTCCCCGACTTCTCCTAATTTGCCCTTAGTGCCTTGTATGCACTCTTACAGCTATAAGTCCCGTTCGAAGAGAAAAGCCACCATGGTGTATCTTGCTGATCAAGAGATGAATCCAGATTAATTTCAAGCATCGCGGACTTGTCCTCCTCTCGCAAACTGGTCAGCTCGTCCCAATCACATCCCAGTCCCGAGATGGTGAATGTTATTTCTAATATATGCGTATTATTTAATATTTGATTAATATTACGAATTTAAGCGAATTCAAACGAGCTTACTTTGCACTCATACTCATTTGTATCACAATTAAAGTTTTGACATTGGCCTCAAATTTCAATTCCTTTAATATTTTCAAGATGGACTTTACAAGCTTTTAGCTGACTTGGGCTCAACGATATTCTTAATTTAAATCCATTGGGTGTTAGGATTGCATGGATTCATTTTAGGCTGCTCAACAAGTCAAGTCAACTCACGAGTTAAGCGGGTCGGCTCAAGAATAGCTCGACTCGAGGTTTCTCGAGTCGAGCTCATTTGTATGTGTTCAAGAGCTCTGCTCGCGAGTTCCTATTTTTTCTCAAATATATATTACATAAATTTATATGATATATTACTAATATGCTTATATTTATAAATAATAAAACACAACCCCTAAAGCTATCTAAATAAGTACACATGTTGATAGCTAATTGATCTCAATGGTGCCACATACGTAATTATTACATATTTTTTCAATTGAATATAGATAAATGTAGTAATAAAGTTTAAAAAATCAAATATGACAGTTAGCAACATAATTTGAATTCAAATATTTATATGTTTCTTTTATATCTATTGCTAATGATAGTTGTCAATCATTTGTTTCTTAAAAAATATAACACTAAATTAAACTATCATGTATTATATTTTTAAATTAAATTATATGATTTAATACACATATAAAAAGATTTTATCGCCAAATTTAAATCAAATCTTTAAATTTTGCAAATTATAAATAAATAAATATTATTAGTGATAAATTTTGTTATTTTTAGTTTTTACATAATTAGTATCTCGTGGGGGGTTACAATTAGTTTTTAATATAAAATGGATAAAATAAAAGCGTTGTTTTAATATATACTAAAAATAAAAGGAAAAAAAAAACAGAATTACACTGTGAAGTGTGAACAGTAACAAAAGCCCTCCTCCGTTTCCACTCACGACCAGACCACCACCACCTTCCGACGGCGGAACGCCACCCAGCACACCACTCGCTACCATCTCCGGCCACCATCGCCCACCAGCCAGTATAGCCAGCCAGCCCGCTCAACACCATTTCCACGCCGCCACCGCCACCGCCACTGTCGAGTAGCAACACCTCCTGCTCCTATAAGCTCACTATTTAAGTTGTTACGTGATAGACTTAACTACACCAATTTCTTCAGAATTAAGGGAAGGGATTAACCAGAAGACACAAAGAAGAATAAGACTAGAAAACTGCTGTAATTTTTCTTGCATTATCCATACCCATTACAAACAGTTAATAGCAGCCAAAAAAACCTAGATCCTTAGATCGGTTGACACGTGTCCTTACAAACGGACTCACTCATAACAAGAAGTAAATAAATATACTCAGCATTTTTATTGGGCTAACAAAGGACATAATTTGATATGTAAGTAAAATTTGACTAAACAAAGTCATCAAAACGGGCTGGACGTCTAAGATTTCTGTTGGGCCTCTGCATAATTGTTTCTTTCTTTGATCCAGAAGCATAAGTCAGCCCACTTGTATCAATACCCACCCTATCTGGATCGACCTTGGCCTCAAGGTCAAAAGACGGAAATTCAGATGAGAAGGAATAGTTGTCTTCCTAAGTAGCCTCTTACTGTGTTTGTCCTTCCCATTGAACCAGTAACTCAGCCCGTGGTCCAACCTTCGTGTGAAGAACTCGGCGTCCCAAAATCAAGAAAGGTTTCAAAGTGGGCGCTGACGACAAGGAATGAAGTGGAAGGGGGCAAATCTGGGCAGTAGGTGGTGATGCACAAGGTTTAAGAAGAGAGACGTGAAAAACGGGATGGATTCGAGCGGCCGGGGGAAGTTCGAGTTCATATGCCACAGATCCGACTTGTTTCAGTACACGAAAGGGGCCATAGAAGCGTTTAGCTAACTTCTGCGAAGTCCGACGGTACACAGACATTTGACGATACGGTTGTAATTTCAGGTAGATCCAATCTTCCTCTTGAAAAGATTTGTCCAGGCGATTTTTATTAGCTTGAGTGAGCATTCTCTGTTGGGCCTTGTGAAGATTTTGTTTTAAGATTTGCAAGATCTGTTTTTTCTGGGCTAGAGTCTCTTCTAAAGATCCAATCTTGGTTTGTGCAGGTGCAGGTAAGGGAAGATGTGGTGGTGGCCGACCGTACAAAGCTTCGAATGGAGTCATGCCAATGGCCGAGTGGAAGGAAGAATTGTACCAGTACTCAGCTAAGGGCAAACATTTGGACCAGCGTTGGGTTTCTTCACTGGCGAAACATCACAGGTACGTCTCCAAACATCGATTTAGTACCTCAGTTTGCCCGTCAATTTGCTGGTGGTAAGAACTACTGAAAGCTAAAGTAGTGCCGTAAAGACGGAAAAGCTCGCGCCAGAATTTACTCACAAATAGTTTATCACGATCACTGATAATGACCTTAGGAATACCGTGCAGGCGTAAAATTTTTGAGACAAAAACAGAGGCTAAGGACAAAGCGGTAAATTGAGTGGGAAGTGCGATGAAATGGGCAAATTTGCTCAAATGGTCAATGATAACCCAAATGACCGTTTTACCAGCAGAAGGTGGAAGGTGAGTTATAAAGTCCATGGAAATTTCTTCCCAAACCCGGGCTCGGAATAGGTAATGGTTGGAGGAGACCGTAGGGTAAGTGAGTGTTGTATTTATTTTGTTGGCAAACTGAGCATTGAGCAACATGTGTTTTGACAGTTTTGAACATCCCTGGCCAGTAGAATAAGGAGGCGAGACGGGCGAATGTGGCTTGGATTCCAGAGTGGCCGCCAGCGGGCGAGGAGTGGAACTCGTGAATAAGGGCAGTAGTGAAGTCAGAGTCTGGAGGAATAAAGAGGCGGTCCCAAAAATAGAGTAAGTCACCTCGGCGTGTAAATTTTTTTTTCATTCTGTCATCCTCTTAAAATCTGCTAAGAAGTTGTTGTCCAACAGGGTGTGTGTTGTAAAATTGAGCCAAGTCATCAAACATTTGAGCAGTGGCCACGGAAATAGCTAAGAAGAGAGATTCGGGAGTTTCCGGAACACGGGATAAGGCATCCAAGACAACATTTTCGCGCCCAGGTTTGTAAAAAATCTCATAGTTGTAGCCCAAAAGTTTTGTGAGCCACTTCTGTTGCTCGGGAGTTTGAATCGTTTGAGTCATCAAACTCTTCAAACTTTTGTGATCTGTATAAATCCTAAAAGTCCGGCCAATTAGATATTGACGCCATTTCTTTACTGATTCAGTGATTGCATACATCTCACGAGTATAAGTGGAGGAAGCCCGCAAACGATTACACATTTTTTGCTAAAGAAGGCAATGGGGCGATTACCTTGAGACAGAACAGCGCCTACAGCCACACCCGAGGCATCAGTAGTCAGATTAAATGGAAGACCGAAATCTGGAAGAAGTAGTATATGCAGTGAGAGCATAGCTGATTTTAATTGGTTGAAGGCCTGTTGGGCCTCTGGAGTCCATGTAAAAGTAGTAGATTTCAGTAGATCAGTGAGAGGTCCTGCAATAGTAGCATAATGTTGGACAAAACGGCGATAAAAGCCCGTTAGGCCCAAGAACCCGCGAAGAGTTGTGAGTGATGAGGGGTTGGGCCAATCTTGAATGGCCTGTAATTTACTTGGATCAGCCTGCACCCCTGAGGCGGATAAAATATAGCCCAAATAGTCAACCGAACGAACTCCAAACTGACACTTCGAAAGTTTAGCATAGAATTGATTAGTAAGTAACAATTCAAGAACCTGCTGGAGATGAAATAAATGAGTGGACCAAGAAGAACTATAAACCAAAATGTCATCGAAAAAAACAATTACAAACTGACGCAAAAATGGACGTAGTAAATCATTCATAGCGGACTGAAAAGTAGACGGTGCGTTTGTGAGGCCAAAGGGCATCACAACAAACTCATAATGACCGTCGAAAGTACAAAAAACAGTTTTTGAAATGTCTTCCGGGGCCAACCGAATCTGGTGGTACCCGGAACGTAAGACAATTTTGGAAAAAAAAACTGCTCCATGGAGCTCATCAATTAACTCATCAACTGTGGGAATGGGGAAACGGTCCCGAACGGTGATAGCATTTAAAGCCCTATAATCGACACAAAAACTCCACGAGCCATCTTTTTTTTAACTAATAAAACCGGGGAAGAATACGGACTAGTGCTAGGTCGGATAATCCCATCCTTAATCATATCCGAAATAAGTGTAGCCATAGCCTCTTTTTGGCAATGAGGATAACGATAGGGTCGAATGTTAATTGGGCTCGAATTAGGGAGTAAGTGGATGTGGTGATCGTGTGGGCGGGATGGTGGTAGACTCCGAGGAGTGGAGAAAACAGTGGCAAAGGATTGGAGAAGGTCAGCTAGATCAGGAGGAAAATGGCCAGAGAATCAGTTTCAATTTGGGCCTCAGGTGGGGTAGTGGGCCGCATTGTTATAGCATGAAAGGAAACAATAGAATTAGTGTGGATTATTCTCTTGAACTGATGGAAGGTAGTTAGGGCAGGGGAGTGAGAAGAGAGACCAGTAAATGTAATCAATGTATTATTATGGTAAAATTGCATTGAGGGAATTGAAAAATCAGATAAGAAGGGGCCCAAAGTTTGAAACCATTGTACACCTAATACAATATCAGCACCATGGATAGGTAAGACGTACAAGGGAATGGAGAATGTGTGAGATTGGATTGTGATAGGAACCGCGGGACAAAGGCCCGAACAGTGTAATGCTTCGCCATTGCCTACCATAACATCAAAAGCTTTTAGAGCGTGAATAGGTAAGCCGAGGTATTGAGCAACCCGGGGTTGGATGATGCTATGGGAGCTGCCCGAATCAATCAAAATAGAGACGGAATGACCTGTAATAAGGCCTGTCAAACGTAGTGTACGGGGAGAACAATTTCCAGTAAGCGCATCCAACGAGAGATGAAACGAGGAAGAATCATGAGTCACATTCGGGGTTCAAAAAGAGGAAGGTACGGGTGGGGAAAAATCAGGGGGAGGTGGGATCTCATCGGGAAGAGAGGGAAAGGGTTCAGGTGGGTCGTCGTCAGCAAGAAGAAGCAGAAATTGTTTGGGTTTACACCGATGACCCGGTTGAAAACGGTCATCGCAATTAAAACATAACCCCTTGGAGCAGCGTTCGTGCATTTCCGCCGGAGAAAGGCGGCGAACAGGAAGTGAAGTTTTAGGTGGGGCTGGCAGTAAGAATTTAGAGGGCGGTGTAGGAAGAAGAGGGGAAATCGGTTTGGGTAGAGGTGGACGGGAGGAAGGAATTTGAACAAAACGCCGATCCGAAAATTTTGATTCCAGTAATTTTGCAAGGCCAATGGCTTGTGAAATGGACGAGGGATGAAAAACAACCATTTCGCGCTGAATTTTAGGGCGTAAACCCGACATAAAACAATCCAAAATGGCTTCCGGCGACAAACTGACAACACGATTGCAAAGTTTTTCAAATTCCAATTGATAATCTGCAACAGTGCCAGATTGTTGAAGTTTAAACAGTGCTTGTTGATGATTTTCATATGAGGACAGTCCAAATTTGAGCTCTAAGGAGCGAAGAAAGTCATCCCAAGTGGAAAACAACTTGTTATTGTGCATCCACTTGAACCAACCGAGCGCGGCGCCGGACATATAACAAGAAACATGTTGAAGGCGCATCAGAGGCGGAATATTGTAAAAATCAAAGAAACGTTTAGCTTGAAAAACCCAATCCATGGGGTCTGTACCATCAAACAGGGGCAGTTGGATTTTTGGCGGTTTCGGAATAGAGACAGGTTCAAAGGTCGGCTGAAATGAGGTGAAAGAGGGGCCGGCGGTGTGAGGAGTGTTGTGGCGGAGGAGATGAAGAGGAAGCGGGGTGGTGGGGTAAGCTGTGAGGGGCGATTTGATTTTGGATTTCGAAGAAGGTAGAAGTATACGTTTCATGACGGACTTCCATGGCGGATTGGAGGAGATCGAGTTTGGATGTCAAAAAAGCGATGGATTCCTGAAGTTGCTGCAAATCGGCGGTGGTTTGAGAGCGGGTATTCATGGCGGAAAGAGGACGGGAACGAGAGCACCAAATGATAGGGACTTAACTACACCAATTTCTTCAGAATTAAGGGAAGGGATTAACCAGAAGACACAAGAAAGAAGAAGACTAGAAAACTGCTGTAATTTTTCTTGCATTATCCATACCCATTACAAACAGTAAATAGCAGCCAAAAAAACCTAGATCCTTGGATCGGTTGACACGTGTCCTTACAAACGGACTCACTCATAACAAGAAGTAAATAAATATACTCAGCATTTTTATTGTGCTAACAAAGGACAAAATTGATATGTAAGTAAAATTTGACTAAACAAAGTCATCAAAACGGGCTGGACGTCTAAGATTTCTTTTGGGCCTCTGCATAATTGTTTCTTTCTTTGATCCAGAAGCATAAGTCAGCCCACTTGTATCATTACGCAACAGAACTAGGTCAAAGTCTTTTACTTGGGTCAATAAATTTTTGTAAGTCGAGTAATTGCTATCTTCTTCATTTTCTTCTTCTCCTTTTTCTTTGTGGTGGTGTGTTGCGAATAAATTCATTGTTTCTCAAGTAGCTTTAATTATTTTTTTGTCTGTCTGTTTGTTTCTCTTTTTTTCCAGTGGATTTGTTTATTTGGAAATTCCTTCATTTTCCAGGATAGTAAATGGGCAGGGGGCAGAGTCCAATATGAGTTGGTCCATTGATTTCCAAGGGCAAAGACCAGATTTTTGCTCTGGCGTTAGGGGTTTAGCTCTGGCATTAGCATCACCAAATCCAGATGGGGTCTATTTTTGCTAACTTCCCCCCATACACATACATATATATATGCCACGCCGTCTCTCTCCCTGAGACTCTACACGTATTTGTATTTCTAGAGTGATCCATCCCCAGAATATACAAGGATAAAAATTTGTCTGCTCCTTTCCTTCTTTGCATTATTATTACCTCTGTCTGTCTGTCTGTCACTCTGTGATATATGCTGATGGACCAGGATGAGCCAACAACATTTGTACAAGCATCTGTTTCAAATTCGGCCTCTACCTCGTCTTCTCATTCACCATCATTGGAAGATTTGATGAAGCTCTTGAGAGGGAAAACCGACTCTCAGCGGCTTGCTGGCCTCCTTCTAGTTACCAAATTCTGCGACAAAAACGATCGCCAAACAATTCTTAATGTCTACCATGCCCTTGGCTCTACTTTCCTCCACCGTCTCTTACTCACTGGTATGTGTCCACACATCTTGCTTAGTTCTCCCTACTTTGTGCAAGAATTTTTTTTATCTTTTATTCTTTTTTCTCAAAATTTATTTGTCTTGTGACAGGAATGGGGAAAGGGGGTGATAATAATGCCAACCGCGAGGCTTACTTGCGGTTGGCTGTGACGGTACTTGCAGCATTCGTTAGGGTTCCCGAGATTGCCGCTACTGAAGAAATGTTGGCCAAAGTTCCACTTGTTTTGGAGGTCATGTCCAAAGAGTATGTAACAAAATTCATAATTTTAACTGTTTTCTATGTTTTTATTGTGCTGCAGTCTTTGGATGCCAATAGCAATGTCTGGCCATTTTTTGTTTTGTAGACTATTGCTAGAAGGATTCAATTTCTGTTTCTTTTCCACCAAAAAGTCCGGAACTTTTTTGTTTTCCAGTTTAGAGAAACGAAATGGAGGGGTAGTTTCGAAATTACATGGTTTCCTAAGAAATCCCTACCGTTTCCTGGTTTCCAGCTAAACCTTTGGAAAAATAAAAGAGTTTTGTTTCTTCTCTTCCAAAAGAGCCATTGCTCAAAATTAGATTTTCCAATCTCTAAACTGTTCAAGAAAAATCTGTTAAGATCAAAATTACAAAACAAAAAACTCTCAAGAACAACTCTGGAGTTGAAAGAAAGTAAGTTGAAGAAGGTATGGGGGGGCTATGTTTATTGCTTGTTATTGTAAGAGGAAGAGGAAAGTGCATTTTAAGTAGTGATTATTGCTCGGAGTTCATGTTGATTGCTTGGTGGTTCTCTGCTAATTTCTTGTTTCTCGAAATATAGTTAGAGAATTTTGAAGCCATAGATGAGTTCGTGGTTTTAGAACTATCATACTATTTGAAATTTGGAATTATGATTTTTTTATTTATTTCTTTTACAATGAGACGCTACTGGTCATATATTTCCATTCCATTACTGATCACATATTTCTATGTAAACAATTCATATAAATGCATACATATAGATATATTATCTGAAAAACTTTGCTGCAAATCAACTTGGCAAAGTGAGACTTGAATATGTATCACTCACACGCATAACAAAACAAATATGGCTCACTTAGGCCTTACACCAGGACTTTTGCTATCAACTAGAATAGCCTAGAAGACTTGTAGAGAGATTAATATTAAACATATATATATATATATATGTATATGTATATATATATATATGTATGTATATATATATGTATGTATGTAAAGGAAATTAAAGAAAGCTACAATGAGAATCATGAGTGGTAGGGTCCATCATTTGCCTATAATTTTACTATTAGCTTACTATATGGAGTTCTAGTTTTCCATTTTATATTTTATTTTCTGTTTGATGGGGAAAAAAGCATTACATTTTCGTATTAGTGAAATTTGATGCTAAGAGTGATTAATTTTTCATAACTTATTTAGTCTACGGTACTTGAAAATTGGAAGCACCTTTAATTATTTTTTTTTCCAAGATTTTTAGCTTGTTTCTAGTACTTTATAAGTTTTCTGTGGTGTTTTGAAATGTTTATAATATTTAGCGACTCGAAACCTATATCCGAAACGAAACTTTAATCCTTGATTGCTAGCAATAGCAGGAAAAGATATTTGTTCAATTTATTTGAGTCACAAGTATCTGGGCAAATAGTCGGAACTTTTATTGTTATAATTTTCTTAATGCACATTTTTGTGTCAATTGCAAAGGATATAGTAGATGCCATGAGTTGAATCGCTAATTTGCAGTTTGAGAGAACTTTGTATGTGCTGATGTCATCTGAATGAGAATCATAAATATATGAATGTTTCACTTCTACAAGAAACTTGTCGTACTGTCTACCACATAATTTAAGCACCGGCTAGCCTGTAGTCATACAACATGAATGTAGAACCAGAAAATATTGTATTTCTAGGTCTAATCAGGTGAACATATAAGTTTCATAGCTAGAAGATGTAATATTTTGGGCACTGTCTGTGTAAAAGTATGAGTTAGATGATTTAATTTGAATAGCTCTCGTGTAAAGATGACTTCTTGTGCAAATTTTGGGTTGAGAAAAGGAAAAATGACCTGGATGATGTGGCTTCACTGTTTTGAAGTTCACATTGTTCCAGACTCTGCCATACATACCTGAGCCACATACATTTACGTTTGACCCTCTTGATAGAATTTGATTCTCGGCAAGCAATAACTTAAAGTATAATGTACAGAATATGAGGTTGCTGTCCGGTTATTTAACTTGAAGATCATGATGTGTGGATTAGCACAGTGAACTAGGCTTCTGTTTTGCATGATGTACCTGGGAATTGATTATAATTTTTCCTGCAATTGCAGATCTGGTCCATCTCAAAGTGAGGAATGCTATGAATTTCTATTTTTGGTCTCAACTGCTCATGAGGACGGAGTGATAACTTTATATGAATCAGGAGGCATGAATGTTCTTGCATCTATAATGCCTACTTTGCCAGATGGTAATCATTCATTCTTTTGTTGAATTAAACGATTAGCTAAGTTGTAAAAGGTTATTGGATGACTTCATTTCATATATGTTAGATGTTTTATGCTAGATGTTAGTCATTTCATGATATTTATGCTTTCTTGAAATGGTAAAATCTCTGCAATAAAGCCTGATGGTGGATGGCCATGTCATTCACAAGAGTTAGCTATACTGTCATAGTCTCGATTGAGCACATAAAAACTGTGGTATATAATTTATCTACAAACAGTTTCCGTTGGTCAGAGTCTGATGCTAAAATGTGGCTTAGGTTCCCAGATGATGGAGCTTTCCATGAAACTTGTTAAGTTGATTACAAGCAAGCTGCCGGCTGAAAAAGTTTTTGTTGAACATCCATCAGAGCTATCAAAAATGGTGAGTCTACTTTTCCTTAGCATATCTTTGGCTTTTCACATTGTCCTGAACTCTGAATTAACCATAATTTTTTGATTTTATCTCAACGGAGCTGTTGTCTGCTGGTTGTTCCAGGTAGCTGCAATAGCAAAGCAATTTGCTCTGCTACATAATGCATTGAAATTTGAGGCACTTCACATCCTCTCTACTATATTATCTTCAAACTATTCGGTATGGAAGTTCTTTTTACTTTCTCAGGAAGTTTTATCTTCAATCTAACCAAAAGGTGCAGAGTTCATTCTATTTGAATTGGATTTCTCCATGAATGGGACTTGGTCCCCATAAAGGAAGAAAGTGCAGCTCTTCCTTTTCATGTGGCATCTGTGTAGTAAAGAGAGGATTTCAAACCTGTTACCACGTGTGCTGGTTTTATTGCTAATTTTCAAAGCACAACTGTTCATTTTCTTGAATCCATGTACACTATGAATATGGGAGAAAGAATTTAACCCTTTTACATTACGTGTCAAGTTATATTCAACTTTATGAGCTTTGTCAGTCAGGTGAATGTCCAGCACAAAACTTATTGGGTGGATAACATATAATTTTTTGAATATAAAGTAATTTTGTAAATGTACTTGAAAATTGCAATTTCTAGGTTCTGTGCTTTTATTATGCTCATTGCATGAGTTTTCCATATTTAGGTGACTTGTAGCCTCTACAGATATGTCATCACTTCTGCTGTTACTTGGGAGCATCAAAGTTTGACATACAATCCCTGGTTATCTCACTTAATGTCACCCAGGCTTTGTATAACTACTAGTTTCAACTGCTAGTGTAGTTGGTTGCTTTCCCGGAATCTTCTGTTAATAAACCGCTCCGCTGAATCCTACTGCTAACATGTTAAGCGAAACCTGTAATTCTCTATCTCCCAATGCATTTATTTCAATCTTATTGTGGCTTCTCTACTTGATATGTAGGGAGCTCTACATGCAGCGCTTCAGTCAGTGCCATGCGACGATTGGTCAACTAGCATACGTGTTGGTATCATGGCTGTTTTACAGAATCGCGTAGGTATGTTCACTTTAAATTCACACTTTTGAGTGAGACCATGATGCAAATTTTATCATTTAAAATAGAGTAAAAGCCATCCTCTTCAATCGAAAGAGAAGTAGCTTGACCGTCGGCAGTTCTCTGTGGTAGTTACTGAAAGCTCTTTTTCAGAAATCTATTCAGTAAATGGGAAGAAAAAGAGAGATATGTGTTGGTATTGTATTTATACATATATGTGTGTGTATATATTTCTGTGATAAGCTCAGTTTGTGTTACTCCTCTGCAGCTCCTGCTGAGAAGCTTCAGGCCCTTATTCTTGCTGAGTGTGTCATATCCATTGTTGGTGAAGAATGGCTAATTGGACCAATGACCTTACCTGATGCACATAGTTCTGTCCCTGTTGACCGGTGAGTGATGAAAGTGGCACTTTTGAATTTCATTCTGTTATTCTCATCTGTTTGCAGTTGGTAATATAATATAGTAATTTTACCCCTTGTATTTCTCCAGGTGTATACTGCTCGTTCTGGAGTCATCAAGGATTGAAATTGCTGTTATCTTAAATGAGCTAGCGTACCTGAAGTATGAAGCCTCTAAGAGTACTCCTCCAAATGCTGAAGGTTTCCTTGTAAAGCAAAGAAATCTTGGTGTTGCCTTCGCTTTGGTGGAAAGGATTATTAAACTCATCTCAAAATTTGGTGAAAATGAAGGTACTTAAATCTAAGCTGTCTAACTGATGTTGTTGTCCTTTTGCTTTCCTCGTATATGTTTTTTCCTTTTAAAGAGAAGATTTAGCCATGACAGACAGCATTTGAATGTTCAAATTGTTCTGTTCACGGACAAGTTATTAAAAAGGTGATCATGCGTGGTATGTACTGTGAGATGTCTGTTAGGCTATTTGAGGAACTTTTGATGTTTAGTTGTCTCGCACTACTCTAGTAGATAGAAAAGTACATGGAAACATAGGTAGATGATGTCACGAGGAATTGTACAAGGGAAGGAGGAAAGTGGAGGGAGCCATAAGAAAAATACATGCTTCTTCTTTTTGATACCTTCATTTCTGACATGTGACATTCTACTTATCTATGCAATCTATTTTTTTCTTCATTAAGTATACAGGGTATTTCTTATACTTATAAGTAGTGTTTTCTGGCGGAATCCATTCCAATGAATTCTGCATCTACCATGATGTATAGAAGTACAGATTCAAACTCTGATTCCGGATCAGTCTATTCCCCCTCTTAACCTCTCTTGGGTTGGCTTTCAAAGATATGTTGGTGTGAGGAATTCTATTATTGCTCACAAAACATCTATTATCAGTAGCCAAGGACAAGTGAAGATTCTTTTTATTAATTTTGTTTACTAGGTAAATACATGCCTCAATGAGGTGCTCTTTACATTTCAGCTGACAATGGCATTTTTTTGCAGAATTAAATTCTACTTCCATCATTAGTGAAAGCACTTTCTCCAAGATCATTGGCGGGCTCAATGAGACAATGGGTGTGGTCCTTGATTATTTGCAAGATGCGAAGGTATGACCATCTCTTTGTACGGAATTTTTTGTAGTTGGACCTTTTCATTTTAAATCATGTTTTTCGCAGGAACATGGACAGAGAAAAGGGGATGACCTTTTAGCTTCTGTCAGAATGGTTGGGAGGTATGTTTATTCGCTTCGTACCTGTTCATTCTTCTAGTTATTTGTTTGACGTTGTTTGTGCGACTTCAGTCAAACGCATAGTTGTTAATGGCGAATGGCGCGGCATGGCGCATAGGGTCCCATGGCGCAAGGTGCACGGCGCGGCGCACGCCTTATCGAAGTTAATTAGTTATATATAATACCCCAAAATTTCAATTTCAGCTACTATTATAATAGTTAATATTCTAATTCTCAAACATGCAAATGTTTTCATATCAACATGTAATACATAAATCAGCAAAGAGAGGAATGGGTTCAAAGAGTTTTCTTGAGTTTTCATGTAAACTTGCTTATAACATAATAATCTTGAAATAAAACAAACCGATCCAATTTTGAAACAAACAGATCCAATTTTGAAACAAACAAATGTTCTGGCAACATCCTTACTACTGCAAAACCATGAAAGAATACATGGATTGGATGGTTTCAGTGAGAATTTGAGGTGGGTTTGTTTTAGGACCGTTGGAAATATCACCAAATTGCCCCAATTTGCCCCAATTTTACTAAATTTTACTAGTTGACTCAATTTTGACCTTACAATTTTGACCAAAAGTGTCTAAGGTTCTTCTCTTTCAAATGGCGCACATGGCGCGCGCCATGCCATGAACCATGGCGCACAGGCTGCGCCATGGCGTGCCTTTTACAACTATGGTCAGACGTAAATGACATATTTTGTTACTGGAATCATTCAATGTCCTCTACATTAGTTTCTATTATCTACCCATTTCCTTCTTATAACAATAGGCACATTTCACGGAAAGATGCTTTTAGCGCTCTTAAAGATTTTCTCAATGAAAGAGAATCCTGCATTATATAATCTAAAGCTATGTACACAAGCAAACATGCTTAGAACTGGATTCCATAATCTAGCGTCATTAGGAAACAAGTAAAACTTAGACTAAGAACTCATCAATACCTTAAGTTTCAAGATAAAATCACTATACAAAGTTTCAAAACAAATAGGCAGTCGACTAATCAAACAAATGTTTCTTTTTCATGGTTTAGGCTGTAGATAATCTTAATGTTGATAGCAGCGTAATGGGGTTGAAACTGATTTGTGACTGTACTGTTGTTCAAGTTATCTTGCAGAAGCACCTAGTGCCTGCAAAGTGAAGGTGGGGGAACTGCTGGGTTATATGCTATCAGTTGAAGGAAAGGATGAGCTTAGGTTTGACATATCTCATGATACTTTTAAGTTAAAGGGTTCTTGGCCCTTCTACTTATTTATTTTGGCTGACCTTTTTGATATGATTTCAAATGACAGTCCCTTTTACTCGATCTCCTTCTTGCTGCCTTTGCTGTGTCAAATAACAATGGGGACGGATGGATGTAAAATCTTTGCCTCAACTGGAGCTTTCGGACCTGTAAAAAGATGCTTTCAAACAATTTGCTATAACATATTACTTTGTTATTTGTTGTTTTCTTGTGCATACGCTCAAGTATTCAAAAACTACCTTTTATTGAGAGAACTACATGTGACCCATCCAATTTTCTTTACAGGTCGTTGGGTACCTTATTGCTTTGATTGATTCAAACAACTCTAAGATGGAGGATTCCAGTACCATATTCTTGGCATGCGATACGATCTTGAGTTTCCTATTGAAGGTATAACCTTTTGCGAGATTTTAATTATGAACATAATGAGATTTAAGCAATTGAAGCGGTATTTTTCTGTTTCCTTTCATGAACAGAGGGGGCAAGTTCATTTTTCTTTTGAAAATCCTAGTTCTGTCAAGCTTTTGCGGGCATTGACACGTTGGGCAGGTATGCTCATCTACTTCAATCTGTTTTAGATTTTTAAAAGTTTGTGGAAACGGCTCTGTCTATTTGATTCTTACATTTCGTCGGTTCTATATTTTCTTTGACCTCTGTCTTTTGCACTATCACAAACTAGCTGATCTAGTAATATTCATGGAGCATCTGTAATAGATTACTGGGTGAGTCTCCATAGATTGGACATAAGAAAGAAAATCAAGATGGAATGGATGAAGGAGATAGGATCAAGAATGAGGGGCATGAATGGAGGTGAATCTACTACTAAATAAATGCTAACGGACAAGCTGTGGGACATAGGAAAAGGACTCCGGTTTGCGGTAGGCATAAATAAGTCACTATTGGGAAGAAAAATGGATCTGGGCATTCATAAATCATGATGTGTTGAACTTGCATACTCCCATCGGATGTAAATCAAACTTGTTTACTTTTGTTCAGTTCCATTGCAGTTGTTATGCACAAACTGCATAATGCTTGACAAGAAAGTTTGAAAATTATTAGTTATATCATTTTCGTGGCTGTCAAAAAAAGCTACCTCCAGATTTTGGAATGTTAGAGCACTTTGAGCTTGTGGAACTTTTATTTTGACTTGTTTTTCACATTGATGTTTCATACATGTATTACATGCTATAATTGAAACTGTATGATGTCGTTACTTCCCTATTCAATTCTTGCTATTCCTATTTGGAAATTCACTGGATTTCCTACATGTGATATGCAGAGGACTCAGTTGATCCATCTGTTATCATGATGGCATCAAGCATATGTGCATTAATACTTGATTCAACTTCTGAAGAAGCTCTTCTACGCCATCCAGATTTCAATACTGATAACCTGATCGGTTTGTCACAGCTCATGAAGAGAAGTTTGGTTACCTGTGGACAGGTAATCTTAGTAGTGCTACTTTCTGTATTTTGTTTGTGTTGGGTTGGGGAATGAGAACTTCAAGATTGTTATCTTATTATAACCTATATAAAGGATTTTTAAGGTTCTAGCAGCAGGCATTAACATATAACAGATTATGGTCATTTCAAGCTGGTTCAACAATAACTAAATGTGATATCTCCCTCGTATTCGCAACTTTTAAGCCTTGAAAGAAGCACACAATTTTGATAGTGCATTATCATTCTTACTTTGATTAGTCGCGTAGTGTGACTGTAAGGATCAATACAATATATTGCATGAACATTTAGCAGGCACATTGGACCAGTGAGTTATTGTTTATATATAGGTACCATTTGTGATGAACATAAAATTTACAGAGGCGAGGCTGTATTGTGTAAGTGAAGATTTATTATTTGTCAAATGCTTAATTGTGTCAAAAAGACATCAAAATTGTGGTGATGCAATAATTACGGATCCAAAGAGTTAAACTCTTACCTGCAGTTTGACTGCCAAACTTGGAAGACAAAACAATTTGTCCATTGGTTTTGTGAGGTACTGATTATGTTTTTAAACTTTGAATTTCAAAATACAGGATACCAGCTCGGAGGCTGATCTTCATGAGATAGTTACTTCAGGTACTTATTGAGTGTCTTTGAATAGTAATCTGTGTGTGGGGGATTGAGATGTTAGTTTATTATATATATATATCTGATAAAACACCTGGGTGAGTTGCAGGATATTCTTCTTGGGCAGACCGGTTTCCCCATATCAAGCAAGTGGTTGAGAGATGAGCCAGCCAATATTTATTTTCCTGAAATGAGCATGTCATGTTTTACCAACTACGAAATACGACTAACATGAAGCTGGTATAGAGAATCGGAATTGTCGTACATCAATACATTGTACTATATCAGTTTTTGAGTGCGTGTTCAATAGGGAATATGCTGATTTGTAGGTTGAGTCGCTTGTGGATGATTGATCTCGTGTATTAATTATTATGCCAAACCCGTAAACGTAATGAATTAATTATCTTGCGTTTGGTTGAAATATATCTTTTAAATGTATGGATTATGTGAATTGATTTGTACACGTATAAATTTTTATTTATAGATTTAATAAATGATACAATTAATAGTTTCTTGAAAAAAAAAAAAAAGAAGAGAGAAAACACAAGTAGCAAAATATACAATCATTATTTAATACTTTCTCAATCTCATACTATTATTATTATTTGATATATATATGTGTATATATATATATATTTATATTTTAATATAAGGCTAGATGAAGCAATAAGAAGTATGATACATTGATACTGCTGCATTACACTGCTAATAACCAACCCAAATGCAGATATAGAAGCTCCCCATTTCTCTCTACCTTTATGATGGACACAATCCCTAAAGTTCAAGTCAACTCTCAATATTTATTTAAATATTAAAAAAGAGAAAAGAAAAGTCTCAAAATATTTAATCATCAAAAGGAAAAGAGAGAGAGAGAAGGAGAAAAGAAAGAGTCAACTATGTTTGAAGCAGCAAATGGAATGGAGTAATTAGTTTGCAATCCAAACCGGAATATTTATTAGTCTCTAAAGTCCTTAATTATATCATTCAATTAAATTTCTTGTCCTGGTTTACTAGTTACTAGTTATTACTGCCACCAGTCTAGGACTAGCTTACAAAATATATATATATTTAGACACACACACTAACCAAAATTGCAACAACTCTTCCTCCATCGGTCAATGTCCGTCCCTTAGCCGCCGCCCTTCTTCAACAATAACAATAATCCTCATCCTCCGTTCACCCACCAGTTCAGTCGGCAGTCCAGTCCACCAAGGCAAGGGAAATGGGGTCATGTGGTAATTTGTTGTTCAGTCTGGTAATCAGCTTTTCAGCAGCGCTCATCACTTACAACATAATCATATCAGCAAATGCGTCTCTCAGGCAAGACTTCCCAGGCACCAACCCATCAACAAAATCATCTTCTTTATCAGTTGACCCCATCATCAAGATGCCTAGAGAGGATTTGTCATCATCATCAACCTCCAAAAAAAGCAAGAAACGGCTTTTCCATACTGCTGTTACTGCTTCAGATTCGATCTACAACACGTGGCAGTGCCGGGTGATGTATTACTGGTTCAAGAGACACACCAGAGATAACCCCAATTCTCCTTCTGAGATGGGGGGTTTCACCAGAATTTTGCATTCTGGCCACCCCGACCGATTCATGGATGAAATTCCCACCTTCGTTGCTCAGCCCCTCCCCGATGGAGCCGATCAGGTTCTCCTCTTTTATTTGATGATGATTTACTTCTTCATCATGTTCATGTCAACCACGTTTTGAACTTCAGATCAAAGCGATTCAACTTACCTATTCCTATTGCCTTACTACTGCAGGGCTACATAGTCCTAAACAGACCATGGGCATTTGTGCAGTGGCTTCAGCAAGCCCACATTGAAGAAGAGTACGACACCACATACCGAGCCTGCTTTCTTATTATACATACATGAATATGAGCCGCTTTCAATGTTATTATCAATTTCAGCTACCTATTATATCAAATGATTCATCTCGTAATAATGTCTATGCAGCTATATATTGATGTCTGAGCCAGATCATATTCTAGTCAAGCCCATTCCAAACTTATCTAGAGATGGCCTTGGAGCTGCTTTTCCTTTCTTTTACATTGAGCCTAAGAAATATGAGAATGTGCTTCGCAAGTTTTTCCCCGAGGAAAGTGGCCCGATAACTAACATTGATCCCATTGGAAATTCCCCAGTCATTGTAGGAAAGGTATCCATCTATGTTGTTTACATTCAATGACGCATTGTTGTTCTTACTTGTTTCACTTTCTTTCAAATACGAAAGGCCTTGCCGATTTCTTTTATCAAAAATTGATATCAGGATTCTCTGAGAAAGATAGCTCCCACTTGGATGAATGTTTCCTTAGCAATGAAGAAGGATCCTGAAGCAGATAAAGCTTTTGGATGGGTCCTTGAGATGTAAGCTACCACTTTGAGATTTATAGTTGCAAATATTTGACGTTTTTGGGTTCTGCTAAGCAGCTTTCTTCTTGCAAATGCAGGTATGCCTACGCTGTTGCATCAGCATTACATGGTGTGGGTAACATTTTGTACAAGGAATTCATGATTCAGGTTGGGGTGGATTTCTTGGTATTGCCATAAATTCTTGGTTCTCTCTTTTAAAGTGTTGGACTAGTATGAGAATGCCCCCCATTCACATTTTCCATGTTGATAGATTCTGAAAGCAGTGGCTCATAATATTTTAAGTACTTTTTCCAGATTTAATTTACTCCTCCTTTTAGCTCTGAGCCTTTTGGGTTTTTCTTGCCATCTGTAGATTATGTGATATTTGTATTTGGATCACTGATTTCATATCATTCGTGGCCTAAAAAGTTGTGATTTTCCCGACAGCCTCCATGGGATACAGCAATTGGCAATGCTTACATAATTCATTATACTTATGGATGCGACTATGATTTGCAGGTAATCTTGAGCCAGTTTTAGGTGCTGTTTTTCTTGTGCATTTCATTCTCATTCGCCTTTAATTTACTTTTCCATTTTTGTTTCTCAGTTGAGGAATGGGGGAGTTGGGATTTAGAAGATTTTTTAAGCTTATACACGAGTTGCATGTTTCAGGGTAAGTTGACTTATGGAAAGATTGGAGAGTGGAGATTTGACAAAAGATCATATGACAATATATGGCCTCCCAGAAATCTTTCTATGCCACCTCCTGGTGTCCCTGAAAGTGTGGTATGTTTATATGTATCACCAATAAATCTGTCTTTTCCGTTAGGCTTACTTATATAACATTAGATTTCCCGAGGAATATAAAACCATATCAATGTCTTAATTTCCCCCCTATGTTTCTGTTGAAAAGTAAGTAAACTAATAACATGGCAGGTTACATTGGTGAAAATGGTGAACGAAGCCACGGCCAATATTCCAAACTGGGGTTCTTAAAATCAAAGTGTTTTAACTGTATGAGAAGAAAACAATTATTCCAGTTATGCTTACCTGCTACAATTGAGGAGAAGTCGACATAATTTTTTTTTTCCCCTGTTTGGAGCTTTAATGAGGCCTTTGTGGGGTGGTCTGCGCTGCAAAGAGGTTGTCATTTCATCTTCTTTTCCTTAAGTTTTTATTTAGAATTTCATGGTATAGAGTCGTCTTGCAAAAAACACATCAAGGCAGATGGTGGTGGTCCTGTGGCTTGTAGATTGTAAATCACGAGGAAAAGAAGTCTTGTATAACAGAGTGAATAGTAAAGCCTGTAAGATGATAATCGTAGAAGAATTAAGTTGCTTTTTATGAGTTAATTGCCTACTTGAATGATATAAAAGTCTGCTACCTTTGTATTGTTATCTCAATTTACAGTTATAACTAAAAGTCTCGGACATTCTTTTAGAGACATATACATCAGACATCACCAAACACTGTTTGGTGCATTGCTGTTTCGTTAAAATCACACTCGACAACCTTGTATTTAAGATTTCCAGAATTTTACCCTCAGCCAAATTTAAGTTCAATTATATATTTCCTGGACTTGAAATCATCAAGAGGGAGTAGTCAGAAGCACATCTACTTCCATAATTACATATACATGCGCATCTCTACAACCAGTCGATGCTCAAAAAACAAGTACCAACCAATTTGATAGGCTAGTGGTGGAGATTAGAGTTAACACAACGGAATATGATGGGCTTTTCTCAATTCAGATAATGCCTGCAATTCTTTGATTTACAGTAGCAAGGAATTTTTTCACCTTCATCTTCATGGTTAAAATGGTAATCATAAGTTATCTCCTCTCCAGGGTATATGTCTCTTTCAGCAATAAAAACCACCTGTATATCAAACATCACTCAGTATTCTTTATTACTGCCATCCAACAGGACTACGAGGGAATGCAGCTTTTACCTTCTTTTCATTCCTCACGGAAATAACTTTGGCAACACAATTTGGCTAAAAGAAAAAAAAAGAAGAGCTTGGGTAAGTCGAGCACTTCCAGATGCAGAAAACAATTTTACCCACAAACACTTATATAGAGATTAATGTTGGAAAATTGTATGCACTTTCACATGGCAATAGTTACCTTACATGAATGGTTCACAAATCGGGCAATCCCACCCTTGCGAGTAGCATCAATAATGTATTCTTTGTCTATCCTGAAGAAATAGCATGCACTTTTATGCTGTAAATTCTTTCCAGAGTGATATTCGCTCTCTCTTCTGTCTGCCACACGGAGCCCCACTATCTCACCTACATACTCAACAACCTGGCAAGACAAAAAATAAGCTTGCACTTCAGATGATCATATATACTTTTTTAGACTACGAAATAGAGCTAGATCAGACCATTGCCCCTAGTGAGATGAACTGAGATGTGTAGAGACCCAAAGCATGTATCCCTGACTTATATACCACCAATTGTTTCCAGCCTTTTGACTGCTTATACCGTGCGTATGCTTTCTGCAACCAATAGAAGAAACAAATAACAGTAGATTAGTAACAATAAGACTACAAACATCTTATCGCACTCTTATCTACAAGATACTAAAGAGATCTACCCGGCAGTCGGATTCAACATTAGAACTTAAGAGCTTTGGACGCGCTTTCCTCTGTGACCTTTGTCGATGAATGTGCAACCAAGCATTAAGTTGCTCTTGTGGGACATGGCAACCGGAATTTTCATTTGCATCTTGGGGATGACTATGCAAGAAACCTTCTCGTTTCCGACCCTTGTAACCCTAACCATAAAGAACAAACATTAGAAATAAAAACTTAGTCTCTAACAAGCAATAGATTAGCTGATTTCATGAAGTGGAAACCTCAGTTCTAGCGCAGGTTAAGAACTTTTCTATAGGTCGAGGACTTTCAGTGTCACCATCAGGATTAAACAGGCAGGATGTAGCACGGAGCATGCATCTTCCAGAAAAGTTAACGTTCACATTGTGAACAGCTTCACTTTGAAGCCCCTAGTGTAAACAGAGCCGAGTTAGTTTGAATTTGAAGGCACTATAAACTGAATAATTATCCATTTAGTGAACCATCATAAAACAACAATCAGGAATTGGAGCACATAAATACTGATTCAACTTTCTCCAAAAGCAATTATCAGCGGTGTTGGAGAATGGAAATCTATGAATTATGGAAATTCTGTAACTTAATTAGTGCAGTACAACATCGCCATAATCGTTCAACAACTCTCACAGTATTTTCTCAATTATTCTCTTAAGTTCTGCACACTAATGACTTTCTGTTACTCTAGAAATGCCAAAGCAAGCCCAAACAATTATAAACGCAATGAATTTTCTCCATTGGTCTCACTCTATTGCACTGCTCAGAAGTTATTGTACTATTTTGGACACATTGCAAACGTGAAGAAAATGAAAAAGAACTAGGGAAAGAATGAAGCCACCAATACATACCTTAATTAAAAATCTGTTGCACTCTAATAACTGATTATGATCATCTTTGTCTGAATTACCACAAACACAACAAAACGTATCTGAATTTTCAGGTTGGTGCTTCTCTGTGCATCTGTATCATTCCAACAAATAGGCCAACAAAAGTAATTTCTAATTTTCATTATTTTCTATCAGGCAGAGTCTAAATTAAGGTACAAGATTTAAAGAGCAGCATAAATTGCATACCTCTTAGAATTACATATTTCATTTCTTTGAACTTTACCATCTGTAGCATCCTCCATTGGCTCTCCCCAATATCTGCTTCTTGTTTGGCGTAAAGATACAGAATGCTTTTTAACAGAAGAATTCACAACTTTAAAATCGTTCCCTGGTGGAAAAATATCAAATGAGTGAAGGTGCAGTAGAAAAGGTGAATCTAAAGACATTCATCAAAAATATTATCAAGAAGAGTAGAAATAGTTGATTGAGAACTTTTCTGGTCAACCACCAATTTGTCCTGACGACCCATCAACAAACAACAATTTTTGAATTTCATTGAGGATCCCAGTGAGACATATTTCAATACAATTCCCCATGCACCAGAATAAGTGAAATAGTAATATCAGTGGATTCACAAGTGAGGTGAAAGCAACAAAAGAGTACAAAGTTGGCCATGATTTACACTTCATTGCCCCAAAACGAGATGTTATACACCATAAACAGTGATGCTTAGCAAAAGATTTCACACGTCATCAGTAATTTGTTCACCTTTACTGTATTGAAGATAATTATTCAATTCAACCTTAGCAATCCATCATATATCATAAAGCATGATATAGTGTATCTATCTTTTACCTTTATTAAAAGACATTGAAAATGAAGCAAAAGTCGTACGTTTTAGTCATTTCTTCGACTATCATAATGAGGTCTTTATTAGGCATATAAGATAGGGAGCCCTAACTTAACCCAAAATCATGGTCAAAGGTAAAGGGTTGACTCCCCACTTATATACCCTTCCACACTTTACCGATGTGGGATATCATAACAATCCATCCCCCTTTCAAACCGGACGTCCACGGACGGCACACTCCGGGTGACAACCCATACCAAGGCCCACTTCCGGGGTGACAACCCCTGGGCCCACCATCGGGTAGCCCCTTTCCGCAGCCCACCCGAATCCGGCAGGTCGGACCAAATTATTAGGCATATAAGATAGGGAGCCCTAACTTAACCCAAAACCATGGTCAAATGTAAAGGGTTGACTCCCCACTTATATACCCTTCCACACTTTCATGTGGAACCCATGTGGGATATCATAACAGTCTTCATGTTCATAAAAGAGGTTACTCAAGTTCCGCTGAATAAGAGATCATACTGGTTTCAGAAGCAAATATGATATGCCAATTACCAGGGACTTCTTATGAGGAGGTACAAAGGAGTAGGGGTGTTCATTCGGTTAAACCGAACCGAAATTTTGGTTTCGGCAAAATCCGAAACCGAAACCGAACCGTAAAGGCCCTGTTCGGTTCGGTTTTAACCGATTGGATTTCGGTTTATTTCGGTTAACCATTCGGTTAACTGATTTTTGACAAAAAAAACAAAAAAAAAAAAAAACTAAATCAGCCCAGCAATTCAGCAAAGATGAAAATTCATATATATATATACACACATACTCATACACACATTCCAGAAAGATGGGGAAAGAACAAGGAGAGCTGGAGAGGGAAGCTGAGCCATGAGAAGAAGGAGAATTGAGGGAGACGGCGGCATGCGTTGACGGCGACGGCGCGACAGCGGCAGCAGCAGAGGCAGAGATGAAGTGTTGAAGGTAGAAGTTTCAGATTTGAGATTTGAGTTGGGCGTGACTGGGTGTGGTAATTGGGTTAGGTTTTTAAACTTCATATTTTAGCCCCCTAAAGTTTATATAAATCCCACAATAACCCCCTATATTAATATAAAATTATATATAATTTATAAACATTTCGGTTTTCGGTTCGGTTTGGTTAACCGAACATGGAAACCGAAACCGAACCGAAAACCGAAATTTTCTGAAAATAAAAACCGAAAACCGAACCGAAAATCTCGTTTCGGTTTCGGTTCGAACCGAAAATCTCGGTTTCGGTTCGGTTCGGTTCGGTCGGTTAACTAAACCGTGAACATCCCTGCAAAGGAGCAGGCCGAAATGGAAGTCCCAAAAAAAAAGTATGAACCAAAGATTTCATCTAGCTGAATCAATATAAGTACATTTAACATTGGAATCTTTGTAGGAAACTATTTAATAATTATGAAATTCTGTTTTATGCTCAAGTATTTATTGAAAATTGAAAACTTAATTTGACTAAGGTTTAGTTCGTACTAACTGAATCAACGGTATAGTAATACCAGTAAGCATATCAATGAACACAGTTGAAGTGAAATGAACAGTGTGTGAGGCCGGAATGAACAGTATACGGAAGGGATGTACCAAATAAAACTATAGCAAGAAAATCCTAAAAGTGCACTAAAACGAGTTTCAGAAAATTAGTAACAAAAGCAGCAGGAGGTAGAGATAAGGCATTCATTGAGCTATTTCAAATAGTGACTGAAGTGAAGGGGGGCTGCCAGTATTATCAGCATCAAGAAAAAACCCAGATATATTTGGCATGGGAAGAAAATTTATCTCCGCTCAAGTACCATCAGTTAAGAATTCATAAAGGCTGCGCGTCCGACTTTCCTTGGACTTTGTTTTCAGATGAATCCTATAATTGCTGTCTGTAAAGCCATAATTGTTGCTGCATTTCTCCAAAGTATATGACAGATCATCACCTCCATTAGTTGATCGCAAAGCATGGGCTCCACCTTTTTTCACTTGACTCTCTAAGACTTTCTTATTTCTAGATGTTTTCTTCACATGTCTAACACTCTTCTTCACCTTTACTGACGAAGGTTTCACTTTATCATTGATATAATTAGATGTTGCATTCCTGTTGCTTCTTTCTGCAAGAGAGGGCACATACTTGAGAATCTTCCCCAGGGGAATAATTTTTGTTGGTTTTGATGGATTCCCGTTAGAAATAATTCCATACTTCCCAAACACTATTGGCCTGGCCATCAATTTGTAAGTCACATGCTTTCCAAGAGAATTGCTAGGACAATCTAATGATGTGGATTTTTCAGCCAAATCAGCATTGCTACAACATATTTGGCCTACTTGTTTAGTCACAGAAGAAGTGCCATCTAGTCTTAACTTTTTCTTTCTGAACATTTCATATGCTTCTGTAGTATCATCAAACTTGGAATTTATATGTGCTTCAGTTGTCTGCTTTCCTTTATTATAAACTATGTGCAAGTCTGTTTTGATGGGGGTTGCGGTGGCAGCCGAAAATGCAAAACTCCTCTGCTTGAAACCTTGTTCAACAGAATCAGGACAATTGCTGGCACTTCCTTGATCACATCCAACTGACATCTGCATATCCCAGACTGAATGTACATTCTGCCCAACTTCCTCTCTGCATTTTGGAGATTTGTTATGAATGGAGGATTGGCCAGAGACAGGAAATTGTGCATCCATCTTCATCCATTTAACTGTTTTCTTCCTCTTTCTGGAACTCCCCTCAAACATTTGCAGGCAATCACTCTCTTCCTGAATGGTGGAGCTTCTCTTGTTTTGGTATGGCGCATTTTTAGAACTTAAGTTTTGGAGTCTAATCTCTTCAATGAGACTAAGAGATAGTCTTTTAGGAGCTACCTTGAGTGGTGCTCCCCTGATCAAGCTGATTCTGGAAGCAGAGCCAAAGCATTCAGCAGAGTGTTCATTATCAAATGCATCATCAGATGACCAGCTTCTGTCATTCCCTGATCCTTCATCCAGGAAAGAATTAGTTGCACATCTGATATTCCGGCCTTCAACAGCACAAGAATCTTTCTTATTAACCTCCACGGATGCCTGGGTTACATCAGGAACAGAACATCCTGAAGAGGCAATAGATATTTCGCGCTCCTTCAAGGGGAAAATATTCCGAGCAAATGTAGTAGAGCATTTATCAACATCAGTGGCAGGGCCCCCGAATATTCGATTAAATGAACCAGCTTGCTGTTCTTCCCCTGTCGAACTGCAACTATCAGTTATCTTTTTTGGCACATCTCTCCACTGAAAAGAATGAGATTCAACCTTCTTAATGTCTGGGCCCACTAAATTTACAGTTCTTTCAAAAGATTTAGCTCTCTCCTTCATGAAAGAACAATTTTCTTTCCACTTTGATTGAAATAAACTTGCGGCCTCCCTACTTCTATCCTCTTTTACAAAATTACAAGAAGTATGACCATTTAAGTCATATTTCTCAGTCAAACAATTTGCTCGAACAGCATAGCTGCACTTCTCAGGTACATAGGCACAAGGTAAACCTTGAGAGCATCCCTCTTTCTTGCTGTCATTAAAGTTGTGTTCGCTTCCCGCAGGTCTGCAGTTTATTATTATGAGAAAGTAATGCAAATCAGAAGAGAAATTTTATTACAAGATATCAGTAAGAAAAACTCATTTTGAGCAACATGTGCTTTAATGCAAATGGCAAGTAATTCTTTGTCTGAATTATTTTTTTCCACTTTTTTTTCCAGTGGAAAAAAATAATTCAAGCATCTACTGTAGAAAAAGACAACATGCTCTGTCCAAATCATGAGAAAATAGATACCTTCTTTGGTTTTGGTGTTTCTCGAGATTCTTTTAGCCAAAACACTACACATGCTTTTATATGTGCAGCTAGTACAACATAGCAGTTTCAATAGATGTTCAGTAACCAGAAAACGAAAAGGTAATAGCATGTACCTGAGAAAAAGCCGCTCCACAGGAGGAAGATCACACTCTTCAGCGTACAAAGACCTCCCTGGTAAGAATGATGAGAAATTGTAGAGCTTGTTTGAAACCAAAATGGAGCAAATATGCTACTTGCTACTGAAGCTTTATAGGAACAGCCCCAGAGCAAAATGCAGGATACATGCGAAGAAATTAAAAGGCTAAAAGTATTCGCTTGTTATAAGGCACACTTACCTGTTATGGTACTTATTTGTTCACTATCATGTCCCATCCAGCAGATAGTACCAGGCAATGTTGACTTCTCTTCAACTTCAGGAATTGTTGGCATCCTTAACCAATCAAGTAAATGTCCGCGATCATTTGTTATGGATGGGGCGGCACTGAACAGTGACTGCACACAAGGGTTTTTAAGTATCCCGCACTCTTCGACGTTTCTCACAGAAGCAGGACCACGATCTCTATTAGACAATTTCAACATGTTCACAGCAGGCATCCTCCTATTCGCATCCTGCACATCTGGGTTTACTCGATTACATTTTTCTTTAGGCAACGGCAGACATGCACTTTGATCAAAAACTGAATTTTTGGAGATGGACCCCACTGATGTTGTCTGCCTAGCATGTATGGAGTTCTGGACAGGTTTAACATGATCATGATTAAAATGCTTAATATCAGAGAGAGAAGACATATTCCTACAATTGTTGAAGATGTCTCTATCCTGTGATTCATCAGCTATACTGGCAAACATCTGGTGTGCATTGGATCTTTTCTCATGAAAGGCTGGGGAGAAATTGTAGGAACTCTCACCCAAAACTGCATTAGAAGTGCTCAGATCTTCCTTAAATGTCTTGGAGAATTCAATATTTAATTTAGCAACACCAAGTAAGCCATTCACAGCACATCCCACTTTCTTGCCCTTGTTCACATGATTCTGAGCATTTGGCACTCTAGTCCAAGGAAAACAAGTTCCGTCACTTATGGCAGAATGAGGTTCACAATGCAATTTCTTAGTAACAATATGACTGTCATTGTCATGATCATTCGCATTTCTGAATTGCCATTTCGCCTCCTGGTTTCTGAAGCATGAAAGCGGCAGTGGATTTAGGTCAGTCACTTCCATGTGACCATCGACTGAATTTTTCCAATAATCAGTTAACTCGCCATAGGCTTCTCCCACATGATTTGAGTGTCCTGAATGTGAAGGTTGTCTTCTTTCACAAGGATTAGAAGCGATGTCAGCAAATTGAAGAGCCCACTTAGTTCTTTGTAATTCATTACCTGATGCATCACACAGGCTTTTCTTTTTGGTGATTTACAAAATCATTTCATCCACAAAAGTCTGAGAAGGGGGGAGAGGGGGAAGATAGGTACAATAATGTAAAGGCTAAATAAAAATAAAGTCAACATACCTTTTCTTAGAAGTTGGTTTTGGAAAAAAACTTTTGGGTGCTGCTCCACATGCATGCTATTATGGTTAGATTCCAAGGCAGGGGAAACTTTAGTCTCCAATGTCCGACTTTGCTCTGGTGGCTGCCCAAGTCTCAACTCTATATTGGAGGAAACTTCTGGGCCCTCCACAGAGGAACTAGTATTTTTAATGACATTAAAGCCATTGCATGGCGTTCTTAAGGTGTCAATATGGGGGAGGGCTGGCAGAACGTTTGCACTCTGAGAAATTGAATCAAGTTTAGGTTTAGTGGACTGAGAAGTTTTCTGTGCTTTTATGCCAAATGAGTTTGACATTCCCATTATCAGTTGACAAGCTGCATGCTGCAGGTTTCCATGGGGACTATTATTGAAGTCCTTGTAAAGAGAATTGCTGCATTCCTGAGAAGTCCCGTCTATCTCATGGTATACAAATTCATCAACAATATTGCTGCACCTCTGATTTTCCTTGGGATGTATCACGCTGTATTGCTTCTGGTCATAACTAACTGAAGTCCTAAAAGGGCCAACTTGATTCAAGAGGACCGTATTGTTTGACGTATCAGATATTGGATGATTTGACAAACCAGAAGCTGCCGAAATCTCTTCAGGCCAATCCCATCCTCTGTGACCTTCCGATACCCTGATCTGAAGCAAGATAAGAAGAATAACCACCCTGGTGTCATGATACTTCAAAAGCTTGCTAATAGTAAATGCAATTACAGTTTCAAAGATAAAAGGAAGCTCAAGTTCTTCATAAATAGCTGGTTTGAAAATCACAAAAAACATTGAATGACTGTTACATGGGCGGAGGAGCAAATTTATATGTATAAGTTAAGAACTGCAAAGGCAAGGCGCTGATAGGATCACATAAGGTCTTTCTTTAATTTTTACTTTCTTACAAGAGGAAACCTTTTTGAACGTCAGAAGTAGATATTGCCCTGACTAATACGCTAAAAGAAGTGAAATTAACCTACCCCAGATTTGGAAAGATAGGTATTCCGCCAGTGAGCTACAGTCTCTCCATTTTCCATACGAACAGCACTCCCAGGATTAACATCACACGAACCTGAATGCTGCTTACCATCTCAGTTTAGACTACTTTTTCACGAGAATAAATATATGTATATTCAATGATATACTGAAGGAGGCACATCATCAAGAACTAGGAAGCAAAATGGAAAACGTCCTAGGTGGTTACCTCTGAGAATTTAGAGATAGACATATACAAACCATGGCATGAGCAAACAACTCCAAGAAGTCCAGTATCACTGAGAAGTAAATTACCACCTTTTGAAATCATTGATCCAGTTAGTTCAGACAACAGGGTGTACAACAAAAATATCCTTAAACAAAGAAGAGTGCTGAAAAAACTTACTTATGCCTGAACAGAAAATACGGGGGAAACTGCTAGAAGGATTATTCCCATGATAGCCAACAGAAAAATTTCTTTCCACGGGAACATTCTGCGAAGCTGTAATATCAGCCACGTTTTGGAGCCTCCTACTGTTAGCTGAGATCGGACTGGAATTGTTGTTTCCAATAAGAGAAAATGAATTATGTTGTCTGTCTTTCTCATGGGGGCTCTGAGATGATACAGACTGTGATTTCTGAAAATTTAAGTTTGCAGCCTGAGGTAACCCCGAACTGTAGCCACGATTCACACTAACAGCAGAGTTAGATGAAATAAGTGGGGAAAAACCCTCTCCAACTGTCAAACTTTGGCAGTTCGTGTTGTGCGACCATAATGCACTAGGAACGAGTGAAACTCTACTTCCTGCAGAAAATCCATAGGCAGTCCTTTGATTTAGTGAAACGTGACCAGAGCCAGGGGCTGGCTTTGAATCCAATAAATGCTGCAGATCACAGGGCATATGTACCGATGGCTGCGAGAGAAGAGATAAAAATGAAGCTCCAAGATCAGCATGGCTCAAGTTGTTGATACCAGGCATGTTACCATGTGTGTGCTCTTGACTCATTCCATGGGTTAACAACATTGATTGCTGTGGAGCTTGCAAATAAAGATGACAATCCGCACTGGGAAACTATTAGGGGGTAAGGTTAGGCGAGAAGAAATTTAATCTCACAGAGTTCAGCATCATGAAATGAACAATTTGGACAGGGAAGGCTAGTTCATGAAGTATATAACAAAGGAATAAACTTTATGACATGTCTGAATTAATAAGATAAACAGTATCCCAAAAACCAGTAATTAGGTTTTCAACTATAAGCTCATAAAAGAGAAAACACACAAATTCACCTTATCAGTCACAATGCATGTAGAAAGTAATAAATAACCTACTAAAGCATATTTACTTTTTGAATATTAGAGGCTTATTCCTGATATACTCAGCTACTCCTGTATAAGCCCTTGACCAGAAAATGTTTTATGATAGATGGATTTCAAAAGAGATACTCCACTCATAGTGCACAAAAAATCATGTAATGAATGTCTTAATAGAAGTGGAAGCCGGACTCATTGAGATTATCACCCAAACATAGTAAGGATAATGATTGTTATAGACTTAATGATCGTGAAGTCCAGAAAACATGTTATGGTACCAATTACAAGACATAAAGCCAGGTTTGGGGAAGTTACAGAAAACTACCTTGTAAATCCAAAAGGCCTAATTGATATGGCAACAATGATTTTAGAAATCCGATAACCTCCATTTCTAATTGTTTGTGGCATGAAAAGCTCACAACACCACTACCCTTACAATCCAAGATATTTTTTTTTATATAAGTAATGTTAGTAACAGGGATGGAGCCGCCGGGGGGGGGGGGGGGGGGGGGATCTGGAGGGTGCGCACCCCCCCCCCTCAATTTTGAAAATTATTTTTTTTACCTTACAAAATTTTTGATATTTAAATTTCGCCCCTTCCCCCCTAAACCGAAAAATATTACGCTTTTTCCCTTTTATTTGAGTTCCCCCCAACCCGAAATCCTGGCTATGTATAACGAAGGAGATATAAGAGTATAAAATTTGTCAAAAATTGTAATTGAACCTAGTTCCTTATTATATTTTTCCCCTTCAATATAGCATAGCGTACCCGCACCCCCCTTGAATCCTTCGTCTATCTGGCCAAAAAAAAAGTGTATAATTATATAAAACAATCTCGCCCCCTAAGTAAAATTCCTGGCTCCTTCTTAGTAATGCTAGTGAGAAATAATTAGAGCGGGCAGAACAAATTTAAAAGTTAAGAGGCCAATAATTGTATTTTGGTGCTAAAATGGTAAGAGAGTGGTTTGGGAATCTTCGTATTGTATCAAAACAATTTCTTGTCATGGAGTAGCAGTCACTCGTGAACACAACACTCGGGATTTACAGAGAGAGTCCAGCGAAGAAAAAGGGAAAAAATATATATGTGTAATTACACAAGCATGAAACCAAATCTGATTGCATGCAAGAGCACCCCAAGCAAAAGAAACAATGGATGTTTGTAAATTGTGGTTGAATTAACCCACATTCTGAAGCTACAACATCTGGATTATCCGGCCCTAAAGACCAACAACACTTGCGTTGATATGGCGGAACATGCAAGAAAAACAGAGTATGGAAAGAAGAAGAAAGAAAGAAACCTACTGACCTGAGCACGAGAGTCATGCGATGATGAAGGAAGCCATACCGAACAACATTTGCTCTGGCCCCACCACTTCTCCATACGGGAATAAAAATGGTAAACTAATTCCTCTCTATCAGAATCATCAATGAAATTCCAAATAAGAGTGTGTTAATTCATACATTCTTTCAGCTAAATAGAGAGGAGGTGGAGAGGAACTGAGGAAAAGAAGAAGAGTGCGTGTGTGTGTGAGATATAAATACAGGTGAGTGTATGTATAGTGTATACACAAACAAATGCAGAGAGTGCAGAGTGAGCTTCCTTCCTTCCCAGTGGCCTCTGTGTGTGTGTGTGTGAAAATGATGACGGGATAGTCCCCCATCCGTCTGTCTGACTGACTGATAGAGGAGAGGAGAGGAAATGAACTTCTTTTCTTTTTTAATACCCGGAGAGAGAGAGAGGTGAGCGAGCAGTAGCGCGTGGTTTTTAACGCTCTGATTATTTTGTGGAATCAATTATGGGCTCCGTTTTTTTTTTTTTTTTTATTTTAACTATGGGCTCCGTTCATTTCATCTTTGCGAGTGCGCCAGAGCTGGGCTGAGCTGGTTTTGTTTCCTTGCATTTTTTATAGCGTGAAAAGCGGGTGTGTGTCAGACTGAATGATTGGGGCCACAAAGGCACAAATGGCGGGATGTGTTCCGCCACTAGAGAAAGAGCACACACCGTGGACCTATTATGAGTGGGCCCAACCCAACCTTGCTCCTCAAACTCCATTTAATTTAATGCAAATTCAAAGCCCAACACAGGCATTCACGTTTTTGCCCAAATCTTGCCTCACTTGTCCCTCCAATTCCTCCCTTTATGAATAATTTTAATTGATAACAGAGACCAAATATTGGAATTTTGTGTATCTGACTATCTGTATTCTATTTTATTTGGATTAAAGATTTCGATTCAGTTTCAATATGACTGACAGTTGTTAGACAAAAAGGCTTTGCTCTTCAAGACTATCTTTGTTGATAAGCACAAATAATAAATATCACAAAACTTATTCCAAAACCAGGGAGGAGGGGCATTATATCATGCCACTTTCAACCATTTTATTATTATAGGTGTGTATTCATCAATCACCTTGAAAATCAAATGCATATTTATGATCAGAAATAAAGAGAAAGCAAAGACATTGTTATTATGATTCGATTAAAAGGGGTAGTACGTAGCTGCTAATAGCTATAGTAGATATAATGAATGATGCGATTTCAATTCAATTCAATTATTATTATTGGTAGGCGGGGCCGGGGGACGAGCCAAGGTTCCCATCCAAGCTGGAGGATGCATCCCAGTTTGGTCATGCACAGTATTCAAAAGTGGCGGCAACATTTTGTAAACCCCAGCAACTTCTTTCATTGCACTACTAGTACCAGTCTCTTCACTACTTCCTCCTCCTCCATTGGTCCAAATGCTGATCTTCGGCTGCAGCCCACGTACAGCCTCAGCGTTGATCTTTGCTACTTCTTGATACATTCCACCACTTATCATCAAGTAATCCCTAACTGCTCCATAGTTTCCTCCCAATGCATCTACAAGTGTGCGTAGGTATGTCCCCTGAGCTTCCGCCAGCGCTATCATTCCTTCTGCTTCCTTCTTCTTTGCATACAAATCTCCATCCACTATTTGTTTGCGCCCATAGTATGCAGCGTCTGCTGCAGCTTTCTGTGCCTGCGCCTCTTTCTCCTTCTCATACAAGTATGCTTCCGCGGCTTTTTGTTTCTTGTACAGCTCCCAGTTCGCCTCTTGTACCTTTTTTTTTTTTTTTAACAAAAGAAATAACGTTTCACTCTTTCAATTATTTACAAGCAAGGATATGCAATCAAATTCATCAGTTGACACTTTCTACAATGCAAACCAATTATATATCCGTTTTCTTGTTTGACTGGTGATAAATTCGTCCAGTTGAATAATTTTAAAGACAATCTTAGAGCTAAGAGTCATGACTTCTGAGGACAGTTGACATTGGAGTTGGTAAGGAATTCCCACAACATGTCGTGTCATTCACATGGATTGGCATACATCCATCCAATCATACAAGTCTCATACTCCCATTGTTATGTAATTAGGAAAAGTCTCTCTAGTTGAGAGAAAACAAAGGATACAAAATCTGATGATGGCACGTACTATGAGGAGTGCTTGATGGTTAATCCAAATCCAACAGATTTATTGCTAACTAAGATACATCATCAAATTCCTAAAGATTAATTGAATGAATGAATGACCAGTCTTTTTCTTTTTCTTCTTAATTAAAGTTAGTTAATGTTGGGGAACATACAAACAAGTTCGTGGATCAAAATATATATATAGAATCAAGTATGTATGTACCTTGGTTTCATATTCAACGCTGGCTTTACTCAAGAATTCAGCCTTAAGCTTCTCTGTCTGCGTCATCGCATTCATCTTCTCCACCTCCCTCTGCAGCTCAGCACCCCTCAGCGCCACCGCCTTATTAGCCTCCACCTCCGCCACCTGCGCCTCCTTAGCCCATCCGGCCTTCTTTTTGGCCAGCTCTGCATTGGCCTCAGCCACCTCAGCCTCCCTCTGATTCTCAAACACCTTAACATCAGTCCTCACCTTTATTTCCTCTTTCTTTCCTTCTCCCTGCCTTTGAGTCGCTATGACCTTTGTCTCTGCATCGATTTTCGCTGCGTTTTGAAGAGTTTGGCCATCTCTCAGCTTTGCACCTATCTCCCCCTTCATCCTGGCCTCTGACACGTCGATTTTGGCCTGGTTTGCGGCTTCCATCTGAGTTTTCTGGCCCAGATAGGAGAAATACTCGTGTCCCACGACGTCAACCAGCTGTTTAACATTAGCATTATAGATCAAGAGACCAAATTGGTTCAATTCAAGCTGAACTTTTTCAAATACTTCCTTCTTGAACTCTTTGGTCCCTCTGAAAACCTCCTCCATAGTCATGGAAGCGGCCAAAACACGAGTCTCCCCCTCGATGATGCCTTGAACAAGTTCTTTAGTGTGGTTAGAGAGCTTGTCATGAGAAGATATGAGTTTGGCATACTTGAGAAGGCTGTCCTCGTCATCTACACGAGGCCCTATAGTGAAGACAGCAGGGAGGATAAAGGGAAGCTTTTCTGCACTCATAGCTTGCACCTCAAAGGTGTAGTTAACTGGGGAGACGTCGAATTTGGTGTAGGATTGACCGGGAAGAATCCATGCTTTCTTTGCGAGTTTGATGTCAGGGATTCCCACACCGGTTATCACAAGATACTCGGATGCGCTCGCAACTCTGTACATGGCTGGCTGCAGAATAATTTATTTTGGAGGATGGATGACAGGTATGGTGGCAGCAAATTGTGTTGTGTCAACCAAGAATTTTGAGATTTTGAGAGAGAGTGTGTGTGTATATATATATAACTAGGGGAAGAGTATACACCTGGAAGTTGCGTGAGATTAGGATCCTATTAACAAATTTAATTAGAACTCTAACGAAAGCCACAGTCGTCCTTGTATTGGGGTCTTCTTAATTACTTGCTCATAAAGAAATGTTATATATACAGAATCTTTCTCCTAATTAGATATCTGATACACAAGAATAATAAATTAATAAATCTCTCTGTTGACGCATTTCATGGTTTATTTTAATCTTAACTATTTTAAATAGTATGAATGACATGGGATGATTTACATTTTCAGACTAACATAACCCTCTAATAATAAATTAACATTATTTTAAATGCAGATTCAATGTTGTAAGAAGAATGGGTGGGTGGAAGTAGCAGATTGGGGTCAGAAAATAAGCAAGGGCAAGACTCCACTCAGCTGTTGAAGACGTGAACTGTTTGCTTCCATTATATATTTCATATGGTTAGAAAGAAACAAGCGTTTGTTCAATCAAGATAGGAGCAGTGTTAAAGAGTTGGTAGCTAGAATGTGAAGGACTATACAAAGTCTGCAAGTAACCCCGGGGTATGCCTGAATATCTTGATCCCAACATAGAACAATAGAGGAATCAATCCTATTATGCAAGGTTATATTCGATAAAAATTACAATTCAGAAACATTTCTTAGCAATTCTTGCTGAGCTGTCATCATTTATTTATTACACAATAATAACAATTAGAGGTGGCAATTGGATGGATCGAGTCGGGTTTGGGTCGGGTCCAACTTAGCTCTTATGCTAAAAAAATTGCATTACAAATAAGACTCAATGAGGACCTAATAAGGACCCAAAATTGCATTATAAGATTCTTCAAACAAGTTTAGTCAAACACATTTTTTACACACAACACACACATTTTCACACACACAATGCACACTTTTTACACACACTACACTTTTTCACACACACCATATTTTTTCACACACTACACACTTTTTCACATACAATGCACATTTTTTATACACACTATACACTTTTTCACGACAATGCACATTTTTTATACACTACACATTTTCACACGCAATGCACACTTTTTACACATACTACACACTTTTTACCCACTCAGGGGCGGATTTACATGTATTTTTTTTGGGGGGGGGGCACTCAATTTTTTATTTTTTTTAATATGAACATATATTTTTATTTTTATTTATAAATTATATTAATGCCCCCACTCAAATTTTTAAAGGTCCCCCCTCAATTTTGACAAATTATTTTTTTACCTTATAAATTTTTTTATATTTGAATTTCGCACCCCTCAAGATCAGAAAATATCACGTTTTCTCCCTTTCTTTGAGTTGCCCCCCCCCCCCCTCCCAACCCAAAATTCTGGCTGTAACGAAAGAGATATAAAAGTATAAAATATGTCAAAAGTTGTAATTGAACCTAATTACTTATTATATTTCCCCCCATAAATATAGCGTACCGTACCGCGGAGGCACCCCCCTTGAATCCTTCGTCTATTCGGCAAAAAACAAATTGTATAGCTATATCACAACAATCTCGCCCCCTTCAGTAAAATTCCTAGCTCCGTCTCTGGTGCCCCCACTGACCCGAATTTGCTTTTACATACTACACATATTTTCACACACAATGCACATTTTTTACACACACTACACATTTTTTTCACACACAATGCACATTTTTTACACACACTACACATTTTTTTCACACACAATGCACATTTTTTACATACACTACATACATTTTCACATACAATGTACACTTTTTACACACACTACACACATTATACACATTTACACACATTATACACATTTATGCTTGTGTGTGTACGTATACTCACGATTTACCATATGTCCAAGTCAAACAAGGGAGGCATGTGAATAAGTAGCGATTATAATTACCCATCTAGGGTTACTTATCTTTCTAATAAAGTGACACACCTCATGCATCCCTAAAATTAACAAGTGAAAGAACTTGAGTGAGCTGGAATTTACATTTTCAACCAGCACTTTTGGGATGATAATTCATATACATTTCCCGGTCAACTTTGTAAATATTAACAAGGAAGTTTCTCCCACAATTTCAAAGACAACTCTGCACAAGCAAGATGCAAAACCATCAACGAAATGTTAAATATAGAATAGTCATTGTCAGTCTTTGGTCATTGTATTTTTTGTTCCCTAAAATTCAGAGCATATATGCTCATTCAAACTAGCATGCATTTTCCAATCTGCCAAGTTGGAGCAATGTCATACTTAATTATGCAGTTCATCTCTGGTTGGGCGAAGACTTTACCATACACATCAAATACCGTCTAAAATAATCTAATACTCTGTCCATGTAACCATCATTGTCGCTTACAAGACAATAATACAATATAATTACATAGTAAATTCCCTAAATGCGACGTAGCTTGACATAGTTAAACATTCATCACCCACTAATTTTATTTTTGGTTTTTCGCCAAAAAAAATAATCTGAATTTCTAACCAAGAAGCAAGAATCATAATATATTATCTTAATATCTAAAAGTGTGTGTGAATGTTATATATATATATATATATATAATATAATATTATAAAAAATTCTTAAACCTCCACTCAGCCGACACAGTATTCTCTTCCACTCTTTCTATTTCTTCGTCCTTTTCAAATTGAAGGTTGATATTGCAAATTTAACAATTAACAGAGCCTTTTGTCCTTTTTGTTTCCAATTTTGCTTACTCTTTCTACATATTGTCATATTGTGAAACTGATTTTAACTTCTTCTCTACTAGCTATGGCCACGAAAACCGGTGATTTGAGAATCCATGTCATGAATCTATCTGAACAAGAAAAAGGTTAAGAACCGGTGATACGGTTCGTCCGGGTCACCGGTTGTCAAACGGTTATTGGCCGTTCGCAATGGGTCAGCTTCTGACCCGTTTGTGTGTGAAACCGGATCGGACTAGTGGCCGGTTCACGGTTCACCACAAGTAACATCTCACTAGAAATCACAAACTAAAATTTGAATTCAAAAGACAATAACAGGCTTCATTATTATACAATATAATTACATAGCAAATTCCCTAAATGCGACGAAGTTTGACCTAGTTAAACCTTATCACCCACACCAATGTACCACAACAAGGAACATCTAACTAGAAATCACAAACTAAAATTTGAATTCGTTCTCTGTTAGGATGGGTCTACACATCCACCACTGCTCGACAGAACAAGTATTTACAACTAAAACAAGTCATCTTACTATCCGTTCTTGATTCCCATAGAATTTAAAAAAATTCATAATCTTCAACCACAAGACACTAGAGATCTTTAACACAGACCATTTTACAGTTTTAAGTTATCAAGGAAAAATCATTCCTCTAAACTGAGCGCATATGAAGCAAATGCCGGCTATTTAATACACAAAGTCACAAATTACTAGAGATTGTTTCCTCTTAAAGCATGCATGCGTCGGTTGGATATATTAATGATGCATAACTCTTGAAAACAAACATCAAGCTCAACTTGAGAAGTATCAGAAACCGGGTAAAAAGGGGGTATAAACTCATAAAAAACAAAAATTTAAGCCCTCAAGGCAAGTGAATGGTAGTAGTTCCAACTGAAATAGTAAAAGTCTAAAACCCATCCTTCTTGAACACTTAAACTAGAAGTTCGAATTGCCTAACTCACATCCCTGTAAAAGCCTTCTTCCCACGACCAGAAGAACCCGCTGGAATCATCTTAAGAACATTAAACCTCACAGTTTTCGACAAAGGCCTGCAAGGTGACATAAAAATACATCACAAATAAACTCCAGACATTCTCAAAGTGTAAACTATAATGAAGTTTTGAGACTTGCCTGCACTGGCCAATGATGACATGGTCACCCTCTTTCACGCGGAAGCAAGGGGATATATGTGCTGGAATATTAGAATGCCTCTTCTCATATCTAAAGAACCATGAGCTAATCAGTAAACAAGCAAAGGCACCATAGTAACATCATTAACAGAGATAAATAATGAGACACCATACCTTTGGTATTTTTTCACCCAATGCAGGTAGTTCCGTCGTACAATGATAGTTCTCATCATCTTTGCACTGTGGCAGGTCCCGGCAATAATACGGCCTCTGATGGATACATCACCAGTGAAAGGGCATTTCTTATCAATGTATGTCCCTGGTCAATGTTCAATAGAAGGAATCAAAACAAAAAACTATACTAATTAATCATAAGAGAATTAGATTAATACCATTGAAAATACGGAATAAAAACCAGCAAACCAACTAAAAAAGCTCAAAAATAATTTATAGAAATATCAACCAGTGGTAACTTAGCCGAAAGTGCCATGCATTAGGACAACATGCAAAATAAACTATGAAATGATAGGACCATAACTGCAAATTATACTACAAAAGGATAAGATCACAACCGAAATAGTTGATAAAAAAAAGATCTACTCAGCATCCAAACCGGTGCTTGTAATGTAAGCAGCATTTCCAATGTGAATCAATTATGAATGCCAAATTGCAAACTACAGGTGCAACTGATAACAACGAGAACACAATGAAAGAAACTAATCATAGCAAAACCAAGAATAACCAAAGTGTTTTTACAAGCATCATCGTGTCACTTGTTAATTACAAAAGAATATTACACAAAATGGAAAGACAAAAGCAAGTATAAGTAATGAAGTTAGACCTTCAACGGCCTCGCGGGGTGTTTTGAACCCTAAACCAATGCTCTTCCAGTAACGGTTTCCTCCCTTTCCTGGTGCCTTACCCTTTCCCGACTTCTTAGAGCTACAAAAATAACCAGCAAAAGAAAATGACTATACAGATGGCAGCAAAATATTCACACTTCTGAATAAATGTAGCACATATGAATTGAGCTTCAACCACCTATGTCGTTGCTTCGATCCTATTCGGCAACCATTAATTAGGGTTACAAATCTAATTCTGAATAAACATGTATAAATATCCTCTTACCAAAGGAACACTTTAGGCTGCTTCAAGAAAGCCTTCTCGGTCTGCAAATAAATTCAAATTATTAATGAATCAAAGCCAGCAGATATTTCGCTTTATACACACTTGTGCATACGGACATAAAATAATGGGAATAAAAATAGAGAGAGCTAGGACGCGATAGAATGAGTTACCTGTTCCGCCATGGCTGCGTGCTATTGAGCGTGCTCGTGCTCGTGTTCGTGTGTGCGCAAATGGGCGCAGCAGCAAAAACCCTAGTGTGCAATAGCTGAGAGCGAGCCGCAGTACATTTGCTGACTTATATATCATATATGTGTGTGTGTGTGTGTGTTTCAACGTATACCCAGAGTAGGCAGGCCTGAGTTTCATTTAGTCTTTAACTAAAGCCCAATGTAATTTCGTTTAATTATGTTCCTATCAACCCACTATGCAAAATTGGGCTACCATCCATGGGCTGAGCTACATTCCCATTCAATTTTTTAAATATGAAAATATCCAAAAAAAAATTTTGAAGGATTTAAATATCTAATCAACAACCAATTATTTAGTTTTTTTTTTTTAATGGTAAGAACCAGTTATTTAGTTGAATGATTTTAGTATTACTACCATTTCATTCTTTTTTTTTTTTTTTTTTTTTGGTAGTTACCATTTCATTCTTTGAGTTCAAGCGTTTTCGCTCAAGCTCATCGTTGGAATCGAAAGGAAAAAAATTATACAAGGATCAATTAACTAGCACCTCCTCTCCATATCGACACATGTTATAGCATTTATAAATAAATAGAGATAAGGGCAAATAATTTCATATATAATTTTCAATAATATTAATGTGATTGTAACAAAGGGGCAAATGCATCGACACAAATCGCTCTCATTTTTTATCTTATTAAAACAATTGAATTATTCAAGAGAGATCATCTTATCAGTGTATGAACAACCATCTCTCGAGTACAAGTTTAGGTTCGGCCTCAATGGGCAAAAAAAAATGAAACACCTAACAATGCATCTTCACAGACCAAGAATTATGAGATTACCACCTTCATTCTAAGGTGACAAGGGATCATACCATTCAAACCGTTTTCTTTCTTGTTCGT
The DNA here is from genome assembly GCA_019426215.1 of Buddleja alternifolia. NCBI lineage: Eukaryota > Viridiplantae > Streptophyta > Magnoliopsida > Lamiales > Scrophulariaceae > Buddleja > Buddleja alternifolia. Next base: position 41,533,340 of record CM033399.1, on the reverse strand, counting down.
GCTTTTCCCGAAGGTCTAAAGAAAGCTGCAGTTAATAGGATTTCCCTAATTCCTCCTTCACGAAAGGAAGAGCGTGAAATTTCTTTTCCTTTCCGATTGGACCATAGTCGAGAATGTCTAACAAAAGTATCAATGTAATATCCGAGTAGTAAAAACAGTTTTGTTTAATTTAACAATTTTCTAGAGTCAACATATTTACACCTAAAACAGACCATCTTAATATAAGTTCTCGATTCGCTTAGAAATTAATAAATTTCTTCAACCACAAGACACTAGAGAACTTTAAAAATGAACTAATCGTACAGTTCTAAGATATCAAGGAAAAATCATCCATCCGAAATGAGCACATATGAAGCAAATGCCGGTTAATTAATACACAAGGTAACAAATTACTAGAGACTGTTTCCTGTAAAAGCATGTGTTGGACATATTAATGATGCGTAACTCTTGAAAATAAACATCAAGCTCAACTTGAGAAATATCAAAAACAGGGTAAAAGGGATATAAACTCACAAAATACAAAAATTTAAGCCCTCGAGGCAATTGAATGGTAGTAGTTCCAACTGAAATAGTAAAAGTCTAAAACCCATTCTTCCAAAACATCTTTAACACTTAAACTAGAAGTTCGGACTGCCTAACTCACATCCCTGTAAAAGCCTTCTTCCCACGACCAGAAGAACCAGCTGGAATCACCTTAAGCACATTAAACCTCACAGTTTTTGACAAGGGCCTGCAAGGTGACATAAAAATACATCACAAACAAACTCCAGACATTCTTAAAGATTAAACCATAATGAAGTTTTCGGACTCGCCTGCACTGGCCAATGATGACATGGTCACCCTCTTTCACGCGGAAGCAAGGGGATATATGTGCCGGAATATTAGAATGCCTCTTCTCATATCTAAAGAGCACCATGAACCAATCAGTGAACAACCAAAGGCACCATAGCAACATCATTAACAGATATAAATGATGAGGAACCATACCTTTGGTATTTTTTCACCCAATGCAGGTAGTTCCTTCGAACAATGATAGTTCTCATCATCTTTGCACTGTGGCAGGTCCCAGCAATAATACGGCCCCTGATGGATACATCACCAGTGAAAGGGCACTTCTTATCAATGTATGTTCCTGGTCAATGTTCAATAGAAAGGAATCAGAACAAAAAACTATGTTAATTAATCATAAAAGAATAAGAATGATACTTCATTACCAAAAAAAAAAAAAAAAGAATAAGAATGATGCGGAACCATTGAAAACACCAGATAAAAACCAGGAAACCAACTAAAAAAACTCAAACCAATACAATAAGAAATGCTAACAATCAATTTTAGAAATATTACCATCAAAAAAAAAAATTAGAAATATCAACTAGTGCTAACTTAGACGAGAGTGCCATTCATTAGGACGGCATGCAAATTAAACTAAAAATGATAGGACCGCAACTGCAAATTATACTACAAAAGGAAAAGATCACAACCTAAATAATTTATAAAAAAGGAAGGTCTACTCAGCATCCAAACCAGTTGTTGACTGCTTGTAAGCAACATTTCCAATGTAAATCAATCATGAATGCCAAATTGCAAACTACAGGTGCAACTGATAACAACGAGAACACAATGAAAGAAACTAATCATAGCAAAACCATGAATAACCAAAGTGATTTTACAAGCATCGTCGTGTCACTTGATAATTACAAAAGAATATTACACAAAATGGAAAGACAAAAGCAAGTATAAGTAATGAAGTTAGACCTTCAACGGCCTCGCGGGGTGTTTTGAACCCTAAACCAATGCTCTTCCAGTAACGGTTTCCTCCCTTTCCTGGTGCCTTACCCTTTCCCGACTTCTTGGAGCTACAAAAATAACCAGCAAAAGAAAATGACTATACATATGGCAGCAAAATATTCACATTAATGAATAAATGTAGCACATGCGAATTGAGCTTCAACCACCTATTTTGTTGCTTCGATCCTACCCTATCCGGCAACCATTAATTAGGGTTACAAATCTAATTATGAATAAACATGTATAAATATCCTCTTACCAAAGGAACACCTTAGGCTGCTTCAAGAAAGCTTTCTCGGTCTGCAAATCAATTCAAATTACTAATGAATCAAAGCCAGCAGATATTTCGGTTTGTTATACATTTGTGCAAACGGACATAAAAAGATGGGAATAAAAATAGACAGAGCTAGTATGCGATAGAATGAGTTACCTGTTCCGCCATAGCTGCGTGCTGTGGAGTGTGTGCAAATGGAGATGGGGCGGCGCGGCAGCAAAAACCCTAGTGTGCAATAGCTGAGAGTGAGCCGCTGTAAATTTAGTGATTTATATATATATATATATATATGTTTTTCAACGCAAACCATGAGTAGGGAGGCCTAATATCATTTAACAAAGCCCAATGCAATTTGGGTCTAATTCTATTACTTTAGTAGGTCCATAAGAATATCCTGTCAACCCACTATACAAAATTGGGTACCACCCATGGGCCGAGCTACATTCTCTTCAATTTTTTAAATAAATATGAAATTGTCTAATCTATTCTTTTGAAGGATGCAAATATCCAATCAACAACCAATTGTTTAGTTGTTGTTTTTTTTTTCCGGGAAGAACCAATTATTTAGTTGAATGATATTAGTATTACTACCATTTCATATTTCGTGTTCAAGCGTTTTGGCTGAAGCTCATCGTTGGAAACGGAAGGAGAAAAATTGTAAAAGGATCGATTACGAATTAGGCACCCCACCTAGTACCTCCTCTCCATATCCACACGTTTTATATAGCATTGATAAATAAATACAGACAAGAGCAAAATTCAAATTTTAATTTCATATATAATTCTAGATAATATTAATGTGATTGTAAGAAAGGGGCAAATATATCGATACAAATCCCTCTCGCTTTCTTGTCTTTTAAGAGAATAGGATTGTTTAGCAGAAATCTCTTATCAGTATAAGTAAAGCTATTTCTCAAGCACAGGTTTAAGTTCGGTCTCAATGGATAAAGAAAATAGAGCACCTAATCACGCTTCTTCACAGACCAAGAACTACGAGATCACTCCCTTCATTCTGGGGTGACGGACGGCTCGAACCATTCAAGCCATTTATATTTATTTTTTGTTCATGCTTTTCCTGGAGGCCTGGAGAAAGCTGCAATCAATAGAATTTCTATAATGCTAACTTGAAATTCTTTTTCCTTTCCACAGAGACCATTGTTGAGAATGTGTAACAAGAGTATCAGAGTAATATTCGAGTAGTACATACAGTTTTGTTTACTTTAACAATTTTCTGCAGTACTCAACAATCATCCCATTGGACATTCTCTTGTTCTCTATCTTTTCTGTTGGTTAACTAATAATGTTGCATTTGTAATTCAATTTTATTCACATTTCCCATTTTATACTAGGATCATCTTTTCCATCAGAGTATCTCGGAAAATGGACACAAGCCCATCAAATTAGATATTGGATTCCCGATGCTGAAGGCCACTTAATGAAGGATATCAAAGAACAAAGTCGATTGCGCATAAAAAACAATATCGAAAAAGGATTTCACATGAACAGTTAGCTGAATAAAAAAATTCTCTGTAGTTTTTATACTATATCAAGCTAATTAGGTGGCAGCTAATCTCAAAACTCGTCAGAACAACTCTCGTCCACCAAATCCAAATCTATGATTAATTCCTGTATATCCAGATCATTCCCTCTGCATCATTTGAAACAAAACAAAAAAATGTAATTAATTTCACCATGATTAATGATATGTCACCATGCCATGTGCTTGTAGACTCTACATAAATAAATAAATGAATACCCTTGGGCGTTTTGGATTTTGCTGGGACTGACGGCTGCGTCTCCGACGAGGAGAAGAAGAAGAAGAAAAAGAAGAAGAAGGACCACCATCACCATCTGGGTTTTCATCAACCTGCAGCATCTGTCTCATAAACACACACAACTATTCTATTAAACATCTCACCCCAAGAAATGAGGACAGAAAATAGAGAGAAAACAGTGCGTCAATTCAATCGAATAATACTTGATATTACATTTTCCACAGAAAGGCCCCCTAATTACATTACCTGTAGTTGAGCAGAATTTGTTCCCTCAGCGGATGCCATATTCGACCTGGCTCCAATGTTCTCAGAGATTGTAGGAAACAATCCTGAACCTGAACCTGAACCTGAAGTTGGGAGGTTTCTATTAAGATGCTCCCCTGGAAATATACTTCTTAGCAGCTGGTCAACTAATGAACGACCAGATGAAACCGAACCAATTCCAGTAGGAATTCCCTGCACTTGGTAATCCCTGCTGTTACCTAAATTATTCGGATTACCATCTTGCCCTTCCCAACCAGAATAATCTACACTATTATTCAAAGACACTGGACCACCTTGCCCTTGACCCTGTGAACTACTTGACTCTCCTCGTGCAACAAAGGAAGCTGGTTGCGAAAAACATAATAATGAATTTACCAGCAACTTAACAAATTATCACCAAATATCATCTATATATGATTTCTTTCGCATACCTCTTCCTATTCTGATGTCAATATTTCTGGGGGGATGCCCTGGAACAAAATAAGTTCCAGCTCCAGCTAATCCAGAGCCACTTCCAACAGGAATAGAACCAAAACTCCCTCCTCCTGGTGGCAAAGGCCTTCTTCGCTGTACATACGACACACATATCTTCGAGTCAGTCAAATCTGAAGGTTACAAAACAAAAGGAAGGACGATGTAATTAACCAAATACCCCACCTGAACCATGATAGGATTGGGGCCCGTTGAGGATACAAAGACAGGGTTTCCAGCATTCACCAATGCATCAGCCTGAGGAACGACGAAGAAGGAAACAAAATCTCCCCTCCATCAGTTAAGAGGATTTCCAAAGCAATCATGATCCGAGACATAAAAGTTAAGTAAAAAGACACACCGGAGTTGGACCCATTTGCAAAGTCGTTATAGCTCTACCCAGTTCAAGCAACGAAGAACCTACACTTTGTATAAGAGCTCCTGATCTTATAGCGTCAGATTGAATTCTTGACCGCTCCAATGGATCACTCACGCATGCTTGATAGCTCAGTTGTTCTTCAAGTTGCTGTGATAAACAAAATTAGAGTTGCAGAATATTCATAACACGTAGGACGTCTGATAGCCAGGAGGACACTTGCAAACAAGCTTATAATGATCTACAGACCTATTTTACAAACAATTTGAGTTCATTTACAAATTCACAATATCTTAAATACACACTTACGTACCCACAAGCACTCAGCCCCTTCATCAAGAAGCAGTTGTCTAGTAGATGATATCACCATTGCCAACAACTCAGGCGTCAGAACCCCGCCCGACTCGCTATCACATACAGCAGATTCTAGAACACTCCCATAAAAAGCATCATTTCTAGAACTTGCATCTTGTCCTACAGCTGGACACTCCAAAACTCAACAACTTAAGCCAACAACAAAAAACCGGTTGGGTAATATGTTGGAACAAAAGTTCAAATCGAAGACGAACTTCCTTACCATTGGCAATAAATTCGTCCCTCAGGTTCCCCAAGTAGAGTAACAAAGTAGTCAACAAGTCTGGTATAACCTGCAATGAATATATAAATATGAAATAAAACTACCCTTAATGTTTTGTACACACGAAGAACCAATAGACTACCGGTGACTGCAGAGATTCCACAGGAACAAAAATTGAATATGGTTGATCAGATTGCGGACTGCTAGAATTTATGGGACCACTGAGGCCAGGTACAGTCAAGGGCTGTTCTGCATGAAGTTGCTGCCCAAGAAAAACATCAAAGAAATCAATTGACCATCTCGTAGAGGTAGGAAATTAATTTATCATCTTTGGGGAAGGAATCAAACAAAGACGACCTTACGTCAAAACTAGAATAGAAGTCTCTACAAAAGAATAGAGAGCTAAAGGTGAAACCTTCACACACTTACATTAAGATCGGACCCTTCGCTGCCACTTCCAAAAGAACCAAGTATAGCGGAAACAAGCTACACCGCAAAACAACCAAAAGCGTCAATGTGTATATTTGAGATCATATGATCATGTGAAAAGTCATATGTTTTACCTGGGTGAGATCAGGAAAAGCTCCACTCACGTTGAAGGTTCCAATAACAATATCAGGACTTCCTTCATCGCCAGTACTTGATGTTGTATCAGTTGCTGCAAATTGAAGAAACTAGATATTCAGAATACAAACTGTGCCGGCCTTGAATTGTCTCATGAATAAATAGAATAAACAAACCAAAGGGGTCACAAATGCATCTAAAAATGGAACATAAATCTTGACTCTGCAAACGTGATACAAAATACAAGTCAAGAAATGGATACACAACATCACAGAGACATAATAGGTCATTGTTTTTTATCGGTGTGCTATGGATATGAAATTGGCTAAGGAGGTGTTTGACAAAGCTTGTTACCTAAGGGTTACATGCTTGGCACGGATTATTCACTAATCCATAATCAGCTTTTCGGTCCTAGACCATAATCAGGAAACAATGAGGAGATGCTCTCTTTAAGATTATTCATTACCTAATACTTTGATATGTAATATGCTCAGACGTATTTGGATCAGATCATTATAATTAAATAATGTGATTCCAACAGCTGTACAAAACAACTCCAAATGGTAATTTATCATTAGTCTTCTTACAGTAAGTTCGGATAATCGTGATCTAAAAATCTCAATCAGCAGAGCTAGATAAGTGTCATCATATCTTGTTCCTGAATTATGATTCTGAAATAGTAAAAACATCTTCATGGCAGGGTTTGTTGCGTGATGATATCATCAGATAATATCCCTATTACGCACAAGATCTGCCACACTCGAGCTTCACTATCCAAAAATAAGAAAATTATTCAGGCACTAGCCTTTAGATTTTCAGTTTAGAAGTTGAACAGACCGAGAGCTCACAGAAATTGTTGTGTGATGAATTTATAGCTCAAGATGTACTTGTGTATTATCTAAAATCAATTAACCCTTCAAAATGAAATCAACAAATTCAAATAATCCCAAACTAAACCTGGAGGATCAGACGAGTTCTGCTGTTGTCTCACGACCAGGTGCAAGGTATGGCCATCTTCCACATCTACAAATATATTTATTAAGGAACTGAGGCAAAAAAGAAAAAGAAAAAAACAATCTTTTGACATTATATCCACTGCTTGATTTTAACAGATTAGTTCTAGTAACAACTACAATAAGAATATCTAAGTATTATAACCAAACACATACAATCTTAGGCGATACAGATAATATACAAGCCATAATATAAAAGCTGTGAAGAAACTTTTCTCTATTGCACCAATATATAGCAGACAGGCAACAAATAGTAGAGAAATTCAGGCATAAAGAATGGAATGATACGGTAGGCTGAGAGAAGCTGGTCATCATTCAGAACTTTTCCACGGCATATAAGGCGTTGTTGCGCTGACAGGACACCCGTAACAGAAGCAATTTGTTCCTTTAGTTCAGGAACAGGCACCTGTAGCCAATGCAAGCAGAGAATATTAAGAACCATTTGGGAAAAATGCAGATTTCACAACTTCCAGCAGTGACGGCATTCTTTAGTGCTTGCACCCACTAGTAATACAGATTTATGCATGAGATTGGCAACAATTAAGATGTCTATAATGAACAGTTATAGCCGCTAATTAAAAAATTTGCGCCCTGCCACCCAAAAAGATATAAAAAAAATTGTTTCCTTCTCTTATCTGCAGATAGTCATTCCAGTCGAAATAGCTTCCGAAAAGTGTACCCAGTGGCAATCCTTGCCTCCAATTTCCTTAAGTCATCAATCACGGATTCTAAGTTTGACATCAATCGACTCCTCAATTTTCCTTGTGGCCATCATCAATGAAGTTGATAATGAACCAACCACGCAAAGAAAATCACGGTACTAGAGAGAAATTATTTAAGAAAATGATTATTGATTCACTGGCCTAATTACGACACACGCATATAATACTCGTATAGTATACGTGAGTACAATAAATCGAACAACATTTCACTTTCATAGATATTTGAACTTAAGGATAAATATCCGAACTTCATACTCCATTTCCCGAACTTTCTTGATGTTGTTTCGTTTCCGGAACATAGTAAAATAAGATTTCATTTCCTAAAATGTGCTTTTTCTAAACGTAGAGTAACGATGTGACATCATCAACTCGACCAATACTTTTGAGGGTAATAGTGTCGAAATATACACAACTTCAATTTTATAACTACCGGTTAAGAGTTTGTTCCGAGTCAAATGGGAGCCACTTGGGGATGAGAAGTATGTTATACTCAACAATAATTCTCTATTTCGTAAAGAAAACGTCAATATTTAAATTATAGGTGAAGCCAAATAATAGTCTATTTTTAATAAATAATTGAGTTTTAAATTATCATTTTAACACCTGATTTTCTTAGTGAAAGTACTCTTAATAGTTGATTGAACTATTATATAATTAAAAGAATTAATTGATTTACAAAAATATGAATTGTTATTCCCAAATATATATATGTATATACATAAACACACGCACATATATATAGAGAGAGAGAATTATACATGTCAGTTGCACGTAGATATGTCAAAATGTATGTACATCACGCGCCTGGATAAAAAAGGTAAAAAAAACGGATATTGGAACGTCTGCATGCACGCACATTGATACAATAGAGTGGCACAGACTGAAGCAAAAGAGAGATGTTTCTAATAAGGCCATCCAAATATTTTCATTGCATGCAATGAGAGAAGATCTTAAAATCTTGAACAGGAGAGTGAAAAGTTCTACAGAACCTATTCTTCTCCGGCACTAGAAAAAAATTGCTCGTCATGTTAAGCAGCCTATGAATGTGAGATTACTCAACTAACAAAACAAGAAGTTCCTAAATGGAAAACTTGGTGTGATCCGAAATTGATGGGATCCAGTATCAAATAGACATATACAGCAAGAATTTCGAGTAATAGAAGGGAACAATATATTACACGTTTATCCACTCGCAATGTGAAGGTTTGAGAATCTAATGTCTTGATCTTTATCTCAACTGTGGTTTGAGAAGATTCAGATGCATCATTTCTAGATATGATTATTTGCTCACCGCCATTACCTCCCATCTTGATCAAGAATTTCGAAGCCTGAAAATTTGTTATTAAGAAAAATTCAGAAAGCTCTATTAGAAAAGGTAAACATGCACATATTTACCAAAACCATCCAACATTCAAATAAAAGGAGCGCGGAGGAAAGGGAAGATGAGAAAGGGAAAAATCAGTCTTTACTCAAAAGGTTGAGGATAGAGAAAGATATACATGGCAGATATGTTCCCAGAATGCAGTCAAATAGAGCGATCCAGATAAGCGACATGTTTATTATTTCAGCAAAAGATCTTGATTCATATTCCATATAACTATATGCAATTCTTTAAATTCCAATAACGAAGATCTTCCGCTGGAGTTCATCTTCACAAGAACTCCCATGTATGAACAATTAACAGCCACTCTCACTATCCAAAATGAAGAACTGGGATTTCAGCAGTGCCAAACACCTACCAACACTAATCACAACTCGAGGTCACCCCTCAATAAAATAAACACTCGACCACCAAGTACAAAGCGCAAATCCTACAATTATCACACTCAGAAAGTGTTTAATAGATGTATAACATTGGATCCAGAAAATAAAAATCACAGGCAGTCATCCTTGTGAGCAGCCAAATTATTCATGTTATTTCATCTGTTAAACAAAAGAAAGTGGAGGAATGCAAGAATGAGTACGTATATGTCAAAGGTGAATGTTTTTGAGTTACCACCACATTTTCAATTTTACTCGAGTGCAAAAAAGGACTCTAAATCATAGAACAACATCTCCAGACGGGTACATTATTTCAGTAAACTGTAAAACTGAAAGAAAGAAATAATAACATAAACTAAGCAAGCTAGGGCGGCCAAAGCTGCCACCTTTTGACAGAAAGAATTCAGCTAAAAATTCAATTTAAAGTCTGAACAGAATTAAAATCGAAGAAAACAGAATGACCATTCTTGATTCTTTTAATTATCAAATTACTCTCAACAACTATACATACTACTCTCCCACACGTCCGTCCGTCCGTCCGTCCGTCTGTGTTTTCAATTAAAAACTCGAGGAGGTAAAAAGAAATAATAATTACAATAAAAAAATGTTCTTTAACGCTCTAGATGGGAAGTTATGTTTATGAAAATCCATAAAACAAAAGGCATGAAAACTGAAATGAAACAAACACTAATAATAAAGCAAGTTTTTGGACAACCAACCAGCCAGGGTCGCCGGCCGAAACATGCTAAACAAACTTGAATCCACGACAAATAATTAACATTAGAGCAAAGCGAACAAGAGTAATAAAAATGATTGAAATAGTTAGGGGACAGAAAGAGACCTGGGATGAGCGGGAGTGAAGTTGCGTTTGTTTCTCGAAAGAAATGAAAATAGCAGAGCACTGAGCAGTCAGCAGCAGTATGAACAGGGAGGACTGTATCTGTATCTGTATGTATTATGACTGCTGATGTGTTTTTCTCTTTATTTTGTATTGATTGCTTATAATCTGTGAAATTAAATTTGGTACGGGTCAACCAAAAACTAAATGTACGTGATCTGTGCGGATTTTGCCGTGATGTCAATACTTTTCTTTTACAGGAGATATATATATATATAGGGTATGGATCAATTACATTCCTATACTTTAATTAAGATATAAGATCCAATTTAGACCATTTGATCCCAAGGTCCATATTTAAAGCCATTAATTTGATTTTATCTTTAATTTAGTGATGATAAGGGCATTTTAGTCAATAGGTATAACAATTAATTGGTAATTTCCAAACATAAATTAATCAAAAAAGGATAAACAATAAATTGTTAACAGATTGTCATGGCTGTCAACCGCTTTTACAATTCAAAAATCTGCAACTTCACTCCTCTCTCTCTCTCTTGCCGCCGCCTCTCCGCCGCGCCGGAGTTGAGTTCGGAGGATCAATTTTTTCTCATTTTCGCAACGATTATAGTAATAGAGGGAATAATTAGAAAAACTAACCTGCAAGTTCTGAGTATATAGAGAAGAATGGAGTTGTTTCTCTCTCTAGAATGGTGTTGAATGTTGATTCTCTCTCTAAAATTTCCAAACTTTCACAGCCAATTTTCGATTAAAAAAAAGGTATAATGAATTGAAATCCGACAGAATTGAAACTAATCTGCAAGTTTTGAGTATATAGAGAGAATTGAAGATGTTGTTTTAAAGAAACAAATGAAGTCTCTGCAAACGATTTTGCTCTATGAAGAAGACAAATAGAATCTCCCGGAACTGCATTATACAGTAAATATATTGTATAATTAGTTATAATATACTGTATAATGAGTTACAATACACTGTATTATGTGTTATACCATAATGTATAATGACTTATAAGATACTGTATAATAATTATAAAATTGTAATTGTATGATGTATAAACACACACTCTATAATGGGGTGTAAGATACTGTATAAAATGTTATAACATACTATATAGTTGTTTATAAGATGCTATATAATGGTTTGAAATCACTAATTATATGTCACTAATCACACACTGTATATTATAGCTGTATTTACTGTATAATGAGTTACAAACTACTGTATAATGGTTTATAAGCTACTGTATGATGGTTTAAAAAATCACTAATTGTGATGTCACTAAATACTACATTGTATATCACCACTCATCTACTGCGTTTTGCTTTAAAAAAATATTTAAAAAATATATATTTTAAATTTCCGAAAGGCAAAAACTGTTTTTGGAATTTGGTCTCAAGCTCTACTTCAATCTTGTAGGAAACGTCGTTTTAAAAACAACTCAGATACTTATCATAAGTATACTGAGCACCACCCTATCGGGTCCAAATTCCATCGTTTTAATAGTTCGCGTTTTTGTGTTTTCAGTCGGATTTTATTTTTATTTTTATTTATTTCCATTATTTTCGTACTTTACCTTGTTTATATTTACCATATATTTGATTATTAACTATTATATAATGGATTAATTAGCTATTGGATTCACTGTATAATGGCTTATATGATACTGTATAATAGGTTATAATATACTATATAATGTAGTACAAAATGCTGTATAATATATTCAACTGACTGTTGAAAGGAGCACAATCACATGTTGTATATCCCTATTGTATGAACTGTATAATGTAATATAATACGCTGTATAATTTAATATAATGAGCTGTATAATGTAATATAATACGCTGTATAATGTAATATAATGAGCTGTATAATGTGTTCAAATGACAATATATGGTATATCACCATTATAGTTTACTAATTAAGCAATATACAGAAATAACAGAACATTCAAAAATCAAAAATCAAAGCAAATAACAATGATGTAAGCGAAAACATGTGGAATTCAATCTTTTCAGATTCTGGGTTTGCAATCTCGATTTTCAGAATTTTTTCGTGGGTTTCAGAATTTCCAGAACATGTGGGTTTCAGAATTTTTTTTTGTGATAATTGAACGAAATCTGAGGTTAATACGATTCTATAAATTGAATGCGTTAATCTCGAGCTGAGATTGTGATAATAAATGGCTGAGTTCGTGGGTATCAGTTTTTGAGAGATTGCAGGAGATGATTGCCGTTATTTTTGGTAAATGGGTGATGTATAATTTTGCCATTTTGTCCATTATATCCCTAATCCCTATTTTCCATTTTTTCCTGCCTGTTTATTCCTTATTTTTTGGACTGTTGGATTTAATGTATCCAATGATGTATATTGGGTCTTAGATCTTATCTAAGAGAGGGTATGTATTCGATCTTCACCCTATATATAAATATATATATATATATATATATATATATATATTTAACTAGATTTATTTCTATGCATATTGTAATATAGAGAATTTTGTTGTATTTGGTAAAAATGTTATGAGAAATTTGTTTATACAGAGTGAAAATTATCATATTTGCATATTGAAACTGACTCCGTCTTTTTTGATTTATTTTCTTACCAGGGTGCCCCATAAGTCGGGATCAAGTTTGCTGGCCGATTTTCATTGTTTGACTAGATTCTTTCAAGTGAAGATCAACTTTTGCTATTGGGACGTTAACCAAGCCATTGACCGGTTAGCGAAGTAGGGGGTCGAGGACTCGAGAGTTGTCTATTGGTGGTCTACTCATTCGAACTTTTTGCAAGATATTACGAATAGGGATATATCTCAGTTTTTTTTTGTTTTTTTTGGTAATAAAAATTCCGGTAGGATCGGCTCCGGTCCCCTACCCGTGTCAGGGCATACCACACTAGACCAATTAAAGGCAAAGGCTAGCCAATCTAGCTGGGAATTACAGATAGCCCACCAACACTGCTCTCACGTCGGCAGAAGGAATCGAACACACAACCTTCTGAGGGAAAGTGACGCGTCCTTACCAACTGAGCCAACGGGTGTTAGTGGATATATCTCAGTTTGTATATGGACTTTGTGATGGGATATATAAACTGATTGGAAACAATTTGAAGTATAAGAAAGGAACAGTAGTCATCGCCACGGCGTTCAGGTTCCAACGCCGCGGCGTTCAAATGCAGTAGCCATCGTCGCGGCTTTCAAAAGCAGTGGTCATCACCGCGGCATTCAGGGTCGAATGCCGCGGCGTTCTGGCAGCGTTGACTGGCGTGTTGACCAAGACGCATTTTTTGAGTTGCTTAAGGCTGGATTTTGTTTCCTTATCTGATTACAAGTCTTCTAAGACACTACTAGAGTATATATACATACTATTCTCTTGTAATATGTAATCTATCATCATACAATCAATAAAACCCTAGTGTAGACCGTGGACGTAGGCATTCTTGGCCGAACCACGTCAATCTTGTGTCTCTATTTCTTGCTTTTTTATTTACTTTTATTCGTCTTATGCGCATTGATTCCTAACAACTGGTATCAGAGCAAGGTTATAGCGTCCTGTGCGAATCAATGGCGTTTGAATATGGAAAAGTAAAAATTGACAAGTTCAACGGAAAGGATTTCGGATTCTGGCAGATGCAGATGGAGGATTATCTGTACCAGAAGAAACTCCATGAACCGTTGTCAGGGAAGAAATCTGAAAAGATGACAGATGTAGATTGGGAGCTGTTGGATAGGCAAGCCTTGGGGGTTATTCAGCTGACGTTATCAAGAAACGTAGCGTTTAACATCTTGGAAGAGAAAATCACTGCGGGTTTGATGAAGGCGCTATCCAACATGTATGAGAAGCCATCGGCGTCGAATAAAGTCTATCTAATGAGACGTTTATTCAACTTAAGGATGACTGAAGGAGGATCTGCAACAAATCATATCAACGAATTCAACGTGATCATCACTCAGTTGAGTTCGGTTGATATCAATTTTGAGGACGAGGTAAAGGCTTTAATTCTATTGTCTTCTTTGCCGGAAAGTTGGAGTGCGCCGGTAACTGCTGTGAGTAGTTCATCTGGCCAAAGGAAGTTGAAGTTTCAGGAGATTCGGGATCTGATTTTGAGCGAGGATATTCGCCGGAGAGAATCAGGAGAACTCACGCCTGCTGCATTGAGTGCGGAAAGCAGAGGAAGAGGTGTTCAACGAGGTGGTCAAAAAGGTAGAGGTCGATCCAAGTCAAAGAGGCGAGGGAAGTCAAAACCGCGCAAGGAGGCTGATTGCTGGGGTTGTGGGAAGAAAGGCCATTACAAGAGGGATTGTCCTGAAAAGGTGGGTCAAAATCAAAACCGGGAACATCAACAAGCAAACGCAGCAGTAGACGACGTCGGAGATGCTTTGGTTTGTTGTGTTGACAGTCCAGTCGACCAATGGGTTCTGGACTCAGGTGTGTCGTTCCATGCTACTTCATGTAGGAATTATCTAACAAATTATGTTTTTGGAAAATTTGGAAAGGTTTTTCTTGCAGATGACGAACCCTTGGAAATAGTTGGTAAGGATGAGGTCATAGTGATGATGGCACAGGGAATGTAGTTGAAACTGCATAATGTGAGACATGTTCCGTGATTGAGGAAGAATTTGATCTCAATGGGTCAAATTGACAGTGATGGGTACACCATGGTGTTTGGTGGTGGTGCATGGAAAATCACCAAAGGTAATCTGGTGGTGGCTCGTGGTAAGAAGTCGGGGACTCTGTATACCACAGAAATAAAGAAGGACTCGTTTGCTGCAGTCGAGGCTATAGAGGATGTTCACTTATGGCATAAACGACTTGGGCATATGAGTGAGAAGGGAATGAGAATCATGGCATCCAAGGGAAAGCTACCAATCTCAAAGTCGGTTGAATTGGGTCTTTGCGAAGACTGTGTGCTTGGGAAGCAGAAAAAGGTGAGTTTTTCCAAGACAGGTAGAGAACCGAAGGTAGAGAAGTTGGAGCTTGTGCATACTGATGTATGGGGACCGGCTCCCATACAGTCGCTTGGAGGGTCGAGATACTATGTCACCTTCATAGATGATTTCACTCGAAAGGTATGGGTCTATTTTCTGAAAAATACGTCGGATGTGTTTAATACCTTTAGGAAGTGGAAGACAGAAGTCGAGAATGAAACAGGGATGAGATTGAAGTGTCTAAGGTCGGATAATGGTGGGGAGTATGATAGCCAAGAGTTCAAAGACTATTGTGCAGAGAATGGGATCAAGATGATCAAGACCATTCCGGGAACTCCGCAACAGAATGGGATTGAGAGCGGATGAATAGAACCTTGAACGAATGAGCTAGGAGCATGAGGCTTTACTCTGGATTGCCAAAGACATTTTGGGCTGATGCAGTGAGCACGGCGGCTTACCTCATCAACCGGGGACCTTCAGTATCGTTGGACTTCAAAATACCAGAAGAGGTTTGGTCTGGAAAGGAGGTAAATTTATCGCATTTAAAAATATTCGATTGTTTATCTTATGTCTTGCGAAGTTCTGATGACAGGGATAAGTTGGATCCTAAGGCACAGAAGTGCATCTTTATTGGCTATGGAGGAGAGAGTTTTGGGTATCGATTCTGGGATTACCAAAACAATAAAATCATAAGGCATAAGGATGTCACGTTCAACGAAAGGGTGCTTTACAAGGATAGACTTGGAGCAGAGACTGAGGAAAACGATAAATCAAAGGCAATATTGGAAGAGATCACTCTAGACGAGGTTGCTGGGAATGACACTGAAAATAGGATCGAGAATGATCCGGAGACTCCACCACCAACCTTGAGAAGATCGAGTAGAACTCCTAAACCAAACATGAGGTATTTCCCTTCCTTGCACTATTTACTTTTAACGGATTCGGGTGAGCCCGAGTCGTATAAAGAGGCGACGAGTGTGAGAGATTCTCTCAAGTGGGAGCTAGCCATGAAGGATGAAATGAGCTCGCATGAGAGAAATAAAACTTGGAGGTTGACTGAGTTACCGAAGGGAAAACGGGCTTTGCAGAACAAGTGGGTGTTCCGGGTTAAGGATGAACCGGATGGTAGTAAAAGGTACAAGGCGAGGTTGGTGGTCAAAGGGTTCCAGCAGAAGGAAGGGATTGACTACACTGAATTTTTTTCGTCGGTTGTCAAACTAACTACTATTAGGATGGTTGTAAGTGTTATTGCTGCAGGGGATTTGCATCTTGAGCAATTAGATGTAAAAACGGCATTCCTTCATGGGGATTTGGAGGAGGATATCTACATGGTTCAACTTGAGGGTTTTCTGGAGAATGGACGAGAAGACCTTGTATGCACGCTAGAAAAAAGCTTGTATGGACTTAAACAAGCTCCGAGACAATGGTATAAGAAGTTTGACACCTTCATGGCTAGTAGTGGATATACTAGGTGTCAAATGGATCATTGTTGTTATTTCAAGAAGTTTAGGGATTGTTACATAATATTGCTACTGTATGTGGATGATATGTTAGTGGTTGGGTCTAACATGAGAGAAATTGATAAGCTGAAGAAGCAACTATCCACGGAATTTGAGATGAAGGACTTGGGAGCTGCAAATACAATCCTCGGGATGAGGATCATTCGAGATAGGTCAAGTGGGAGTCTCAAGTTGACTCAAGAGAAGTACATTGAAAAGGTACTTGCTAGATTTGCAATCTCAAATGCAAAGTCTAGAAGTACACCTTTAGGGAGTCATTTCAAGTTGAGCAAGGAACAATCATCTAAGACTGAGGAAGAGCGAGATCAAATGGCAAAGGTTCCCTATGCCTCTGCCATTGGGAGTTTGATGTACGCAATGGTGTGTACAAGGCCGGATATAACCCATGCAGTGGGAGTTGTGAGTCTGTATATGGCTAATCCGGGGTTAAAGCATTGGGAAGCTATAAAGTGGCTACTGAGGTACTTGAGGGGTACATCGAGTATGTGCTTGTGTTTGTTGAGCAGTAGTGTGACTTTGGAGGGCTTCGTGGATGCGAATTTAGGTGGTGATCAAGATGGTCGGAAGAGTACATCGGGGTACATTTACACTTTGGGTGGCACGGCAATAAGTTGGACTTCTAGGCTACAAAAGTGTGTAGCACTCTCCACAACCGAGGCTGAGTACATTGCCATTTCAGAAGCTGACAAAGAGATGGTTTGGTTGAAGAACTTTCTGAGGGAGATTGAGAAGGAGCAGCGAGATTGTGCACTTTATAGTGATAGTCAAAGTGCCATTTGTTTGGCAAAGAATCCGGTGTTTCACTCGAGAACGAAGCACATTCAATTGAAGTATCATCATATCCGAGAGATGATAGATGATGGAACTTTGGAGTTGAAGAAGGTGCTTGGTGCGAAGAATCCGGTGGATATGTTAACTAAGGGAGTTACCACCGAGAAACTGAGGTTTTGCATAGCCTCATTTGGCCTCAAGTTTCTGTGATGAAAGAGGCTAGTCTGCACTAGAGGATACTTTCACCGGGGTGGTGAAGAAGTATAACAAGAGTTGAGGTGATCAGTCTCCAAGTGGGAGATTGATGGGATATGTAGACTGATTGGAAGCAATTTGAAGTATAAGGAAGGAACAGTAGTCATTGCCGCGTCGTTCAGGTTCCAACGCCGCGGCGTTCAAATGCAGTAGCCATCGCCGCGGCGTTCAGGTTCCAACACCGCGGCGTTCAAAGGCAGTGGTCATCACCGCGGCGTTCAAAGGCAGTGGTCATCACCGCGGCGTTCCGGCGGCATTGACTGGCGTGTTGACCAAGACTCGAAAAAAGACGCATTTTTTGAGTTGCTTAAGGCTGGATTTTGTTTTCTTATCTGATTACAAGTCTTCCAAGACACTACTAGAGTATATATACATACTCTTCTCTTGTAATATGTAATCTATCATCATACAATCAATAAAACCTTAGTGTAGACCGTGAACGTACGCATTCTTGGCCGAACCACGTAAATCTTGTGTCTCTATTTCTTGCTTTTTTATTTACTTTTTTTCGTCTTATGCGCATTAATTCCTAACACTTTGTTAGTTGGGCGTCTTTTGTACTATCACTCATATTTTGAAATGATAATACAACTAAAGAACAAAGTTTTATTTCTAGCATGTGTTTCTCTCATAAATATTCGAAATTTTATGCAAACGTTTCTAAAACTACATGAAAAATTTGTAAAATCAAAGAAACGTGTTGAATAATCATGTAATAAAATAAAAATATATTACCTTTAATTTATAATTAGGTGCGTATTTTTTATTTTGGGTCAACCATGTTAAATGCTTTATGGTATAATCATCATTATGTAATATTTGATCCTTATTACAACTATGGTAGTTAGGGGCGGGCGTTTGGGTCGGGTTTTTGGATACCCACCCAACCCAATCAGGTTCGGGTCTACTGAGTCCGGATTTTTGCAAAATTTCTGGTATGGGGTAATACCCGATACCTAATTGAGAATTTCAAGTTGGGTATCGGGTAGGGGTTTCCTACTCGATATACCCATTGGATAATCGAAATTAACTTGTGTTGGACACTTGGACGTAACGTTATTAATTTAATAGAATGAGTTGTCTTATCTATTGTCAATTCTCATTTCATATGTGGTAAATTATTGAATAATTGTTATAAATTATAAATCGATTCATTAATTGTTAATTTTTATTCATTTGAATTAAATAATGATTAAATTGTATTTGAATATAAAAAAACAAAAACAAAATAGGCATCAAAACAAAGGCATATTGCAAGGGAGCCGGTTACTCGATACCGAATTTTTCAGGTAGCTATTGGGTAGCAAAAATCGCTATCCGAAATCCGATAACCCGAACCCAATAGCCCCAATACCCAATACCCAATACGCAATCCGATACCCACCCCTAATGACAGTAATTAGAATTAACTAAAATGAATATAATACCTGAAATAAGTAGACTACAATAAACAAAACTTATATTATATAGTAATATTATTAAGGACGGTTAAGTGTGTAAAAGTAGTATGATCATACAAATAATTCATCTATAAATAATTACAAAACATAGTTTCATTAGCGTATGAAGAAAAGTTAAAAGTTGCAGTTGAAAACTGAAATATTTTGTGGAAAATGAAAGAAAAGAAGTGTTTTATAGGGAACTGAAAATTTTTGAAACTACGCTCTGTATTAGTTTGCACTAGCTTGAAAATGGAAACGTTTTCAGAATTTTGGTGAAAACATTTAGAAACTTTAATCCATGAATACAACTCATCGTTTTGTTAAATATATATATAGTGAAAATCAGAAAATTAGCAACTGATAGAATGGACTTGTATTTGACTATTAATGAGTGGGTTGTGTTAATTATGAAAAAAAATGAGTGGGTTGGGCTGAAGAATAGTACGTAATGTGTATGTATGAGTTGTTTTTCCAATCCGTTTTTTACCCAATACTTTGTGGGCTTAAACATCCCATCGTCTGTTAGGATTTGGCAGAATATGTAGGCTTTGAGCCTCAACTAAACAAATTAAAGTCATCAGCCAACTAAAATAGTTTGGCTGGCCTGCTTTGTGAGTTTAGAAGTCGTGACTCAAGGATAACTAGAATTCAAAAGTCAAAATGGTCTTAACTAGTTCAATCCACTAAGTCCGTCTTAGGATCGATCCATTTGTCTGGAGTAATCTTAGTTGTTGATAGAAAAAGATCCACATGCAGATGCCCTACTAGCACTAATACTATTGTGAATCCGTGATGTCTGAAATCTTGTTACTAAGAACATCTAAATTAAGAAAAAAAAAAAGAAATACTTTTGTCCATCTAACTAGGACAACATGTGGTCTGATTTGGACCTCGGATAACCATTTTCGCCTCGACTATAGTTACTAGTTACTACCCTTAATTTGTAATGGAATCATTAAAAACTTTCCCTTCAATTATTGAGCACACACAACAGAGAGTAGCAGTCAATTCAACTATTTTAAAGAGAGAAAAATAAATAGAATGCTGAAAAATTATTTTCGAGTTCACATTTCCATTATCATTTTCCTCGTGGATCTATTTTGATTCCTGAATCCAAAGGTAAGGTAAGGCTCCTTCCTTCTACACTACTCCTCCACCTAATATTTTGTATATAATACATGCAGTATAATTATATATTAATATGTATTTTCTTTCTCAAAAGTAATGAAGATTTGATTTGATTTGATTTGATTTATCTGGGTTGATGCTTAAAGATAATTAATCAAGATTGCATAAAGTTTGATATTCTTTTAGAAAGGTAAATTAAAAGCACAATCGCATTGCGCAAAGTGAAGATTTTTCTTATTTGTTATACGTATGTAGTGGAACATATGTATGTAAGTTAAGTATTCTTTTTTTCCTTTTCATTTCTGGATTTAGATGGATACATTATAGAAAGAAAAGGAAAAAAGAAAAAGAAAAAGAAAAAGAAAGAAAAACAAAGTAGTAGTAATGCCTTATAAAAGCAAAATCCCAACCCCATTAGCCACCATCAAAATTCTGATGCCTCTTGCTTTTAACATTATTTGCTTTATATAATTTTTATTTATATTTTGTAATTTGTGTTGGGGGTGGGGATGGGGATGATGATGCATGATTGATTCAATTGAATCTCTAGTATTCGTGGTTTAGATAGTTACATGTTTGAAACATGTATATGTGTATGGATGAAAATTATATGGTGGTTACACCAAAATTGGCAACACAGTACAACACTACAAGTGTGAAAACTTGAATAGAACATATTTGTCCTAATTGCTTACAACACATGGGTTTGACTAATCCCAATCCCAATCCCAATCCCAATCCCACCACCATTGTGATAATTAGGTGATGTTTTGTCAATTGTCTGTTGTCTTACATTCTCCTTCACTCAACAACTAATCCTGATTCAAAACTCTATACTTTGTAATGAAGGAGTTTGTTCGTTCTTAGTCTAATTGAATAATAATAATCTATTATTATATTACCATTATTATACAAACTAATTAAAAGATCATCATCATCATCATCATCATCTAATAATCTATGTGAAAACTATTAATCTTGTTAGTGATTCACTAGGTCAAAATGATGGTTTATGGAAGTTAAAGAGGAAATGGTAAGTAGTAATCATGAAAAATAACCAACAAGGTCGAACACTGTTGGTAGATAACTGGGCTCTATAAGCATTTGTCCAGGATTCGATTCCTGGCGGTGTGTATGAAAAATGTTTTGTTGGGAGAGGCAAAATCCAATTCGGTGATCTCTTCGACTCGAAGGAAAATAGTCTCCAACATCCGACTGGGAGAAACCCTGGTATAAACCAAAAAAAAAATCATGAAAAATCTAATTCCTGAGACATGAGGTGTACGTTTCATGTGTAGAGAAATGAGAATATCTGAAAAGTGGAACCAGAGAACAAGAATCCGGCAGGCATGTGAAGAGAGAGAGAGAGAGAGAGACTACCAATTTATGAAGCTCTTCCGTCCATTAATTAAGTTTACAGATATAATTATAGTGTGGACTAAGTATCATTTATATAGTGATAAAGAATGAGCTGTATTGGAATATGATTAATAACTATTGTAGTGTACACAACTTTATAATAAAATATACGTAGAAAATAGAGTCTGCATTACGTGGCGTTAAATTAAGTGGAGTTAGTAGTCCTTTTGATTTTGAATTTTGTTTTGATAGTACGTAGCAGAGATGTTTTGAATTGAATAATAAAATCTAATAATACCTCCAGATCATAAGTTTCAGAAAATGAAATTGCTGGCTTCCCTTGATTGTAAAATCCTGGTTCATCTCTCCCAAACTACAAACCTGTTAATATATATATATATATATACTCCACACTAATTTCACCACCTAATCATCCAGAAAATGCCTTGTATGGGTAGGTGTTGTCAAACTCTACTTATTAATTAGCTCTCTCTCTCTCTCTCGCTATAATTTCAACATAACCATCATCAAATTACTCTCATAACTACTGCAGGCAGGCCATAATTATAGGAGAGGAACCCTCTTACACACACAACTTATATGACGGAGCGGAAGCTAGTAATTTGAGAAATTAAAGATCACGTCTTAAAATCCCGGATGATTCAAGAAAGTCTTGAAGATAAAATAACTCAAAATCTTTATTAATGATAAAATTATATCTAACAAAGACAAATAACTGCAGCAACTATTTATAGGAAATATAAGAAAGAATCCTAATTGAAATAAACTAGGACTCCTATTTCTACTCCTATTTAGACTCCAAAAACACTAGAATCCTAACGGACTCGAAACGCTACCAAATTTGCGAGATGACACGTGTAAAAATTTGGGCCCCATCCGACAACTAGACATAACGCTGAAAATTGAAAAAAAACACTAAACGGACCGAACGAAGGCCTAAACGATGGAATTTGGGGTCGATCGGCTACCGTAAAACGGTCCTACGAATTCGATTGGATTCTTCTCGAAAAGATCTTCGATTTGGTATATTGTGGGCCCCGTAACTCCAAGCAGATCAAAAGTTATGGCTGTTTGAAGTTTCGCCGACAACGTTACGCTTGTTTTTCACTTTTCTTCCTTCGAACCTATCCAAAAACATGTCGGCTTCTTGTTCTACATCATTATAATAACCAAATAACAACAAACAATTCTTCCTCCTCGCCTTTAATCATATTTCTTCTTCAACTGTTTCTTTTCCCAACATATATATATATAATTATATATATGTATATATTCTCCCTCCAGACTCCAGAGTCCACTACTTAAAACTGCCTCCAACCAACTCTCCTCCAAATCTCTGTTCCTCCCTCCAACTCTCCTCCAAACCAGACTCCTCATTTGTCATGTCGTCGTCTTACTTCTTCACCACCTCACTACTGCTCTTAACAATCACTCTCCTCCTCCTGCTTCCCCATTCATTTTCATTTCGAGACGACTCTCCTTTTCCAACTTATCAAACATTCCATACTTCAGGTTTGTAATTTTACTTACTTTATTATTTGTTTTCCTATTCTTTTTTTCTTCAAATTGTTTGTGTGTGTGTGTGGTGTTCTTCAAGATTCAGTGCTGTTTGTTTTATTTATTGGCAAATTATGTGCAGAAGAAGGTGAAGAGGCAGTTTTTTTATCTTCTTTGGGGGTTACAAGTAGAACAGAGAGGTTGCTTGCTGATATTAATTCAAGTGATCATGTAGAAGAAGTGAATTACAACTCAACTCTTATCTTGGCTGCTAAACGAACATACAGGAAAGACCCTTTTAACCATTTCAGAAAATACAGGGGAGGCTGGAACATCAGCAATCGCCATTACTGGGCCGTAAATCTCTCTCTCTCTCTCTCTCTCTCTCTTCAAATATGTGTCATTTATATGACAGATTCGGATTCATCATGTTTAATTGCAGTCTGTGGCTTACACCGCTGTTCCATTTTTCATTATTGGGGCGATCTGGTTTGTGGTGTTCGGGCTTTCCTTGACTCTCATCTGTCTCTGCTACTGTTGCTGCCGAAGACAGCCTTATGGCTATTCTCGCATTGCTTATGCCCTCTCTCTCATTCTCCTCATACTCTTTACCACCGCTGCAATGTATTGTATCTCTCTCTCTCTCTCGTATGGTGCTTACATTACATTTGTGGTCAATCATTGTACAAGTAAAACTAATTTCTGGTTGGTGCATTTTCAGCGTGGGATGTGTCATCTTGTACACTGGGCAGGGGAAATTTCATAGCAGTACTATCAACACTTTGGAGTATGTTGTCAATCAAGCTAATACCACTTCCCAGAGTCTTAGGAATGTGTCCGGATATCTTGCTGCTGCCAAGCAGATTAACGTGGATCAAGCCATTCTGCCTCCGAATGTCCAAACAGACATCGATCGCATTCAAACCAAGATAAACTCCTCTGCGACCACCCTTGCCACTAAAACCGAAGATAATTCAAAAGACATCAAAGGTGTTATTAAATCAGTGTAAGTGAATATTCGCCAATTAGAGATTAATACTTATCCTTTTCATGTCCTTTATTTATGTTCAGCTTGAGAGTGAAATGTTAATCGTCTTGCAGGAGATTGGCTCTTATCATACTCTCTGCCGTTATGCTTCTTCTAACATTTCTTGGATTCGGTATGCTTGCTTAAATCCGATGGGAAACATTTGAAATCAAACTTGTTTTCACCACAATTCTTATTTCTGTCCACTTACTTTGGGAGATTCTCTTTTCAGTGTTTTCAATTTTTGGCAAGCAGATTCTTGTTTACATGTGAGTGGTCTCTCTCTCTCTCTCTCAGAGACACACACACACTCATACAATGTATGCCTTACGCATTTCTAACAGAGTTCGCTTTGTCGTTGCAGCTTGGTGATTATGGGATGGATTCTTGTAACTGGAACATTCATATTGTGCGGCATTTTTCTTCTTCTACACAAGTATGTCCAAATATAGACTTCCTGGTCACGATCTTTTCCTTTTTCCTATATTATTCAGAAGAGACCATATCTTATTTCGTTCAAAATCTGATATATATACATTTTGTTGGCAAATTTATTTAACTCCTCGGTTTTTTAATTCTTTTAGTGTGACTGGAGATACTTGTGTAGCAATGGATCAATGGGTCCAAAATCCAACTGCTTATACAGCTCTAGATGATATACTCCCTTGCGTGGATAATGCCACCGCCCAAGAAACGTTGACAAGAAGCAAGGAAGTAACTTCCCAATTAGTCACTTTAATTAACACAGTCATCACTAATATCTCTAACAACAACTTCCCACCCAACTTTGCCCCATTCTACTACAACCAATCCGGTCCTCTCTTGCCAAACCTTTGCAATCCATTTAACCGCGACCTGACGGATAGAGCTTGTACACCTGGTGAGGTGCATCTCAACAATGCCACACAGGTATCCTCTATAGAATACTCTTTCAAAGTTGAGTAAATAAGTTCATTTTCTGTCCTAGATTCTCAACTTAATTACAAGCAATATTATGCAGGTGTGGAATGGCTATGTCTGTCAAGCATCACCAAATGGCATCTGTGTCACAACGGGACGTCTGAATCCAACTATCTACGGTCAGATGGCTGCTGCTGTAAATGTGAGCTATGGTTTGTATACATACGGACCATTCCTTGTTGATCTTGAAGATTGTACTTTTGCTAGACAAACATTCACGGAGATACATGCAATATATTGTCCTGGGCTACGAAAAAACAGTAGATGGATTTATATTGGATTGGTGATGGTTGCTACTGCAGTTATGTTGTCGCTAGTGTTTTGGGTGATATATGGAAGAGAGAGGCGGCACCGTGTGTATACTAAAGCGCACATTCCGGGAGGAGGCGTTGAAGGAGATAAACATACTTAGAGGCATATATGCTCCTCAGTCCTTTACCATCTTTGCTTTCATTTGTACTCTATTATGGTGTGTGAGTTTTGGTTACATACTTGAGCTGTAAATAATAGTGGTGGTTTGTGAAGTATTTGGACTATGGTGAAAATTTATTTGAATCACAAATGGTGAAACTGTGTTTTCATTTTCAACTGCTTTAGAAGCTTCTTACGAGTTCTTCGGCTTTCCCTAAGTCGCTATTTAGGGAGAACAATCGTTTGACTGTAAGTTCTTATTTGTTCTTACCTGAAATACTTCACACAATGATAAAACTCTTTCCTCTTTCTTCTCTATCTTATTGTGGGCCGAGTCATAATCAATTTCACAATATTAAGGCCTAAGATGAAGAAAGCCCGAAATTGTTGTTTTAGTCGGACCTAGGAGAATAGCCCATTCTCCAGGGAGTAAAACAAAAGAAGAATCAGATGATGGGCCAGGTTGCCTACTTCGTGTAATGATGTCCGCCAAAGTGGACCAGCAGCAATTGTCATTTTTGGGCTTCGGCCTACCGACAGATTGATGGACTTCAAATTAATAAAATTGGTACACTTGGAAATTCTCTTTCATTCGTGTGTTGGTTTTATTGATTTGTTTTGTCCCACTCTTTAGTTCATGGCGATATATTGTTCGCTAAAATCTAGCAGAATCTGATTATAGACGAATTGGATTCTATTGTTGATAATATATTATCAACTTATTAGTATTTATCTAGCAATAAACAATAATGTAATTATTTGGTCCTTATTGTTAGTGTATATTCTGTTAGATATAGAAAGATATGTTGTATATCTTCTGTTAGAAATAGATCGACCCAAATCAGTATAGTTAGGGTCTTATATCTGTCTATTTATACTCGTGTACTTTATTATTTCATATTCATTCAGAAATATACAAAGTTCTCTTCCACGTTACTAGCCTAAGAACTCTATCATGGTATCACCCCCACATAGCTACTTTTCTGCAAAACAGACCCCAACTTGCCCCCAATTTTCACATTGACCCACCAAATCCTCATTCTCCTTCTGTGATGCCACCTCACGTGGCCTCACCTTCACAACCGTCGTCCACTCTCCCAAATCCACAACTAATGACAACGAAATTAAATTCTGACAATTATCTCCTATGGAAATATCAGTTTGAAACGTTACTTGGGAGTCATGATCTTTTGGGCTACATTGATGGTTCTTTACCATGCCCCTCTTCTCATATTTTGAATTCATCGGGTCAACTTGTTACTAACCCGGCATACACTTCCTGGTTTCGCACTGATCGTAGCATCAAATCTTGGATGTATGCTACATTTACTCAGGAAGTTCTGCAAGCGGTCTATACACTCCCTACATCGCGTGATGCCTGGCTCACTCTTGAGCGTCGCTTTATTCAGCAATCTCTTTCAAAACAATTAGAGTATAAAAGTGACTTCTCCAATATCAAAAAGGGAGATCTTTCTTGTGACGCCTATCTCAGCAAACTGAAAAATATTTGCGATAACCTTGCTACCGTAAATCATCCTATCTCTCCTCGTGATCTTGTTATTCAAGCCCTCAATGGGCTCCCTTCTGAGTACCAAGCCTTCGTCACTGCCGTCTCCTTATATCCCTCTCTCCTCACCTTTGATGATCTTCGGGCACAGCTCCTTCAATTTGAGCAACGCCTTCGCCATGATCACTCTCTTTCATCTCTATCTACTGCTTTTGTCGCCCATTCTCACTCCTCGCATTCCAACCATTCTGGTGGTAAAGGTCGTGGTGGCTCACGTGGTCGCGGTTTTGGTTCCGGGCGTGGGAAAGGTCGAAATGGTCTCGGTTCATCCTTTTTGCCTCGGAATTGGCAGCACACTCAATCTCAGCAGCCCCATCGCCAGCACTCTGGTTCTACTAGGCCATCTGGGCCTTCTAGTTTTCAGTTCTCTCGGGGTCCTGGTCTACTTCCGACTCCTACTTCTGGTCAGATATGTCAGCTATGTGGTATTCCGGGTCATACTTGTGTTTCCTGTCCCCAGCGGTTTAACCATACATATGTTTCTGCGGAGCTTCCAAAGTCCTTTTCAGCCCTGTCCATCGCTGACACCTCTGATCTTGCCTGGTATCCTGATAGTGGTGCATCTGCTCATATGACTCCGGATGACGGTAAAGTTTCTAACCTTACTCCCTATAGTGGTACAAATAAGATTTTAGTTGGAAATGGTGCTCTTTTGTCTATTAAGCATGTCGGCTCCTCTACTTTACGTACCCCTACTCGTCCCCTTACTTTATCGAATGTGATGCATGTCCCTCATTTATCTCATAATCTCCTGTCTGTTCGAAAATTATGTCAAGATAATGATTGTCTGATTGAGTTTTCTTCCACTGGTTTTTGTGTTAAGGATAAAGTAACGGGAAAGGTTCTCTTGGAGTCCCCATCCAGTAGTGGTCTGTACCCGGTCTCCTCTAGCTTGGTGTCCTCCTGTTCTGGTGCCTTTGTCGCTCGAGTTGTCTCTGGTGATGTTTGGCATCGCCGCCTAGGTCACCCCAGTCTTTCTATTTTTCAGCACTTATTTCGTAGTGGTAGTTTACAGTCTAAGAATTGTTCTGTTTCTTTTTGTCAAACTTGTCAGTTAGGTCGGTCACACAAGTTACCTTTTTAGCTTGTTGAAAAGCGTAGCTCTGTGCCCTTTTATTTAATTCACTCTGATGTATGGACTTCTCCAGTTATTTCTCCTTCTGGTTTTAAGTATTATGTTATTTTTATTGATGATTTTACCCGTTTTACTTGGTGTTACCCTATGCGTGCCAAATCTGAAGTCTATCCTCACTTTTGTAATTTTAAAACCTTAATTGAAAATCTTTTTACAACTAAAATCAAAATGTTTCAAAGTGATGGGGGTCGTGAGTTTGATAATGCCCAGTTCCGTACCCTTTTTGCTGCATCTGGTATTCAGTGCTTATCGTGCCCTTACACCTCGCAGCAAAATGGTGTGTCAGAACGTAAGCATCGTCATATCTCTGAGTTACTTCGTACTTTACTTCTTACTGCTCATCTCCCTCACTCGTTTTGGGTCGACGCTCTCTATACTGCTGTTTTTCTTATAAACCGTCTCCCCGCCCCTATGCTTCGCCACAAGTCTCCTTTTGAGGTCTTATTT
This sequence comes from Buddleja alternifolia, assembly GCA_019426215.1. NCBI lineage: Eukaryota > Viridiplantae > Streptophyta > Magnoliopsida > Lamiales > Scrophulariaceae > Buddleja > Buddleja alternifolia. The sequence continues at coordinate 41,504,432 of CM033399.1, read as the reverse complement.
GGTCGTTCACCCGACTATTCCTTATTTCGGACTTTTGGTTGTGCGTGTGGTCATCGTGCTACTCATAAGCTTGATCCTCGCTCTATTTCGTGTATTTTCTTAGGTTATGCCTCAGATTACAAGGGTTATCGGTGTCTCGATCCTACTTCTGGTCTTATTCATATTAGTCGTCACGTCGTCTTCGATGAAGGCTCTTTTCCCTATCCTACCTTATCTTCCGCTTCCACCTCTAATACCCACCAGTCTGTTTCTGGATCTATTACGATCTCTCTTCCTCATCCGCCTTATCTCGGTCACACTGACTTAACTGTTGCCCCAACTGTTGTTTCCTCCACGCCGCCTATCCCGGACTCCCCTCATTTACCACCATCCACCCAGAGTCCTCCATGTCCCTCTAGTCCAGTTCCCTCTCCTTCTTGCTCTAGTCCAGTCTCCTCTCCATCATCTTCCTCGCCTGCTATTGAGTCCTCATTTGTCCCGTCTCCTGCTACTGTCTCCTCCTCGGTCTCCCATTCTCCCGAGTCCTTACCCAATGTCCCACCTCCGTCTACTCGTCATCCTATGGTCACCCGCTTACGTGATGGTACGCGTAAGCCTCGTGTTCTTCCCTCCTTGTCTGCTGTTTCCCCGCCTCTAGAGCCGACATGCTATACACAGGCAGCCAAAGATCCCCTTTGGCGTGCCGCCATGGCTGATGAGTTTAATGCTCTTCAAGCAAATGGCACATGGACTTTGGTGCCACCACATCCTTCACAAAATCTAGTTGGTTCCAAATGGGTGTACAAGGTGAAGTTATGGTCTGATGGATCTATTGAGCGGTATAAGGCCCGCTTGGTTGCTCAGGGGTTTAAGCAACAGGCTGGTATTGACTTTGGTGAGACCTTCAGCCCTGTGGTTAAGCCGACTACTATTCGCACTGTTCTCTCTATTGCAGTCTCTCGTCAGTGGGTTATCAGACAGCTTGATGTGAAGAATGCTTTTCTTCACGGTGATCTTTCCGAGACTGTTTACATGGCTCAGCCCCGAGGTTTTATTCATCCCCAGTATCCTTCACATGTGTATCAGTTACATAAGGCTTTATATGGTCTGAAACAAGCGCCCCGAGCTTGGTTTCAGAAATTTGGTTCATATTTGCTGCGTCTTGGGTTCACTAGCAGCAAAGCTGACATGTCAATCTTTGTCTATCGCTCTGGTTCTGTCACCTTGGTTCTCTTACTGTATGTTGATGATATTATATTGACTGGGAATGACTCTGCTGCCGTTACTACTCTTATTTCTCGTCTTTCCCAGGAGTTTGCCATGAAAGATTTGGGGGATCTTCACTATTTTCTGGGTATTCATGCTATACGGGATTCTCTTGGACTGTTTCTTTCGCAGCAAAAGTATGCAACTGAGCTTCTACAGCGTTTTGACATGATGAGCTTGAAGCCTGTTGCCTCTCCTCTTTCTGCGAAGTCTACTCCCTCCGCTCTTGAGGGAGACCTTTTCTCTGATCCAACCCTTTATCGCAGTATTGTTGGAGGTCTCCAGTATCTCACTCACACTCGGCCTGATATTGCTTATGCGGTTGCCTTAGTCAGTCAGTTTATGCACTCACCTCGGGATATTCATTTTCAGATGGCTCAGAGGATTCTTCGTTATCTTCGGGGCACTCTCGACTTTGGTATTCTTGTACGATCTTCCTCGTTGGATTCTCTTACTGTCTATGCTGACTCTGACTGGGCTGGTTGTCCAGATAGTCGGCGCTCTACTACTGGCTATGCTGTTTATCTTGGTGATAACCTTATCTCTTGGTCTGCCAAGAAGCAAGCCACCGTATCTCGATCTAGTACTGAGTCCGAGTACCGTTCTATTGCTTATGCTGTTGCTGAAACTTGTTGGTTGCGGTATATTCTTCGTGACTTGGGCATTTTTTTTTCGGATCCTGTTCGTGTCTACTGCGATAATATTAGTGCTATCTATTTGGTTCTTAATCCAGTGTTTCATGCTCGTACGAAGCACATTGAGATAGATTACCACTTTGTTTGGGAGAAAGTCGCCGTTGGTGATGTTTTGGTGAAGTATATTCCCACTGCTGATCAGATCGCTGATATCTTCACCAAAGCTTTGCCTGCTCCTAAGTTCTCCCAGTTACAGGCCAATCTTCGCGTTGGTCCCACTGCTCAGCTTGCGGGGGGGTGTTAGTGTATATTCTGTTAGATATATAAAGATATGTTGTATATCTTCTGTTAGAAATAGAACGACCCAAATCAATATAGTTAGGGTCTTATATCTGTCTATTTATACTCGTATACTTTATTATTTCATATTCATTCAGAAATATACAGAGTTCTCTTCCACATTTCTAGCCTAAGAACTCTATCACGTATAACTTATTGCAGGCAATATTAGCCACTTAATAGAATTAATCAAATAAGTATACTGATCATCATTAAGGTTATAACTTAGAAACAGGTAGACACAAGCCGTCCTTTTCAATCCTGACAAAAAATGTTCTCTTTTCTCCTCCCCCCCCCCTCCTTGGTTTTTGGTTGTACCAATTGCAGTGTTGACACATGCTTGCTGAACTGGCCGTTAGGTTAACACTAATTGCAGTGTTAAGACTATCACCACAAAGTAGCACCCTGCTGATTAATATTACGTTATTTTAAGTTGTAGTATTTGATTTCTTTTATACAACTTAGTCAAGTTGGTGTAAAAATAACAACATTATAATGTCATGGTTGATAATTGAGTTGGATTAGCAAAACAATGTCGGACACACTTCATAATTGAAAATAATTAGGAACTAATTATATATTTACGAGACGTGGTCTTCAAGAAGAGATATTTCTTGTTGACTTGGCTAATTTATTAGACCCTTAAAATTGAATCAAGGGAGGTGACAACTGATCCAATCAGAAAACCTTATTATAAAACACTATTTTATGACTATCTTAGTCCTTTATTTATTGTGGTATAAGTTCATGCAAGTATGGCATATGGTAAAAGAAACTGAGTAGACAACACATAAGCAATTTTATGCACGTACACATATCCTGAATCTAACATCTAAGAACTAATAAGGTTTCATCCAGCGAGTTTTTGTGGGGTAGTCTAATTTTAGATGTCTAATATATAGATTGGACTTTAGTTTAGAGTAGGACATAAATGACACTAGCCTAAAATTCCGCAAAACAATGTGACTGACTCAAAGGGATAAGGGTAGAGATGAGCATGGAAGAATCTATGTTGGATCGAATTAAATGGTTTTAGTATCTATATCTCTCATACAGTAAGATATATTATGTGCTATCCCTCCACGCACTTGTGTGAGATAGTTACACACAAAATTCACACTTAGACCAGTAGACTCGATTTGACATTGAATTACTCAGATGAGCACTGAAAAAAGATTATTATTATTATTATTATTATTATTATTGTAAAGTCCGGGTTTGTGTTGATACTAATTGCTGACTATTATTAGTAAGTAACCTTGGTTATCATGTATTTTTACACACAAGATCCTCTATTACAAAAATGTGTTGTATCTCCTATTGTATTTATTTTATGCATGATAATTATATAAATGTTTTACTCAAAAACATATAAGTGATATGAATTTTATACACTTGTCATTAATAGGAGTGAATATAATAGGAGATGCACCACCATTTGCAATAGTAGACTCAGATCGATATTTTTATGAGCTAATTACCGTCCCAAAAATAAGCACCATGTATCTCTCTTATTATTGATCATAAAAAGTTAATTAACGCAGTGTTGTTACTTGTTAGGTAATTTTGTTGCATTTAATAAAAACTCAATATTCAATTTTTTGATAAGAGAGAAGCACCATATATATTTCACATGCCCTGCCCAGACCAAATTTATTGCCATCCTTTTTTCTCTTGATATAGCAGGGATGGGAATTTTCATGTGAGTCCTATTTGTTTTTATAGGATCAAGTTCAATAAATTCTCCATCCACCACCAACCATGTGTAGCTTTGTTCTATTTATTACAATCATGTTACCATAGCCCCAGTCCTCCTCTCCCGGCCCACATCCACCATCCTCCACCCTGGCTTCCATATTCCCAATCAATCGCACCTTTACCTTTCACTTTTCTTCTTTTCTTTTTCACGAGAAGTAAACTATTATACGAATCACTTGGTATTAATTAAAATTTCACCAAACTGTATTTTCTGTTCCCTTTTTTTTTTATCTTTGTCTTTTTAACAGTCCACTAATTTCCACACGGATTTCCCTTCTCTATTCTTCTTTTCTGGGTTTTGGTTGTACTTATTTCAGCTCCATTCCAGCTCCCAAAGCCGAGGTAAGGATATATATATATATATATGTATTATTTTATTTTGAAGTGAAAAATCAGCAAAACCAACTTTCAAATTTCCCAAGTCCAAAGTCGCAAACTCCAAAGCATTGACAATTCAGAATAATGACGACACCCCTGATAGCTGCAACATGTTAACAACAACAATTAACACACACCCAGGTAAATCAAATCACTGATGATAATACTTATCAAATTAAAATTAAACAGAAGTACAATACATAAAGTAATAAGTAATAACAAAATATTTATTGACAAAAATGGAACGGAGAGTAATTCATTACCTTACACGAAACGGACGGAAGATGCTAAGCGTACGTACGACTGACGGGAAACAGGCACGGCGAACGGAAACGTCAACGGACAATAAACGGGAAACAGGCACGGCGAACGGAAACGTCAACGGACAATAAACGGGAAACAGGCACGGCGAACGGAACGTAACGTAGACGAGAGGAAACACGCAACGGACTACACCACACCGGTACGTGCAATCACAAATAGAAGGTGAAATGGATTGATCTCCGATAACCATATATAACACACCACCAAACCAACTCAAACAACAGATCTAGTTTAATGCTGACTGTTGGATTAAGAGTTTTCCAGAGCTCAGTTAAAATGCAAGCTAAATAGTGCGGAAACACTGTCTGTTAGATTCATTCTTTTATATATTAGGATGCGATGCAATGAGGTGTTTGTTCTACATATATATATGTTCCATATATCCTCCTTCATATTGCAAATTCTATATATGTACAACGGAGTGAGAAAAATATCGGGTCCCCCTGTTTCCAAAATTGCTTAGGTGTGTGTTACCACTCGCCCGCCGCCGTACAATAAAAATCCCCTCGGAAATCTGACTTCAAACCGATCTTAACGCCTTCGCCGTCCGTCGAAGAGAAAACTGTAACAATATCAAACATAACCAAACCTGAAATTTCGAGTTATTTCATCAGACGGCTTTGGACATGACGGAAAGGCGGCTAGGGCCGGGCTGCAAATCGGCTCGGCGGCGCTGCTGATGCGACGACGGACGAATCAAAGCAGCCAAAGCTCGCTTCACCAGATCGCCTTCAACCGTACCGATGCGCACCAGAGAATTTGTCATCGCAGATCTCCGCATGTTCAACCGGTTGGGGGAGTAGCGTATGGAGTGATTCCTACTGCCGCCGAAACTGTTCTTATGCAGAGCACACCTGAAGGAACCTGGATGAGTGGTAGGCGAGCACAAGCAGGTCCTCTTCTGAATATTGGCGTTGCGCCTCTGCACTACCTGGGCAATTGAGCGGCGGGGAGATATGGATCTGTCGATTGAGAAACGAACGGAGGGGGTGGGAGGTGTAGGAGACAGCTTGACGCGCGTAGGAGAAGCTGAACGGCGTTGGTTGAAAAAACCAGCTGAGGGAGACGAAGAGTAGTAACTGCTGGTGGAGGATGCGAATGATGAAGAAATAAATGGTGAAGCGTCTGACGTCATCGCCCTGGTATTGTACAAGGGCCCTGACCCTTGGAAAGCCGAAGCTCCAGGTAACATCTGTCCGCCCGATCTCCTAGTAGATGCTGCCATAATTTCTTTTCTTTTTCTTTGTTTGAAAAAGAGAGAAATACTGCTAAAGAAGAAGAAGAAGAAGAAGAAAGGAGGAGGAGTTATTTATTTAATAATTCTCCTAAAGGGCCCCGAGGCTCTTCAATTTGGCAAACCTAACTGGTTTCAAATGGTGAATTTATAGTAGTGGAGTGGAGGGCGCGTCTCGAAAATTAAGACGTGGTTTAGGGGTAGTTGTGGAAAAAGAGTGGGGCCCGGCAATAAGTAGATGTAGTTGAGGGAATTTGATCCAACGGCCGGAAAATGATGTAAAGTGGTAAACGACGGGAGAAGGAGCTGTTTTGTGCAACGAGAAGATGAGGCGGGGCTGCCACGTAAATTAGAATTTGATAGAGTCGGCTTTTCAAGAATTTTAGCTACTGTTGACCTACGAATGAGTAATGAATTTTAATTTCATTTAATTTCATTTAGGTAGTAAATTATGAAATTTTGGATAACGACTGTTTGGACTGTCACACTACGGCGTTTGGATACAAGATAAGGCCGCCGAAATTAGACTTCCCCAAAGTCCAAACTAGTACCACCCATCCAAACCAACTTTTCTAATTCATGTTTACTTAAGATTCATTACTTTTCTAATAAACACATTATCTTTTGGGTTGAAATTTAGCAAACATATGTAATGTAGAATTAATTATGTTATATGACAGACCTTTCGATCAACTTTTATTTTAACTTAAAACATTGTAATATGTAGTTCTATCAAAATTAATGGACAGTAAGTACTGCAGTAAATATGGTATTTGGAAAATATGAGCATTAGTTTGCAAATACACTGGGAAAACGTTTCTTTTTGCATAAAAGAGCTAACACTACTGTAGGTTTTAGTGCTTTTGTTGACAATATCTACACATCGAGAGAGAGAGAGAGAGAGCTCTAATTATACTAAAATTTTGAATTCTTCTTGCGCTTCATTTTTCTTTTATATATGTGGCCTTCCTTCATGTTGAATGAATGGGGTTCGGCTAAGCGCCTACACATACACTAAATTCAACTCCACAGCTTGCTCTACTTGATAACCTTTAGCACATAAATGTCGATAGTTCTATTTGCGTAGTTGGAATAGATCTTGATATATGTCTTATATAGTTTGTTTTACCGTAAAGTGCAATTTATCCCCTTGTGTCCTTGAAAAGAGGTGTATGGCCTCATGTGTTAAAATGACTGATTATCTCCCGTGCTATAAAAAAGACGTAAATAACATTCAAATTCATTTATTCAATTGAAAAAGACAAATATACCCTTGATATTCTTATTATGAAATATCTTTTCATTTATTATTCCTTTTACAATTATAAAAATATATAATTCTATACACATAATAGAATATAAATAATTTTGTTATATAGATTTATTTACAAATACGTGAACTAAATCTGTTTGTTAATATTTTCATTGTTTTACTTAAAATAGTGTAAAACATTGAAATAAAATAGTAAGTAAGCTTTAATTTTTTAAGATTTTATCTTATATGACATGCAAATATTAAAATAATGTAAACAAAAATTTCAATTATTCATTATACACAAAAATTATATTGAACATCATAATGCTTGTATAGTACTTTATCATATTTTGTGATATAAGTTCATTCATTTATAATTAAAGGATGCGTACATAAATCAATATTTTCTTTTTTAGTTTTATATATGCTAGAACAAAATATACTAGTAAATATATATAAGCTATCTTTATTTATTTAATAACTATTACTTTAAATCATTATGAATGATGAAATAAAGTTGGATGATTTTGTGAAAAAATTCATTGGTATATGCATAAAGAATTCCGCTAATGATGAAAAATCATTACGGATGATGAAACCGTCAAATTTGTATTAAACTTCGAAGTTTGCCTATTATAAATAATTAATTTATGCAATAATATATATATATATATATATACACACATGTATAAAAATATATTTATTATTTTTATATACATAATCAATATTTTGCGTTGATACAGGATTCCGCTGGTATTATCTAATAATACTCTAATCCACTATAATCAGTAATATTCTTCATTAGGTCCAACAACTTGATGTGATCTGCAACGAGATGGATAGTACCTAAAACACTAGGCTCTACCATCCACATTCAATACACATCTTATCCAATCTTTTTTTTTTGGTAAGAACATCTTATCTAATCCTTTGCTAGGATTACTTTTTTTTTGATAATTTTCTAGGATTACTTCTTAATTGACGTATATTTCATAATGGAGTGGAGAATATTAACAATTAATTAAATTGATATACAATTTAAGGCTTATTGATAGAAATATAAATAGTCTAACTAAATCTATGTTTATTGCAGTATTCAACTTATGAAAGGATCTACAAATTATTTCATATATGACTATCACTTGTCTACAATAAAAGATGAAATAAAGAATTCAGCCCTTTAATATCATTCATTATATCCCATCCTCAACAAATTAAAATTTGATATAAACAAAATGACGTATTTTGAAAAGATAAGGATGAATGGGACACGTCTAAATCCTTAGTCACAAAATTTGACAAGTGGGAGTTGTCAAAGTCCACAATGTGATGAATGAAGAGCCATATCTAATAAAAAACCTATGAAATTAGGACACAAATAAGCAACTTTCTTGTGGATAAGGTGATGGATCTAATCATAAGTTAATTTGAACTTCTTGTGTGTCTTTGTATGTATAATAATGAAAGCAAAGCCAAACAAGTAGTTTATCTAGCTATACTATATAGTCTATAGGACAAGGCCCGTCGAGAACTCCAAAACAATAATAATAATCCTTAGGTCTGTCAATCAAGCCGAGCGAGTCGAGCCTGGTCATGCTTACGCTTGGCTTGATATTATGCGAGCTTTTATCACTAAGGTTTGAATTTGTACGAGCTTTTTATTTTAAAGATCGGGCCCGGCTTGAAAACTAGTACGAGCTTCGAGCCGAGCCCGAACCGGTCCGAATTTGTTCTTTTTTGAAAAACTTTAAATAATAAAGTAATCTAATATATAAATTAAAAAAATAACAATCTTAAAAACATACAAAAATAACATCATTCATGTTATAGTGACAAGTCATAACTAAAATGTACCTTGAAATATCTCATTTCATTGAAATATATACTACACTCATTATTTAAGATTGAAAAATATTATAACTAAATAATAGATTTACTTACAAAAAAATTTATTTTTGTCATGAGTTGTGAAGAGAAATAAATGAACAATTTTTGAAGACAAAAATTAGTAGCCCTCAATGTTAGCTTATATGAATTGTCATATATTTGTATTGGATACGGTCTGGTAGGTTTAAATTGATATTTTTTACTTTTTTAATTTCTTGAGTATAGTGTTTTATATTAGGAAATTTTAGAATTGAATGTTGATTGATTTTAAGGATTCTATTCCTTAATTTTAAATATTGATATTTTTTATGCAATCTGGAATTATTTGTAAAAAAGTACTATATTTATTTTTGTATATATTGTATAAAACATATATATACATGTAAATTTTTTTTTTACCAGCCCGAGCCCAATTCAAGCCGAGCCTACTCTCGCTCACGATCGGCTTGAATTCAAATTCAAGCCTTATCCTTGGGCTCTAGCTCGGCTTGGGCCCGGCTTGTATAAAGCTCGACTTGAAAATTATCAAGTCGAGTTTACGAGCTTCGAGCCGGCTTGAGCTCATTGACAGTCCTAATAATCCTAATGCTAATGCTTAATTATATATATTTCTAAGTAAGAAGCATACAGCTGTGTAAGTGGGGTTATAATTTGAGTCCGAACAATCTTTCACGTAAGCACTTGTTCTGAATTACGAGTATTATAATTTGCTTAATTACAGAGAGAATATTCCCTATTCTTGACCATTGGGAAGTAGTCCAAGCAAATAGCTTACTGCTTAATCAATCTTTTGCCTATAGTTCAAGTATCCATTCCCGTAAAATCTTTTACATTTATTTTTAGGGATAATAGCAGACAACTCCCTCAGTTATGGAGTGATGTGCACTTTGCTCCCTCACTTATCATAAAATGTGCACTTCACCCCCTCGGGCAGATTCGGGCACCACATTTATCATAAAAATTGGACTTTTGCCCTTTGACTTTTGTGTTTTTGTAGCACTTTGCCCCATGACTTATGTATTTTTGTAGTATTTTGCCCCCTCACTTATGTGTTTTGTAGCACTTTGCCCCTGCTCGAGCTGCCCGAGGGGGTGAAGTACACTTTTTATGATAAATAAGGGGGCAAAGTGCACATCTCAATAAGTTATGGGGCAAAGCGCACATCTCAATAAGTTATGGGGGTGTCTGCCATTATCCCTTATTCTTAATATATCCTAGATTCACCCTGTAATTTCTTGTAATTGCAACGGTTTTTTTGAAATTCATCATTAGCTCCACAACTACCTTTAGGAAGAATTGAAAGTATGAAAGGTAGAGAAGAAGTTTGTTATGACTTACGATTAGTTAGTACAAACATTACATGAAAGTTCACATAGAGGCTAGAGCTCACTCCTGAGTTTGGGATGGTAGTTAGTTGAACTAATAGATGCTTTTGTTGAGATCAACATCTTCTTCATTTGTGAATAGTTAGAACTTAGAATCGGTATTTTTTTTAACATTCATTATAAGTATTTCTCATTGTCTCTAAAAAAACTTGACATTCTACCCACTGTAGCATTTGATTTATGATGTTATGAACAAGGAATTTCATTTCTTATTACAACATCGTCGATGATACATATTGGTGGCCAAAACCTCAAGGTGAATCATAATCTGAAATCTAGAGACTTGGCTCATTCCATATCACCCAAGTGGGTATGTATTCAAATGAATTTTAAGTCGTTGAATGATATACAATGATATCATCATTTCACTTTATGATATTATCATATACAAATTCAATGGTTCACATATACAGTTGGGTGCCACCAATAGTGATAAATACAAGGGTCTATTAGGGTTTAGGGTTATTACTATCTATTACTGCTTTTTTTTTTTGTTACATTTATATCTATCACTAGTATTATATTACTATTATCAACTCGCTCATTTCAACAACAACAAAAAAAAGCACTCTTTGTGTTTGAATAAGGGTGTACTCGGTGCGAGTGAGACTTTTTTTTCCTTTCTATTTTTTTAGCCTGACCTGATGTTTTCTGGTCTTGAAGTCTTTAACCCAAGTTCAACTCGAAAAACAACCAAACTGCACTTTGCGGTCCATTTAAGTAGGGGCGGGTTGGGTTGGTTTTGCAGGTTTGGCCCTTCTTTTTTTTTGTACTTTAGTTTATTAATACGTGTTAACTTTCATCTGTATTATTTAAAACTTCGTAATATATATATATATATTATATTTCCATCTATGATTATATTCTAAAAATTTTACATAGTATAACATAATTGAAATATTTCTTCAAAAAAAAAAAACATAATTGAAATATGAACATATGACTTGAAAAGGTATTAATTATTACAAAAAAAATATAACTCCAACGTGTATAAGTTTAAACCATTGTTAACAAAAAGACATGATTTAAAATATTTTATATCAGAAATTTATTGTTCTTTGGGGTCACACAATGCGTATCAAAATAATTCATGACTATAAAATTATAAGTTTTTCGAGCAATACTTGTTTTATAATTGTAAGTTTGTAGTTTTAAATTGTTAGTTATAGGCATTGATAAGAATAATCTAACAACATACATTTTAAGTCTTTATATTAAATTCTATAAATTCAATTCTTTCATTTTCGCAAAAATATCATATTCTTTTTCTAAGAAATAAAGAAAGTTAATTTTTTTTGACCAAATCATCACCAAACTTCATTGGACAATAATTTGCTTGAAGAAGAACAATTTTTTTTTTATTAACAACATGATCAATTTCATAAGAAATACAATATTCATGATAAATTTCTGTTGAATAATTAAAAGTATAATATAAACTATATAGTGAAATTTAATATATGAGTAGATATCAATTTTCATTTATTGGTTTCTATCCACCAATAAAATTTATTTTTATGACAATATCACCATGTTTTACCAAAGATAATATAGTTTCAACTTTAGATTGATAATTCGTGATAAATCATACTTACTATAATATAGTACAAATACATTTGAACAAATAAGAAATCATATCATTTTAAGATGAGAAGTATTATGTAATTGTAATTATAAATTAACACTATGTGTATGAGTATATATGAAATATATATATGTATAGGGGTTGACTGCGGTTTTTGTGGTTCATAAAAATTTAAGACGAATCCGATTGCAGAAATGCACGTTTTTGTTTTTACACTTAATTCGAAACCGATTCATCAAATTGTTTGGGTGGTCTAGCAATTTGGTTGAACAACCCTAGTTTTGGAGCAGTGAACTTAAAAGTTGTGGGTAAAAGCGTTGCGTTATTTTTATTGTATTTGTTGTTCTTGAAGAAACGTTTAACATGAAATTCCACCAGACTACGCGTTTTGCGACTTGAGAATTTCAGAAACACCCTTATCGCTGGCCCGCTGTATCACGATCCCGACTTTGCCGGTGGTTAGTTTCATAAAAACCCCGTGACGTGAGTTGAGTCTCCTCTCAGTCCTAATATTATTGTAACGAAAAATTGGATAGCATAGAACGAACTATGTCGTCATCGTGCTCAGCTCTCCTCCGACGATCTTCACGTTTGATCCACATCCACCACCGCCGCTGCAAACTCTCCACCGCACCGGAATCATCCACACACTTTCACAACACTTATTCTGATGGCAGTGTAAAAGCGAGATGGATTGCTGCCGGAATAGTTTCCAGCTCAGCCCTTGCCCTTTCTCTTTACTCTTATTCTCTCACTTCCCCATCTATAGCCTTCGCTGACTCGTCAGCGCCACCCCCCACCACCGCTCTCCCGCAATTCACCCTGCATAATCAAAACAACTACGAATCTAAATTTCTCTTTGGAGGTAAACCCAAGGGTTTTTATTTTAACCTGATTAACTGTTATTGATACATAATTGTACCCACGTTCGTTTTTATTTCTGTTGATGCAGAAGCGTATAGGAGGAAAATCTTCTTTAATTACGAAAGGAGAATCAGAATGCGGAGTCCTCCCGAGAAGGTATTACTTACTTACTTGGAGCAGCTGTCCTGTCACCCAACATAATTTAGTAAACAACATCATTTTCAGTTGTAAACAAAAAAAAGGTCCCTAATTCATCAATACGACCTAACTTGTGTGAATAGATTATTGGATGAGTAAACTGAATATTTTCTCAACATCCACTATATTTTTACTAGTTAATAGTTATAGAGGTTGATCTGTTCTTTCTGTTATCCATCATCCATTAGAAGAACTGTATTTGGGATTTACCCATATAATGTCACTCTGTCTGTGAGTGTTGTGCTTTGAGTTATGAAATAACTAGAAAGAGAAATGAACCCGAATAATTTAAAGCTTTTAGCAATGTATATTATCTATAAAAGCCTGAGATACTAACTCTTCTCTGATGGTCTTGCAAAGCTGTCTGCATTGTAGACCAAAGGACTGAACAAAGAGTGTTGTTAACTTGGACCTTTAGTTACATCAAGGTTGTGAATTGCATTTCTCTGCTAAATGCCCGGAGACTAGTTAGCCAGACCAAAGGTGTCCAATCCTCTTTTCACTCTTTTCCTTATTCAAGCACAATAGCATATGCGTGTCTTGTGTATAAAGTTTAACCATCATGTTGTTCTATCTGGAATTTTACAATTTTTTCTTGTTTTTTTTGCTTTATTCTTCAAGCTAACCATTCCTTTTAAGAAAAATATAAACCAATATCTGACTAAGAATGTTCCTTAGGTGTTTGAGTATTTTGCATCTGTTCGCGCCAATGATGGAGAAATTTTTATGACACCAGCAGATCTGATGCGAGCACTTGTTCCTGTTTTCCCGCCATCTGAATCACACCTTGTAAGGGATGGATATCTCAGAGGGGAAAGGAGTCCTGGCGAATTGCGTTGTGCCCCGTCACAGTTTTTTATGCTCTTTGACACTAATAGTGATGGTCTAATATCATTTAAGGAGTAAGTTATCTACTGTAATTTGTGTTATAGGGTGATTTCTACCCCATTTTGTCTTTCATTTCGACTTTTCCCATGGCTCACACGTTACATATTTCTCGAAAGGAACATTTCTCCCCAGAATGACTAAAATGTTATTATGAATTTATCTCAAACAGGTATTTATTCTTCGTTACCCTTCTCAGTATACCAGAAACTAGCTTTTCGGTGGCATTCAAGATGTTTGACATTGACTGCGATGGGTAACTACCAGTTCAATTCAGTTTATAATTTTTGGAAAAATAGCGACTGATTAATCTTTTTGCATTTATCCGTTTAATTTCTTCCCAGCGTGGTCTTGAAAAGCTAGATATGCATTTAGTAATTGGATTAGCTAGTGAGGAATTCACATATCAGAAATTTGATTATATGTTATACTTTTAAATATTAGACTACTAGTAGTCTGATGATTAGTAATTACAAAAATAGGGGAAGGGGTTGTGGGAGTTCGAGCTTGATTTTTTGCTCTGGAATGGTTTTATCAGTATTATCACATTATGCACGAGCTACTCTAAGGGATCCCTTGCATTCACTTGTATGTTGAAACATATTGGATTATGATCTCTATAAAGGAAGACTATGAAAAAGGTGCCGAGAGCAGAACTGGAACAACAACATCAGTTCAGGAAAATTGATGTGGAGCAGGTCGCTGAACCGGGCAAGAAAGGATGGGTAAGGCGTAAGAAGATGCGTGGATAAGGGGTGGAACTAGCAGCGTGATTGGAGTCGGCTTATTCTTTATTATGGTTTTTGGCCAAATCTCATCAATAGTCCCTTTCTTATATCATTTGTCTCACTTTAGTCCCTCTTTTCTCAATTGCACTCAGTTAGTCCCTCTATTCTTATTTTCATCCCAACAAGGTCCCTGAGCTCAATTTTCCGCCAGATTCCGTGAGTGTTGGACGGAAAATTGAGCCCAAGGACCTTATTGGGATGAAAATGAGAATAGAAGGACTAATTGAGCGCAATTGAGAAAAGAGGGACTAAAGTGAGACAAATGATATATAATTTTCTTTTATCATTATTAATTGTTTCTAGAATTTTGTTTTCAAACACGTTAATTACCACACTTATCAACTAGTAGTATGTATATGCATGTTATTATTGTATGTTTAACCAGTAACAAAAAATTTAATTTGTAATAACTTTAAGATTTCGACAAAAATATGATTATAATAATTATGGGTTTTTTCTTCTTTATTAATTTTACCCAAATTGACTAGTGGCTACATCTCTTTTAATCACATGGCTTTTGACAAAAGATAGTGAATGATTGCTAAAATTCATTTTTCTTTGCACGTGATAGGTCAATTTTATTTTTTAATACAACACATTATATGATTTCAATTTTAGTCTCAATATTTTAAATAATTCCAATATTATTTCCAGAGTTAAATAAAGTTAGTGACAGAGCGGAAGCAATTACTTGTGTAAAGATTAAAGATCAAGTCTCAAAACTTACGGATAAAGATTTAACGCAATCAAAGAATTTGCAAAAATAAAAGTTATATATTTATTTTGAATGATAATGACTGAAAAATAACTGCAAACACTTTAGTACCTTAAAATTGGGTCCCACTCAAAACGACAAGAAACCTACATGAAACGGGCCCATAAGACGAAACACAAATATACTAAAATTTGACAAAGTTTAACGAATGTCTAAACCATGAAATTTGGAGTAGTTAAGTTAATTGAATTTCGGCCTTTGAATTCGACTTTGTTTTGCACCGATCCAAGCTCTCCAAAAATGCATCCTCTTGTTCTAAATCGGCCTCTTCGTTTTGGGTACATTTCATTTTTTATTTTTTTTGATGTGATTGGTCATCTTATTTTTATTGCAACATATTAAGTTATTTTAATTTTAATCTCAATATTTCAAATAAATGCAATATTAGTTTTAGAGTTAATAAAGTTAGTCATTTACTTATGACCAAATCTCATCAATAGTCCTTTTCTTTTATCATTTGTCCCATTTTAGTCCCTCTTTTCTCAAATGCGCTCAATTAGTCCCTCTATTCTCATTTTCATCCCAATAAGGTCCCTGGGCTCAATTTTTCGTCAGATTCCGTGAGTGTTGGACAGAAAATTGAGTTCAGGGACTTTGTTGGGATGAAAATGAGAATAGAGGGACTAATTGAACGCAATTGAGAAAAAAGTAACTAAAGTGGGACAAATGATATAAGAAAGAGACTATTGATGAGATTTGGCCTTATGGTTTTATTATTATGTTATTATTAATTATTAAGTAGTCCGTAGTATAATTAAGGTAAGAGCCCTAGTATGGTATAATTAAGGTAGGAGTCTAGTAGGGTAAGGATTGTTTTATGCAGTATTAATATTTGTTAGTAGGGTTTTGTGGAATTCATTTGAATCTGGGAAGCCAAGGCTTTTGGCAAGAACACGTTTGTTCTTGATTCTTGTTTATCTTTTGCGTATTGAATTTTGTGTATTTCGTTCTACCATTTTTATCACCCATCAATTTGGTCCGACCTGCCGGATCCCACCCCGACGGAGAAGATGGTTGATACACGCGCCGGCACCAGTGAACATCGAATCGCACAATTGGAAAAGAACGTTGGTGTTATATCCGAGGATGTTCACCAACTCAAATTGCAGATGGAGGAATTTTTGAAGGAGATGAGGGCGAGCAGGGAAGGCTGCGCGTCGCCTACCCAATCCACCACCGACGCACAACAATTTCAGCCGCCGCACGTTTATGCGGAGGTGACGAACCCGGGGCTAGCGCTGCCGAGTTTTGATAGGGCCGACCCACTAGGTTGGTTAGCCGGGTTGATCAACACTTCGACCTTTACCCGACTCCCGACGAATAGAAAATACCACTATCTATTGATGGCGATGGAGGGATTGACTTTGAATTAGTTTCGTTGGTTTAAACGTAAACGACCCCAATCTACGTGGGTGGAATTTACACATGCACTAATTGCTCGTTTTGATGATTGGAGTGACGGTAATGCATATGAACGATTAGCGTCGACTTGACAAACTGGGACTGTGGAGAGGTATATTGATTCGTTTACCCAATTGGCAAATCAGTTGGCCGCTCTGAGAGATGAGACTCTTTTGGGGTTGTTTATGCATGGATTGTGTGAGGATATCCGGGTGCAAGTGCATATGCTCGACCCGATTAATTTGGATGCCGTGATGAAGATATCTCGTAATATGGAAGTAGTGCTATGGGTTCAGCAACAGGGCAGCGGGTTTGAGCGACCGCCGTGGCCATCAGCGAGATCGTCTGGGGTTTCGCGAACATCAACAGCCCCGCCGCGACTGGCCCTTCACCCCAGGCCAAAGGTGCGCGGGTAAACCCACCAGGCCGTACGGGTGGTACATCCCCGACACCTGTACGGGCCCAGTTTGTTCGGTTGAGTGACTCTAAACGAGAGGAATTGCGTCTTGGGGGTTATGTTTCCGTTGTGAGCAATCTTATCATCCAACGCAATATAATTGCCCGATGAAATCTTTAAATGTGTTATTAGTGGGGGATGATGAGGCGCAAATCTTGGAACTCGAGGAACTTCAGTTAACCGAGGGTGCAGCAGAGACCAAATGGGAGATTGACAAAGAGCCGGGTGACGAGGTGACTTTATCTATGTGTTTGGCAATGGAAATTTCGAGTCCGCGAACATTACAGCTGCGCGGGATAGTGGACGGACGAGAGGTGACTATTATGGTTGACAATGGGGCGAGCCATAATTTCATCTCTCATACGCTCGTTTCAAAATTACAATTGACGGTAGATCACACGAGTCGGTTCGGGGTCAAGCTAGGCGATGACAGACGGTCGGAGTCTACGGGCCTATGTCATGAGCTCCCGGTCACTCTAGATTCATTCGACATCAAGACCGATTGTTACGTGTTTCCTCTAGGAGGGGCAGATATGATCCTTGGAATTGCATGGCTGGCGTTAGTAGGAGATATATGGGTGAAATGGCAGAAACAAACCATGGCTTTCGAGTCATAAGGGAAGAGGGTTTATTTAATGGGGGATCATTCGTCGTGTCGTTTCGTGGTTGAGCCTGATCGGGTACTACAAGTGCGATTTCGCAAAATGGGAAGTGGCCGGATTCGCGAGGTGCTCGTGGCAGGGAAAGGCAAGCCGAGTGATGATGCGACTTGGGTTGATATGCAGGAGTTACGTGCCTAGTTTCCAGCCTTTAGCCTTGAGGACAAGGCTGTTTTTGAGGGAAGGGAGTTGATATGGAGCATGTTGCTGAACCGGGCAAGAAAGGATGGGTGAGGCGTATGAAGATGCGTGGATAAGTGGTGGAACCAGCAGCGTGATTGGAGTCGGCTTATTCTTTATTATGGTTTTATTGTTATGTTATTATTAATTATTAAGTAGTCAGTAGTATAATTAAGGTAAGAGTCCTACTATGGTCAGTAGTATAATTAAGGTAGGAGTCCTAGTAGGGTAAGGATTGTTTTATGCAGTATTAATATTTAATATTTGTCAGTAGGGTTTTGGGGAATTCATTCAGGGATATTGAATCTGGGAAGCCGAGGCTTTTGGGCAAGAACACGTTTGTTCTTGATTCTTGTTTATCTTTTGCGTATTCAATTTTGTGTATTTCGTTCTCTATCAATTTTATCACCCATCAAAAATCTTGTGGCAAATGCCGAGTCTTCAAGTGTAACCCCTAAAAGGAAATAGGTGTTATCTAGGTTAGAGGCTGAAGCTATAATATAGACATGATGATATGCTTTATAAGTTGGATTCAATCCCCTTTCAAACTTCTAACTGCCTCCACCATTCTGCTCTTATGGTAGGACAAGAAGACAACTTTTCCAATTTCATTGATTTCTGTCATGACTTGTTATTCTGTTTAGAAAGACTGCTCAATTTCTGCTATGATGATGAAAAATTGTACTCTTTTTCGTAATAGGGAAATAGATCGCGAGGAATTTAAGAAAGTGATGACTTTGATGCGGGCTCATAATAGACAAGGGGCTGCACACAGCGATGGACTTCGAGCAGGACACAAGTTGGCTGGTTCAATAGAAAATGGAGGCTTGTTGGAGTACTTCTTCGGGGAAGATGGCAAGCAACGTCTTCAACATGATAAATTTGTCCACTTCTTTAAAAGACTGCATGATGAAGTATGTCCATCTTCTCCTTCATCTGCAAAATCAGAAATAGTGTTGACATGGTGTGGTTAACGTATTAAGATTTGCATCTTGTGCTAAATGCTTTAAGTGCTCTGTACGTACCTACTACCTGGTTCACAATGTTCATAAACAATCTTATAAAGGCTTGAACATTTGTGTTTGTCACTGATCCTTTGAGTCTTTAGCTACTGACATACTCACATTTCAAAAAATTAAGTAAAATTGGAAAAATCCTGATTGGCTTAAATTTGTTTTATTAAAAACTCGCAGTCATTGATATTATGCTGATTATTGTCTCTTACACACTTACAGATGGTGACGCTGGAATTCGCTCATTATGACTACAAGTTACGAGGAACCATATCTGCCAAGGATTTTGCACTGTCCATGGTTGCATCTGCTGATCTGAAACACTTGAATAAGCTGCTTGATCGCGTTGATGATTTAGATAATCTCCCACATTTTGGTGATATCCGCATCACATTTGAGGAATTTAGGGATTTTGCTGAGCTGCGAAGAAAGTTGCAACACTTTTCTCTTGCACTTTTTAGTTTTGGACAAATTAATGGGTTGTTGACTAGGAAGGATTTCCAACGAGCTGCTGGCCAAGTAGGTTTCGTGCTCTTTTCTTTTTCGTGCTCTTTTCTTTTTCTCTTTTTCGTGTTTCCTTCATATATATTGTTTCCGAATAATCAATAATGAATTTGGATACATTCTCCCTTCCCCAATAATTATCCTGAACAGCTGATAGTTTTTTGATGCGTGTTTCACCTGTTCAGGTGTGTGGGGTGTCTCTCACTGACAACTTGATTGAGATTATCTTCCATGTATTTGATACAAATCAAGATGGAAATTTAAGTTGGAGAGAATTTGTTAGAGTTCTGCACAAGCGTGAAAGAGATATTGGTCAACCGACGGAGGCAGGTATCTTGAGCTTTTTGTCATGCTGTTGGCATTGTAGGAATGCCCACTCAAGTGCTGGGTTGTTATCGTGATCAGCTAAAGTTTCATGGCGCTGATTTCGCAGACATGATCAAAGATTCACACTTCCATTGGTTTAAATTTTGCAGCAAATATTTTTGGCCTAGTGCAAATAGTGTAAACTGGTGGGATACCGCCTCCGTATCTTTGATAGGCTAACAGTTTATGTTTCTAATAAATTTTTATTAGGTTAACTTTGAAGTTAAGTTTCTTCCAAGTAAATGGATTTTCTGTTGTCATGGGTGCCGGCCGTGTATATGGCATACTTGAGTCTTGAAATTTAAGATATGTATACTAGCAGTGTATATATATATTTTAATGAAAGTAGTACTAATATTTAACAAATGATTTCCATCAATATGGTTTTGTTTGTTTGTTTGTGATGTTACAATTTCTCGTCGTGTGTACCTGAGCTTTGAGCCGTTCAAATGGAGCGCAAGTAACAAATATTAGACTGTTGAGAGATTTAGTCTGAGAGTTTGTTATGGGATGGATTATAAATACTAGTTTTTGTATTTGATTTATTGTTGTGTCAAATGAACCAAGCTCCTATAGTCCTCCTATCAGCCTTATTTATTTTTAAAACACACAGCAGAAATTGGAAAGTTAAACAGAACAGGGCAGGGTGGACATTTAACTAGTGTCAATAGGGTGGCAGCTATGCTATCTGGCCCTTTATTACAATTCTGGGGTATAGTACGTTGGAGAGTGGGTGCCACGAATGGATTTATACTTTAGTTGTGAAATTGTGGGCCTCTACTCCTGTCCTGGCTAAGGCAAGGCAAGTAAGCTAGCTTTCCTGTGTGTCGGTGAGTGAACGCAGAGGAGGGCCCAAATACCAGAGCACTGCAGCCTAATCTGGACGATTGTTCTCCACGCGCCACTCCTCCATCAAGCAACAAACTTTATCTGAGCAGCATTACGCATCTTCTCTCGCTCTACTCTCTCTCTATACATACAACAGTTTTAGTAATACTAATAATAATAATCCAACTCTTAACAACTCTATACTGGCCGGTGACTACCACCTGCCTACAACTTTTCTCTATTTTCACCAAAAAACAAACTATACAATAAAAAGTATTCCTGAAAAGCTGCATACGTAGAGTAGAGAACAGATTAATAATAGTTTTTTATTTTGTTTATAAAATTTCTTAGGAATGTTCCCTTTGAATTAGCTGATAAAACAAAAATATTTACACATTACAAAAGAAAAATACAGAGAGAGAGAGAGAGAGAGGTACATGTCAAATTTTGAAAGTGGCGTAGAATATGAATGAATAATGGGGACAGACTAATATATGGGCCTGGCCTGGAGGACCCGTTGACAGACAGCGGAGAGATGGCAATTTTAGAAACCCTAGCTACAGACGACGACTACTACTAATACTAATTAATAACAATAACAAAAACAAAACATTCCTCCTCGGCTTTTCTTTTCTTGCCTTTCCAACCATTTCTTTCCTTCTTTCTTTTAGCTCTCTCCCTCTGCTTTATACATATTATTAATTAAGTAGTTCCTCTTCTCTGGTTTTTTACGTTAACCTATCTCTCTATCTATCTCCACCTTATTATTATTCGCAGCCCAGCCAGAGATATGGGGTTCTTCTTATTTCCATTTTTATCTTCTGCATTTCTGAGCTCTCCATGATTACAATCTTGATTCACAAATAGCTCTCTCTCTCCAACCCCAAGGTATGACTTCTTTTTCAGTATTTTTGAATTTCAGTTATTACTGTTTTATTCCATTCCTTCCAATATTATCATTTACACACACCCTTTTCTTTATTCTCCACTTGGACCACCTATATTTCTTTTGTTAAACCTGAGTGACCTCCCAGGTGGATATATCTATGGTAATTGAAAACAATTTTCGATTCTTTCCTTCTTTCTTTTAAAGATCCTTTTCACACGATTTCTTTATCTTTTGCTGTTATGATGACTGAGTAATCTTGATGGTGTTTTTATTCATTTCTTGTGTAGTTGTTGACTCTACTTTTGTGGACTGGTGGGTTTTCAATTGAAAGACCAAAAAACCAGAGTTCTTAACTTTTGAACACTTTATTTTGTGCAATTTTAATGGGTAAGCCTACTGCCAAGAAGAAAATTCAGGTGGGATCAAAATCTAGTGATGGAAATGCAAAGCACAACAAACCTTCTGAACGTAACTCCAAAGCCTTTGATGAAGACACTGCCATCTTCATCAACATGTCTCAAGAATTGAAGGAAGAAGGCAAGAAATTGTTCCAGAAACATGACCAAGAAGGAGCTATGTTGAAATACGAAAAAGCCCTCAAATTGCTGCCGACAAACCATATCGATGTTGCGTATTTGCGCAGTAACATGGCTGCTTGTTACATGCAATTGGGTATTGGTGAGTACCCTAGAGCAGTAAACGAATGCAATTTGGCACTTCAAGTATCTCCCAAGTATAGCAAGGCTTTGTTGACAAGGGCTAGGTGTTTTGAAGCCTTGAATAGGCTTGACCTGGCTTTGAAGGACGTCAATATGGTGCTGAGCATGGAACCCAATAATTTGGCTGCATTGGAGATTGCTGATAGTTTGAGAAAGGCACTTGAGGAAAAGGGTCAGCAGGTTGAAAACAAGGATACTGCTTTGCCCCCAAATTATGTGGAGCCTGCTTATGCCCCTGTTTCTGGGAAAATTGTCAAAGAGAAGCTGAGGAAAAAGAAGAATAACAAGCTCAACCAGAAGAATACCGAGGCACCAGCGGAGAAGAATGTCAATGAAGCTGAGGAAAAGAGTGCTGAGGATAAGGTGGTTGTAGAAGAGAAAAGAAGTGTTAAGGAAGATAAAGTAGTGATGAGATCTGTGAAACTGGTTCATGACGAGGATATAAGATGGGCACAGTTACCAGTAAATTGTGGTGTTCGTCTGGTGAGGGACATAATTGTAGACAGATTTCCAAGTTTAAAGGGTGTGCTCATCAAGTATAAGGATCAAGAAGGTGACTTGGTTACCATCACTACTACTGATGAGCTGCGAGTAGCTGAGGGATTGGCTGATCATCAAGGCTTTTTAAGACTGTACATCACCGAAGTTAGTCCTGAAAACGAACCAATTTATGAGGGAATGAGCACCGAAGAGGAAGTTCATAAAACCAATGAGAAACCGTCCATGGTTACAGAAAATGGTGATGTGGACAAAAGGCCATCTTGTATTGAGTACTGGATCGTCCAGTTTGCAAAGCTGTTCAAGAATCATGTTGGGTTTGACTGTGATTCTTACTTGGATCTTCATGAAATAGGAATGAAATTATACTCGGAAGCAATGGAAGATACAGTTACAAATGAAGATGCAGAAGAGCTATTTGAAATTGCTGCAGCAAAATTCCAAGATATGACCGCGTTAGCCTTGTTTAATTGGGGAAACGTTCACTTGTCTAAGGCAAGGAAGAGGGTGTTTCTTCCTGAAGATAGTTCTGCTGAATCCATGTTGATGCAGGTTAAAGCTGCTTATGAGTGGGCACAAAAGGAATATGCGAAGGCGGGGATGAGATATGAGGAAGCTCTCAAACTCAAGCCAGACTTTTATGAAGGGCTTCTTGCACTTGGCCTGCAGAAATTTGAGCAAGCAAAGCTTTCTTGGTACTATGTAGTCGGGAGCAAGGCTGACTTAGAGATAGGGCCATCTGCAGAAGTATTGGAGCTGTATAACAAGGCTGAGGATTGCATGGAGAAAGGAATGCAAATGTGGGAAGAGATGGAAGAACAGCGCCTGAATGGACTCTCTAAATATGAAAAGGATAAATTTGAATTGCGAAAATTTGGGTTGGATGGGCTGTTTAGAGATATATCAGCAGAAGATGCTTCCATGCAAGCAGCAAATATGAGGTCTCAGATTTACCTCTTATGGGGCACAATGCTATATGAGCGGTCTGTCGTGGAATATAAGTTGAGTTTACCTACTTGGGAAGAATGTCTGGAGGTCGCAGTTGAAAAGTTTGATCTTGCCGGAGCATCGCCGACAGATATTGCAGTTATGATCAAGAACCATTGCTCAAATGAAACTGCTCTAGAAGGTAGGCTATTGGCTACTAGTGGTTATATTTCTCTGCATTATTCATGAACGGATTAGGTTCTAATCTTGCTCCACCATTTTTTATTACCGTATGTGACATAGGATTCAAAGTTGATGAGATAGTACAGGCATGGAATGATATGTATGATGCTGATAGGTGGCGAACTGGTGTGTCATCTTTCCGCCTAGAACCACTCTTCAGGAGGCGCTCTCCAAAACTTCATTCTGTGTTGGAGCATCATTGAGTGATCTTGCTCAATAGCTGGTTATCTTATAGGAGCAAAAAGACATCAGAATGTTTTCTAAAAGCGTCAGTGGCTATTGTCTTCCAGATTATTGTAGGTAAATTGATGCTGAAGATTTTATATCTGATCGCCAGATCTAGCTGCTCCTTCTTTCTTCATCTAGCACATTTTACTCATCATTTAGATATTACTCATGCTCGTTCATTTATCTAGAACTGCATATATATACAAGGTTTATGTCGGTCTTTTGCAAATATATGCACTTAGTTAGAAATGGGAATTGGAGTTGGAGTAGTTGGAAAGAAAGAGCACTGGAATTTTAAATGAAACACTTCTTTCTGTGTGTGCGACATTGTGCTGCCTATGTCATGAGTGAAAAGTTCATTGTTCTACTGCCTGCTGATTAATTTTTTGTCCAAGTGGGAGAAATAGTGAATCTCTAAAATTTCTGAATACTGGTTTGATTGTATCGTATATACCTTGTGAGACAATAATTTGACTATCCTCACTATCTGGAGTTTTTGCAATTTACTAGTATTTCATCTCAATTTTATATATGTAAGAGACGCTTTAACAATGATATGCATGTCAATAATCTATCCTGTTCATTTGGTCCCTTGTCTTTGGAAAGTGCTTAGACTTGCAGCTTTGCCCGTCATTTTAGCATGTTGAAAGGTGGAAAATTGGTTCAAAATGCATGGTTGTGGAAACTCTTGCTTGCTTGTAAGAGTTTTTAGTTAGCCCAGCTTTGCATGTAGACCAGGCCAGTATTAAGATTTATTTGTTAAATTTATATGCGGATTCTACACGGAAAAATGTAGAATCCAAGCTTTTGTTTTACTGATGGTATTCATTCATAATAAAAATATTGTTTACAGTTTACGGATGTTGGTTCAACTGATGAAGACATTTACCAATTTATGTTGCAGGTCTATTCATCTCGGTTATTTTCAGTCATCTCAGTTTGCTTGTGAAGTGAAGGAAATTAGATGTTCCCGTCTTTTAAGTCTGCCATAGACGGCCTTCTTTTTTTTCTTCTTTTTTTGTGCAGTTGAGTTGCAAAGTTGTTTGATTAATTTGTTAATTGGCTTTTGTTTGAGAGCATCATCTCATCAAAGTCCACCTGAAGGACCAGGTGTCTATTCTTTTTTTTTTTTCTTTTTGGATTGTGAAGATGTTGAGAGTATACATACATATATTGGCAGGTTGTAGGATTGAATTTGTAAAGTTGTGTGTCTGCGAGTGAGAGATTGGATTCTCACTTTATATCTCACATGAGATTTTTGTCAGCTTGGATATTGTGGCCCATCTCTTATATGCCTTTTAAGGCCTTTGCATCTTCTCTTTTGCTTCCTTTATTAATTGTATATGTGTGTGTCTATATATATATATATATATATACGATACACCTACCATGTTTATTTGCTTACACTTTGTAACTTAATAAGCAAGGATCATTGTTTAAATATTCTCATATCATATAGTATAATGTAATTGGATAAAACGCATTGACTTAGTACAGTGCAACCACTTCTTTTACCATTACCATTAGCTTAAGTTGATCTTAGCTCCAATGTCAAATTGAGTTATATTTTCGTAATCTTGTCAAAAAAAAAAAAAAAAGAGTTATATTTTCATAATACCCACTTTTTTATCAATTCATTCATAGCCCACGGGATGATCTTGTAACTTGTAAGTGGTATAGGGGTCGATTTACTATTTAGCAAAAAGATAGGGGTCAATTTACTAGTACCGGGGGTATGCAAATTGCAAAATGGAGAAAGTCCAACCCAATTGGATTTGATTTTGACCAACAAATAAGGTAAGGTCCATTGGACAGGGTGGAGCTCAACCGCACTACAAAGAACCCTCTCTCTCTCTCTCCCTCCCAGAATATAGTTGTGTTCTGTTGTACTTCAGTAGGTGGAGTGGAGTTGCGTCGGAATCTAATCCTCTTCCTCAATTTATATACATACATACATATATATATATTGTATTCTTATATTTATACACCCAATTATCATATACATACATCTTCCTACCGATCAACACAACGATCATAAGAATCACTAGGGCTTTCGCACAAATGGAGAAGATTAGGAGACCATCTCACGCTGGTTCCTGGTACACAGATAACCGTAAGTACCCACCCATCCCATCTCACACATTTTTACACTATATATATATATATGTATATATATATTTCTTTTCCTCTTAAATTGTGATCGTCGTTTCTCCATCGGGCTCATAATTTAATTTAATTCAATTCAATTTTGCTGCACAAGCTCCACCGCTGTGTTAATGTACTTGCTCAAACTTGTTCACTTGGCACCCACGCGCACAAAAACAACCCAATCTTCCTAAATATGTGATTTTTCGGAGCAAGAGAGGATTTTTCATCCTACTATTTCCATGTTAAAATATTTTTAGCAATATCTGTTGGTACCTATGATATACTGCTACTCTTGAAGAGTTAATTTGCTGCTTATGTAAAGAATGTTTATTCAAAGAGGTGTTGATGTTATGTTCTCTTTTATTTTTCAGCTACAAAATTAGCTGAGGAGCTTGATGGCTGGCTTGGTGCTACCGGCTTGCCCAAATCCTCCGATGTAAGAGGAGTAATTGCCCCGTAAGTCCTCAATACCACCTCTCTTGATGGATAACAAAATGTTCACAGTTATAACTGGTGGCTTTGAACCCGTTAGTCATGCAGGTTATTCATATTCTGGTCGTGCAGCAGCCTATGCTTTTGGTAACATTGACCCTGCAAACATGTGGGTTTTCTATTTTAACATAATTTCTTTCTATTAAGCTGGATATTTGTCATTGTTATATCATAATTGTTGTTAAATTCCTACATATCAAGTTTCTTTCTCTGTCCCAAATTGTGTGGACCTCTTTATTTTGCAGTTCTCGGGTGTTTCTTCTTGGCCCATCTCATCATTATTACACTCCAAAATGTGCTCTTTCAAAAGCCACAGTCTACAAGACACCCATAGGTGATCTCCCGATTGATCAAGAAGGTACATGAACTTCCTCCATTGTACCTTTTAGGTCTTTGTTCCATGCTGATACGTTGACACTCTATAAGTTCAATATCTATTTATGTGCTGGTTGTTTACATTCATTCTGCTGCAAGAAAAAAAGCATTTATGTTGAAGGATAAGCCTAGGGTATAGTAGATGTTTCCACTGGTTTCATATTATTATATGTTTGATTTGCATTTGTGCCAGTCAATGAGGAGTTAAAAGCTACAGGGAAGTTTGAATTGATGGATCTTCGTGTTGATGAGGCTGAACATAGCATGGAAATGCACCTGCCGTATCTAGTTAAAGTTTTCCAGGGGTATGATTTTGGTGGAACACAAATTTTTACATTTCATTTTTCTCTCTCTTTTTTGGGCTAATATGCTGAGCAAGTGAGTTGGTACAGATATTCAGTGAAGATAGTGCCCATTTTGGTTGGTGCGCTTAGTGCTGAAAGTGAAGCGATATATGGTCAATTGTTAGCGAAGTATGTGGATGACCCTACAAATTTCTTTTCTGTGTCTTCAGATTTTTGTCACTGGGGCTCCCGGTATGTTTTGTTCCTCTATTTCATTTCCAAACTAGTTCTCATCGCAGGCCATGACTAAATTGTTTTTATATTAGGATCTCAGTATAACTTGCTAATACTTGGTAACTCAAGAGTCGTCTGCTCTTATATATTCTAACTTGTTAAGTGAGACTGGAGAGTTCATTGATACGGACTCATGTATTGGGCAATAATGTTGTTAAGGTGTATTTAGATATTTTATGGCTAATTTAAGCTATCCCTCTATATTGTATTGGGTTACCATAAACTTGAACAGGAACAGTATTCCTGCAGAAGCTCCTGTCGATCATTCCTATGACCAATTTTGATCTTTTTTGTTAGATTCAATTACACGCACTATGACAAAAAGCATGGAGCCATCCACAAGTCTATTGAGGCGTTGGATAAAATGGGAATGAATATAATAGAAACGGGAGATCCAGATGCATTTAAGCAGTACCTCTTGGAGACGGACAATACCATTTGTGGACGACACCCAATAAGTGTTTTTCTTCATGTAAGCATCTTAGCATCTGCCCCTTGTTTTTTTGCAGTGAGCTTTTCCTTCTTTGCTTCTAAAATAATCATCTGGTATACAATTGAACCTCTTGAATTGGAGAAATTCTTCGACCTTCTATTTACTTCTTCCAATGGAAAATCAGTTAAGTGGTTACCCTTGACAACATTTGAACTTTACAAGTATTTGACAATCATTCAGTCAGCTATTATCTCACTTGATCTAATGTGGACTAGATTAGCATTTATGATTAAATTGGGTAGAATAATCTAAACAAATTAAGACCTAAAGGTCTGATAAACAATTCTGAAATTCTAAGCTGCTGATCTGTTTCTCGCTTTTCTGCTTCCCATATCTTTGCAGTTACAGCTACTTGAAATAACTTCATTACAATAAGCTCTTTAAGAACTTCTCTACTTCATGATTTTCTTTTACATTCTTTTTACCTATATTGATACGAGGGAGCATAGATGGTTGTGTGTCTAAGTTGTACATTTGAACATTATCATATACTTCTAACCACATCATATATTTCAAATTCAACTAGATGACGAAGAATAGCTCAACGAAGATAAAGATTCAATTTCTTCGATATGAACAGTCAAGTCATTGCAAATCCATGAGAGACAGCAGTGTAAGTTATGCATCTGCAGCAGCAAAAGTAGATGCTTGAATTTGGGAAAGGAACATAGATCAGCTTGTGATGGAACTCCTACCATTCATGCATTTATGTTGAACTGATGTGTACCTCTTTTAAGTTATGGCAATAACAAATTAACTCTAATCTTCTTCCTTGTTGGAAGTCATTCTAGCGACGGTTCCAAAGAACTCTCAAGTAGTTTTTGTTATTCAACTTTATCCGTATCAAGTACAATGTTTATTTCAGTTATAAAGTCGCCTCTTCTGTCGGCCTTAAAAAGCAAAAGGAAGACATCATATTGAAGTCATGTTTCAACAGAGTAGCAGTCCATATTATCTCTGGTTGTAAGATATTTATTGCTGTATTATGGTTTTATGGTTTACGGTGGGGGGAATTATAATATTTAAAAATAAAGTGCCAATAACATATTTTGAAATGGTAAAGCAGACTATTATTAGCTTATTGCGTGGATATTACAGTGAAGACTCAACTCCGGTGAATTCCCTCACATCTTTTCCGTCTATCTGCGTGCTTAATGTTCAAACTAATAAAATTATTGAAAAGATATGTCAATTCATATAATTGTTTCAAATAAAAGTTGTTAATCATACAGTTCGACCAATAATTATTCCATAAACTCGAAGGCATTACAATGACTTAATGTTACAAAAGTTCATGCCGCAGAAAGAATGCCTTGAACATGGCATCAAAAATATTTCAATCGAGTACTATGCCATTATCTTCTGTAGATTACAAACCCAAAATGGTACTTTTGTTGGGAAAGGGTTGATGCGAGTTCCACCGATGTTCTTCAGATACCGATGTTCCAACTTAGAAGGGGTATAACTGTCCTACTGGCTTAGTCAAAAATCCTGTCCCCTGTGGATAGTAGAAGAAACACAATGGAACTAAAGATACAGAGTGAACCTGGGATGACAAATACAGCTCTCCAGCTATCCGGACTAGTCAGATCCAACTCAGCAGACTTAGCTGCTTCAAGAAGTCTACCAGTAAGATCAACCCCAACTATCCCAGCTAAGGTACCTGCTGTATTAGAAACCCCCATCACAATTCCAGCATATCTTGGACCAATATCCATGTGATTTACTGCAAATCCAGCTCTACCAAGTGCCAAGAAACCAAGAGCCAAAGCCGAACAAAACACAGCCCCATCAGCCGTTCTGAACAACGGAAGAGCCATCAGTGCAAAAGAAGCAACCACAAATCCTACAGTGTTTAGAAGCTTTCTTGTTCTAGTCACCGACAAAATTTTCTTGGTAATCAAGTGATCCGCAATCACCCCACCAATATTTGAGAACAAAAACATGTTGAGATAAGGCATCATCTTAGAGGAACCCATTTCTTGAAGACTATGCCCGAGCCCTAATTCAAAGTATGTCGGGAGCCAATTCATTAGCACATATAGAGCATAGTGGAACGTAAAATTATTGACCACTATCGCCCAAACTGGCAAACTGAGCATAATTCTCTTCCAAGGAATTTTTGGTGTTCTATTGGAATGTACTCCGTTTTCTATTTTTGACTTTTGATTCCCTTTGGTTGGAAGCAAGGACTCACCAAAACCAGCAGCCGTAGCCTTTGGATGATCAGAGCGAGGTGGATCACTGGCACACTTAAACCAGAGTAGAGACCACATGGCACCTAAAGTAGCTTCAGCAAGAAATACTGATTGTGGACCCCGGAACTTGACCAGTGACGGAAGCACAAGCGTTCCTATAGCTGCACCAAAATACATTCCCGAAGTCGTGAGAGACACAGATCTCGACCTCTCATGTGGTGGGACCCACTGTGCTAGTACAGTGTGAATGGAGGGAAAGATGAAACCTTGGGCCACTCCCACAAGCAAGCGGGCTATGATCAAAAGTCCAACTCGATTTGGATCTAGTGGTACAAAGGCACAAGTGAGAGACCATAAAACAAATGAAAGTAGGAGAACACGCCTTCCCCCAATTTTTTGAGCTGCCCAACCACCAGGAACTTGTGAACAGGCATAACCATAATAGAATGTTGAAAGTATCATGCCCTTGCTTGACTGATTTACTCCTGCTGCATCAGCTGCTGCAGTATATGCAATGGAGAAACCCACTCTTTCTATGTAGCACACACAAGTGCAGATAAAGGTCAAAATCACAATCACATATCGCTTGGGAAAATTTGTGATATTCATTCTCTTTTGGTTTCATGAATGGTGAAACCCACTCCTTCTTCGTAGATGATTCAAAAACAATAAAAAGATTCCACAAATTCAGAATTCCCAAGGAAGAAGCCCTCCTAAAATATTGAAAAGAATGCTTGATAATAATGATCAACAAGATAATAGACCCAAAACAGTGACTTCGAGAGAAGACATCTCCAATGATCAAATAATTTAAACCGGCGCTCTAGACATGCCAAAATTTGGCAGCAACTTCAAGAAACCCAAGCATCAAATGGTCCTAACATACATGCTGAAGTGGTCTAAACAGTACAACAAGTAAGAGTAATCAATCTGAAGCAGGGTAATTTGATGTGAGGAACTGTAGGAGCCTGTATGTGCCCCTTGTAATTTGTTTAATTAATTATTTGATTCATAAGGAAGAAATACACAGATAGAGTGGTGAATCTTTTATCTATATATCGGATGAGACAAAGCGGTTAGCGATAGTTTTCATGCACCTTGATTTGATTTAAAACACAATATTTGAGAAGGAGGCTAGTTTCAGTCTCTCTTGGACGGACGTCCATTGCTCTGCCTACCCTTTTACTGCCTCCATCAAAATATATATGATTGAATCACAATCACACACAAAACAGAACAGACAACCCATATGAAAAAACAGAAAACAAAATCATTGCATTGTCATGTTTTATTATTCTGACAGATACACATACCATAAACCAAATGCGGATACACCCAAGTAAACCATTGTTTTATGTTCTCCAATTCTATTGTGAATGGATAAATATGAAACCAAATATAGCCCTAAGTCCTAACAGCAGGCACCAAATAAAGGCTCTTAAAAGAAACACGGAAAAAGCAATACAAAGTCAGCAAAACGAGAACCCACCCCCACCCCATGACCCACCCACCATAAACATCAATTTTCATTCAAACTTTGTAATAAAAAAGATAAAAAGAGAGAAAACTGAACTCACCACCACCACCACCCAAGTGAAAAGGGCCCCCAAGGAGAGGAAAATTAAAGAGCGAGACTTGGATCGGAGAGTTAGAAAAAAACAAATGTAGGGGAAAAGGATTTTAGGTAATTAAGCAAAGGCAAGCAAAATGCGGATTTGAGGAATTGGCCGCGGACTACTCTTCTATCTGGGTCGCTCCTCAATTCAATGACCCCCCCTCCCCTAAGATTTAAGATGCATTTTTTGTGAAGAAGAAGAAGAAGAAATGAAGAAGAAGAAGAATCAACAACAAACAAAATGGAGGAGCTCTGACTATTTTTAACGTGACAGTTGAAAACCGATTTAATTACTACTACTCAGATTGATTGATTGATTCAGAGAGAATTAATTAATTAATTAGCAAAAAGAAAACAAGAGATTAGACTTTAGAGGGAGAATTTGCATACCGGGCGGGCACGCACGACTACTAATATGAAACTTGTGGTTTTGGGCCTTGGGCTCAAGTACAGAACTGGGCTTTATCCAATTTTGTCTACCCTCCTAAACCCAATCCGTTTCAATTGGCTTTGGGCTTCTTTTATTAAGTTGGATTGGATCTCTAAATATTATTATTATTCATTAAAAGTCAAATCCAATTTAAAGACTTTGTTAATGCAAGTTTAGGCGGCTTAATTTAATGTTGGAAGGGTCCTGCTGCCAACACTATTTAAATGCTACATAATAGCCGGGTTCAGGCTTGTTTGGCTGCCTTCATTAGATGTATAGGCGTTAGGAAAGGTACGTTAAGGATTGACATTTTTATTTGGGAAAATTCGAGCCCGCTCCCGGCTCGGCCAAAACTATGTGTATTTTATAAAATAACTTATCAATTATACGACAAGTATAATACACCCTCCTTGTGAATTACACTTGGGTACGGCCAAGCCGGGTTTGGGCTAGAATTTTCCCTTAATTTGTTTGGTCTCATTTTTCTTCAAACATCAATAAATATATATATTATATTATAGTAGGGTATTAACCATACTGTTCTATTCAAGTTACTTTACGAGATGTAGTCTAGTTTTCGCTTAAACAAAATAAAGTATAAAAATAAAAAGGATCAAGCAAAAAATGAGAAGAAATATGCAGCTGATTGATTGGGACCAACTCCAACTTCAGTTGTCCATTGATGGTAGCACGCTCCATGTCCCCTGAGACTCGACGGGCTCAATAACGACGACATCACCATTAGATAACCCCAATGCAAACTGGTTAGGCTTCTTTGGATGAGCAGCAATCACAAGTAGATCCACATTATAACAACTACTCAGCAGAAGAGGTGGAAGATACGAAGACGGATCAATCTCATATCTTGGTGCCAGATCTGAAGCATCTAGTATTATCAGTATTCCATCTCTCATTGCAGCATATACCAACTCACCATCACATGAAAACGCAGCATCGGATATCCTCGTACAGAAGTTGGCAATGGTCCACTGATCAGATCAGTCACAACCAAACAAAATTATCATTGCATGGCTGGCATGCATGCTATTTAAATGACATTGAATCACTTCTTTCAAATATATATATATATATATAGTGTATGTGTGTGAGAGAGAGATCTGACCTGCTTCACACACTGTAGTGTTGTTGTTTCATATATGGCAAGTTGAGTCTCGTGTACAACAAGGAACTGTTTCTGATCTTTGTCAAGTTCGATATTCGTCTCTGATAGGTCTGAAGCCAACCAACCAATTGGTATCTGTAACACTGTGCTTTTCTTTTTCTCCCAAGTAACTGAATCCCACAGAACAATCTGACAGAGATACATGTCACGTTTTAACTCATTTGAACTGATTTTTAGATATATAAAAACATGCTTGAACTGCTAACCTCAGTGTCAACTCCACAAGACACGAGTAGATTTAAGGTGGTTGCGAATGCAAGGCCACTAACTCTTTTGGAGTGTCCTTCAAGTTTACTAATTACCTGCAAAATCAATAATCAAGGCCATAATATAACCAAGTATGTTTTCTCTGGTATCATTAGTACATCAAGCTTCATACCTGATCGACACGTATGTTATAGATGAGGATTGTTGAATCATTGAAGCCTATACCAATTATGTTGTTATCTGGAGGATAGAATACAATACACGTTGCAGCAGGAGGAGGAGGCATCACACTTCTTAATTTCTGCACTTATTCACCACATTCAAATACAATGAGTTAGACATTTAAATGTCGCATTACTCTTCACATTCGGTTTTAGAGGATTTATAACTATGTTCGATTCATAGGCTCTATGTACCACCATTTTTTTTGTTTATTACCTTGAAATTCAACATGTTGTATAAAGTAATCATTCCTCCTGATGCTGAGATGACATAAGAATCATTTTTCGACAAAGTAAAGCAAGATGTAACAACATCCAAGCTGTTTTCCGGAACGTCATTGATCATTAACAATCCACGCTTCGGTTGCCAAAATTGTGGGGCACACTTTGTAGTTGCCTGCAGGACAGACACACAGCTCATGAGAACAACAAGAAGCTCTTGAAAGGAAAAGTTACATAAGGATTGACTTTCAGTTCATGATTAAAGACCAAGGCCATACCTCGCCATTTGCATTAGCATCACTCTTTACCCATCTCCATAGTAGATGAATCCCTTCTTCTGCTAATGCCAAAATGCCATTACCTGCATTTGTATATAACAATCTCCGAATCTGCAACCATCAAATGTTAAAAATATATTTTTCTTCTTCTTGAAATTTGCAAGTAATTTGATTAGCGGTCAGTTTGAGCATAATAATGAAGTAATTCGAAGATGTCTACCATTCCATCCAACTTAAATATATAGCTACCAGACTCATATTGTCCTCTTAGAAAAATAAAACATAAAAATAAAAGCATAAATAATGAATGACAAATACTATATTTGAAATGTCAAACTTCAGAAAGATAATCACGAGAATGAAGACTAGCACCAATCTAGAATATGAGGTCTGTGTCAATATACCAGATTAGTCTTGACTTCGGAAGTAAGTAGCACGGATTGGCAGCGTGAAACTTCAACAACTGTGGTGATATCTCCTTCTTCAGGAATAGCTTGAAGAGGAGCAGGAGTTGGATTAACAGAAAGCTGCACCAATATACAAAAAATGAATAAAAATTATTTCCTGGTGAGAAACAGTTACATAATTTAGATGCTCACCTTTCTGAAGGATTCTGTTAGACATCCAGACGAATCACCAGAAACAAAGGTAGAAGTTTGCAGCAACTCACGGCCATCACCATTGGCCAAGATTTTAATTTGGTTATGATCAGCAGAAACAGCCAACAGACTGCCTTTTTTGTTGAAGCAAATATACGGGCTCGCCTTTACAAGTAGAAATGAAGTAGACAAACATATGAGACCACATTATATCCTAATAATAATGCAAATTTAAATGGCATGGCTAGTATGAGAAACAAAAGGTCAAATAGTAATAGAAAACTTACAGGCAAACCTCCATCTGCATCAATAACCGCTAAAATATCCTCATTGTCCATGTCCCAAATTTTGATCAAATGGCCATCACCAGCAGCTAAAAACCGATTGCTGCTTGTATCAAAGTGAACCAGAGCCGAAGAACATTTTCCGAGTCCATGGTAATCCCGAATAATAAAACCTTCAGTTTCGTTCCATTCAACAATGTATGACTCTCCATTTTCATTTGTCCCACATGAGAATAGCCTAAGAAAATTTTCAGACAATTCAGTATTGATAGGTTAATAAATTTAGACAGCCTAGTGGTTCAGCCAATCACCTTTTACCATCAGTACTATAAGCCATTCTCATACAACAAAATCCAGGAGCATCGTAAGTAACCCTTGATCCCATGTTGTCAAATAACCACGCTTTTATCTCACCACTTGTTGAGATTGAAAATAAAAACTGTGACATAATAAGATAATTATCATCTTAGATGATCATATGCATGGGATGAAAAGAAAAAAAAGTCAGCATATCAATAATATTCTCACATGAACGTTCTCCTTCACATGAGGGCATACGGAGTACACTGAAGCTCCATGACCCTCAAATGTATACTGTTTTGCCCCAGTCGCAGCATCCCAGACCTTCGAAGAACAGCATCAGATTGTTAGTATGGTTTTTTACTACACATTTCGATGTTCCAAATCTGAGAGCCAACCTGAATCAACTTATCATCACCACAGCTTATGATAACGAGCTTGTCATGTGGTTTAGAGAATGCTAGATCATTTGCACTTCCAACATGGGCATCAATCTGTGGGCAGAACCCAATATCAGAGGACAATAAAACAAATATGGTATATAAATAAAATGAGAGCTATTGAAGCTACCTCCAATTGTTTCTCAATGTAATTTCCATTTTTGTGATACGAATATAAATGTATCATGCGTTTTGAGTATGCCACCCCTGTTATTGACAAAACTATTGTTAAACATGACCAATTCAAGTGACCAAGCACTAAGATAACCAGCAGTTTAAGTCTTAAGCCATACCAAATAGGGAACCATCAGGGCTCCACCGTACACGATTAACAGAGTTCCCAGGGTTTTTCGCCATGTCCTCCTGATTACACAGTGTTGCATTTATAATCATTTTCTATTGTGATCAAAACGAAGTAAGTTGTTATAAGGCATAGGTGAGAAGAGCTATACCAATAAAACCCCCGAGACAGACTTTACTTCCCCGACCATATATGCAGAAGTAACATCCCAGAGCTCTACAGTCCCAACACTTTTTCCAACTAAAAGAATAAACCAGTAGCACATACGAGTTCTCAGAAAACATGATATCTTGTAAAAGTATGGAATTTATAATCAGCACAGTCAACCTAATAGCAGAGTCTGGTGAACAGGGTGAAAATCCATGCTGATTGGATGAGAGCTTATATACAAAATTCGTTCAACAGTCTTGGGAAACTCAATTGGAAGCTCATTTGCTGAACCTTGACAACGGCTCAACAATTCAGAGGGTGACTCTACCTGCATATTGTTGTTTTGGGAATATAATGATCTTACTTTTGAAGGAAGCTAGAAATATTAGGTGATTCATAGTATAAGGATTAGTTACCTCATCAAGAGGCTTGATTGACTTCAATTTAGAGGCATCATGAGAATTTTCACTATCTCCTAAAGCTGCAGCTAAGAAATGTACAAGACAATTGTGGTCAAACACAAAAAAAATGTAAGACATGAGAATTAGAACACTATATAAATTGTAGATGTTACCTTGGTTGAACATGTTCCCAATATTTAAGGCTCTTGCAGTAATTTTAGATTCAGTTATTGAGGATTGATCAGAAGTTGTATTGGCCATGAAAGATGATGCAGAGACCATCAAGGGCTTGGGAGGCTGGAAAAATAATTGAATCAAACAGAATATACATAGTTGGGGAAAACTATTAAGCTAGATTAAGCTTTAAGGATGAAAGATAGGAATATAATTAAATTTACTGTTAAAATCTTACCAATGAACTTTCCCTGAACAATTGATCCTGCATAATATCTGGTCCAGGACACTTATGATCTGTAAAGAGGGTGTCGATATGAGGTTGTGGATGAGGATGTGCACATTGAATATGCTGCCAGTTCAAACTGCATTATTATAACTCGAGAATTAGCTTACTCAGAGACGAAGAAACATGTCTGGTTCGAGAATACTAAAATCACCATAGAATTAAGATAGCAGAAAATGGCTCTAGATATCATACTGCTTTTATAAATAGAAAACATAAAAAGAACAAATCGACAAACAGGTACCTTTGGTTAATGAGGCGCCTTAACCTTGACTTATTAATTTCAGGAAACTTTGTTCGTCCTTGGAGAAGGGGATTCGCCTCAATGACATTCCTAAGTTCATCTAGCATCCTTTTCCTGGCCGATAAAGTATCTCCATAGAAGGCAAGTGAATTGTGCTCCCTGTTAATTTGCCAGCACTTGGTCAAATATGAAGAGAGAATGGAAATATCACTAGAAAGAATACAACTTTGGCCTACGACCATGAACGAAATGCCCAAACGGCTAAATCATATTATTCTTTGAAAGTTATGTTATGATGACACATATTCATATAGGTATAACAAACATGTGGATAAAGTCAAACAAATAAAAATTACTCCAAAAAATCAAATAGAATATAGATTACAGATAAATGTTGTGATCTTGTGAATCCACTTTGATTTGAATTTTATTCCTAATTTAGCGAAACTCATAAAAGGCAATTCAAAAGCACAGCACATTTACAGTTGTCTATGGTCACAACACCATTACCTGAAGTCGTCTAGTGTCAGGAGCTGAGTCATTTCTTTATACAATTCTTTGTTTGATTGCGCAAAAACTTTAAGATCCTTAAGAAGAATGTCTAAAGCCAAAGAACGTTCATGCCTATCACCAAAATTGGGATATGTACGGTGAGAAATAATTCCACAAGATTAATAAGAAAACCATGTTCAGGATTCGCAGAAATCATCATCTTACTTGTCTAGTGCCTCTAGAAACTTTTGCTTCCTAATCTCAAAATATATCTTAGTGGCATATTTGTTGTCTTCGACAACAGTAAAGCAAGAAAGATATTTCTCTGTCTCTTGCCAGTTTCCATCAAGCACTAGTTCTTCAAAATATTTCAAATTGAAGTAATAACCTGTCTCCTGTTCAAGCCTGTTTGAGAAGGCATAAAGGTAAGTTCCGTGATACAAATTGAAAAATTGGGGCAAAAGAGAGGCAGAAATCGAAACTCACATGTGTGCAGTCCTGTTGAGTTTTTCTTCATCACAAAATTGCAACATCAAGAAGACAAGGTCTTTACTGAGAGACATTGTTTGGATTAGCTGGCTGTCAGTGTCACCTTCAAGAAAATCTTTCACATGATTAGAAACCATCATTCAGCAAACAAACTTGCAAAGTTAACACCATAACTCTTGACCAAGATTTAAAGGATTAGGAGTTTATTACACAAGACAAAATGATGAGAAATGAATCCTCCAAAGAGCAATTAAACAGGTCAAAATCCTCTTAAACCAAGGCAAATTGAATATGATTGGGTAAACACGAAATATTTGCATAAACATACAGAAAACGACATGAGAATAGAAGTACTGAATCCATCAAGCAAAGGTCAACCTATCAAATCAAACATATTCGAGGTCAATAAAGAAAAAAGGCAAATACTTCTAAGTGATCAATTCAATTTCAGTATAATAAAATTCAATTTGAATGCAACTTTTCAATTGAGTAAAATAGATTTAAAGAGGTTTTTGATCAAATCATAGCAAACTTAAATCAAAACTTACAACAGCATGCAGGTTAAACAATCCTCAATCCTTCTCAAGAAAAAAAGACCATAGAACCCAGTGGAAAGAAGAAGGGCTCTGATCAAAGAGTGGGTTTTTTCCTAACATCTCTTTATATATATATAAATCTAAAAAGAGAGTGAGTATATATATATATATAATAGAAATGAAAGAAACATGAAAAAGTTAGAAAGAATAGTAATAAAAGAAAAGAAAGAGAAAAAGGGGCATTGGGATGCTTACTTTTTGGTTGGGAGAAATAAAAGTGAGATGAGAATTGAAATGAATACAAATTGCTCTGCACTGCCTTCTTCTCTCTCTCTCTCTCTCTCTCTCTCTGTATTGTAACTTGTAACTGCGCTGAAAATACCTGCTGCTATTTAAATAGAGAAGAAGAGCGAGAAAGCGATGCGTCCCAGGAGATAAGCCATTCTACTTATCAGATAAGTTCCTGAATGGACGTATGGAATAAGTACGTTGAATCTCTACGTGGCACCGAAGCACCGGGCGTTTAAGTAGGACGTTGTTAGAATCTCTGTCGGATCACGTTTGGATTCTACGTATTTATTATATACAGAAAAAATGTGTTTTTTTTTTGTTGAGAAATGAGATAAATCTATTTTTGCATCAGGATGGATCATATTCATACATGACATTTCTTCTGTAATAAAAATTAGAATAAGAAGGATACATCACATGATTACAGCTCTTTGCTGGTTCATTGATGCATGGCATATACATTAGATTGCAATTGATACAATTAATGAAAGAAAGAATATTGGATTTTATTAAATTTATTTTATCACTTTTTTTTTTAAATAAGAAGTTCGGTGGATAGTTGAGTAATTGTTCTTTTATTTAACGTATTAGGGAAAAAAAATTACTTGTTAACAAATAAGAGATTCAACAATAGTACGTTGGAAAAGGAGATAATGAACTACAAATCACAAAATAATCGAATTTGATTTGATTTTATGTCCCCAACATTATAATTCAGACTAAAGAAAACTTATGTGATGTAATCAAAGTAATCGACTTAAGAAATGTGAACTGTATTTTTTGAAACCACAAGAGTCAATAAATACTTAATTCAATAATGAAATATAGGTGACACTTAAAGCAATACATTTTTGAGTCATCACAACTTACAAGTAATTGCTTGTGGGATTTCAAATTGCAACTAACAATCTCATGTTGATCTTGTGAGGTTAATAGACGATTCAAGTATCCGCAATTTCTAGAACAAAGCGTGATTATAGGTGTGATTAACACGGAGAAACACCGTCAATGCTAAATCTATAGGACAATTGTCAAGATCTCCGATATAAGGACTAGACAATATTTTACTATTTTTATCAAATTTTGAGGATTTTATTAGGATTTTAAACTCTCATAATGATTGTATTGAATATTACGACTCAACAAAAATGCTATGAAATCCATATGATTTGGATAAGATTAATCATTGATGTGTGTATAAGTAA
This sequence comes from Buddleja alternifolia, assembly GCA_019426215.1. Classification (NCBI taxonomy): domain Eukaryota; kingdom Viridiplantae; phylum Streptophyta; class Magnoliopsida; order Lamiales; family Scrophulariaceae; genus Buddleja; species Buddleja alternifolia. The sequence goes on along the minus strand of CM033399.1, from coordinate 41,463,353 downwards.
ATTAACAAGTATGATTCGAGAGGCAAATGTAAAAAAGAAAAAAAATGATATTAACCAAAAGAAACACAAAAAAAAAAAGTCAATAATCATCAAATACGATTGACAATATAAGAACTGTATTTTCTTAATAGTGATTTCAAAAGAAACACACACACAAAAAAAAATACTCAATACATTCTAAATAATCATCAAACACGATTGACAATATAAGAACCGTGTTTCCTTAATAGTAATTTGAATTCTCTAGAAAAAGAATATTTTAATTTGAGATTTCGGGTAATCTTTCTTTGGAAAACAATGAATGAGAAAATGTTGAATTTCTTAAAAATTTATTTTCTCTTGAAATCACTGAGAAACGTGATGAGAATTAAAAGTGACTTGCATGTTACATTTTTTCATACATGAAACTCAAAATTAAGAATGTACCAGAAAATATATGTCGCTGGCTTTTATTGAAAAACTCTCCTATTGCTAGCAAGGTCCACCTACTTAAAAACTTTATTGTCATAAATATGCAAATAAATTAATTTAGATGGTGCCTCACAAAAATTGAACACTTATACCAACGAGAGCACTAATTGCATAACTGAATTTCAACATGTATTTAAGTCATACAATAAGTAAAACATAAAGTTGGAGCACATAAGAACTATATGAAAACAAATACACTACTAATTAGTATACGATTCAATTATGTATGCACTTTTCTCATTGTAGAATTGGTCGCACACACATATTTAGTACATTGGGCTGTTTGATGGGCTAACTGGGCTTTTTTGGCCCACGAGCCGAAAAAGCCCGGCTTTCTGGGGGGCCGAGCCGGCTCGGCCTGATGGACTAACAGACCAAGCTTTTTTGGCTTGCAAATCCCAAAAGTCAAGTTTTTTGGGCTTGCAAGCCTAACAAGCCAAGCCTTAAACAAGCCAAGCCCAAAAAGCTTGGTTTATTTAGGCATGGCTTGTTAGGTTTGCCAAGCCTTGACTTTTGGCAAGCCCATTTGACACCACTAACTTAGTGGGCTCAATTTTGGGTCATTACATGGGTCAGTTTCAAATCCAACGGTGAAGGGTGTGCCTCCACCAACTGCTTTTAGAAACTTTTATAAAGCTTCGTGATATACCGACATCTTAATTTTTTTCGAAAAAGAAAAAAAAGGAAAAGAAAAGCCAAAACCCTAGGAAAGAATAGAAGAGTAGATAAAACCCCCAAATTTGGAAAAGCAAAATCCATTAGGGTTTTATGGAATATCTATAATTATTCCATCTTACCTAAGGAGTATATATATTGCCCCTCTGTATATATACAACTAACTCCTCACTCGTTTCCTTTCTATATATACAAAGCCTTTTTTGTGTCTATACTTTAGGGTTTTCTTTTGCTTAAGCTGCGAGACTAAAGATGGAGGCTTTGGCAACTGAAATTGTGGTGATGGAGAGGCTTTTTAGCTCGGCAATTGAGGCTTTTGTCGTTGAAATTTCCCTTACTGTTGCAAAGTCTCTTGCTTACCTTCTGCTGATGGTATAATTTACTCTTTTTCTTTTTTTAATGCACTACTATGTATTTTGCTCACTAATTAGGAGTTTTTGTTGGTCTTTTTTTTTGACAAATTTTGTACATATTCGCAGAATTAAGTTATGTGGATTGTGGGCTGCTGCTTTTTATTATATAATAGTTTCTGACTCAGCAATTGAGGTTTTTGTGGTTATAACTGAATTACTGTTGCAAAGTCCCTTGCAATTCCCTCTTGTGCTTTGGATTTGTCTGCTTTCTGATTGTATTGTAGCATGGTTAAAGTTTGTGTACTTACTGAACTGTTTCGAGGTTGATGTTTACTAACTAAACTGTGATTTTATTACTTGTTGAAAGGATAAGGGCTTTTCGTTGATCTTCTCTGGTTGTAATTGTTTAATTGATGAAGGCTTTTGTAACATTGGTTGGTGTTTGACATAAGATTTGGATATTGGCAATGGTAGGGAGAATTAAAAGGGATTGCTTTGGCTAACGAGGTAGGATTTATGTTATTCAGGAAATGGGGCTTAGCATTATATGTACTTGCTAGTTTTTGAGTTATATCTAGGTTTGATTTGTTTTTGTGAATTCTCAAGTGAAGTTTTAATTGTTTATCTGGGATTAATCTTTAGAGTTTGTCTTGGATTGAAACAGTAAGGTCTATTTAACTAATTAGAACCGAGCCATTTAGAAATAGTAAGGTCACAAGATTTGTTTTGTATTTCCGCAGAGTTGATTATCTTCGCAATTCTGCTAACCCGCTAATATGCAAATGCTTTGCAATAATATGCGGCTTGTGCATTTAAGCATAGGCATTTATTTTTCTCTGTCTTTAATTATGAATTCATGTTTCACAGGTGGTCTCTTCATCAAATGCTACTGAAGTGTTCCTTAGAGATCCAATTGTGTTAGACAGGTTTGTTTCATCTCTCTGTTGTGCTTTGCTCAGTTTCGTTTTTCTTCTGGACGTGACAGGCGTTAATGGATAATTATTTCTTTGAAGGGTGTCAATAACTGAAGTATACACAGAGAAGCAGTCTGAACCTGAGACCAAGGATGCCAGTGAGGACGAAGATGAAGATGAAGACGAAGGAGAAGATGAGCAGGATGATGAAGATGCCGATGCCGGTGAGGAAGGGGAAGAGGAAGAGGAAGGTGAAGGTAATGATGATGAAGTGGATCCTGAAGAGGAGCCTAAGGCCAATGGTGATGCTGGAAGTGGCGAAGATGAGGATGAAGACGACGACGACGACGATGATGATGATGATGAGGAGGAAGACGAGGAAGAGGAGGAGGATGAGGAAGAAGAAGATGATGACGAGGAGATTCCCCAACCACCAGCTAAAAAGAGGAAATGAGTAGTAGTAATATATATTAACTCCTTGTCTCGTACTTTGCTTTTTGTTTGACAAGTAAACTAGTAGTTTTGGGAAGGAAGAAGTCAGTTTTTGCACACAAGTAGAAAAATCTGCTAATGTTAATTACTCCAGTTTTTTAGTCTCTAGTTTCCATAATTTCTATTGTATACCTTCTTGGATTTATCCTTTTGATTTCTTTTTCTGGATGATTCCATGCTGATTTTAGATTTGCTTAGTTGTCTACACCATCTCACCTCAGGTATAGCTAATACAATCATATGAATTTTTCGTATGATTGTAGCGGGATTCGAACGCGTCGCTTAGATGAAATAGCATCGCATTGTTAGATGAATTTTGTTGAATGCAACACAGGAAATTGCTCAACTGTGGTGATGAAGCTCAAAAGAAGTGCTACTAAAAACTTGACTATGTTTGTTGTTACACAAAGAAAAAGGTGTAAGATTGAGTTGGTGATAATCGAGTGTTATGATATGCGTTGACAACTCGCATAAAATTCTGGTAAGAGGAAGTCGCACTTGTGTATTAGGTCATAAAATTCACGTTTTCTTGAAAGAAAGATGTTACATTTCATGCCACCGCTAACAAGGCAATCCCAACAAGCATAATAATTCACGTAAAGCTTTTAACTCTTGTACCATGACAAAAAATCACAGGCTGTTTATATTCTATCAACAATCAGCAAAGGATTTGAGCAGAGAGGGGCCTCAGAAAGAATGGAGGATCCCAAGCATAAGAGAACCTGACAGACTCTTGTGGCTGAACGGGCCGCCCTTGATTGAGTAAGCAACGGTCACCGCTTTTCTGGAAGATTGATATATCGATGGGCTCAACTGTTTGAAAATCTTTGCATGACAGAACTATGTTTGCCTGTGGGCACTTGCATGTGTTTACTACTTGCACATTCCATTCCGGCTTCCCTTGTATCTCTCTCCCACTCCGTACTGTACCGATTACAAAGTTGTTCAAGTCACATTCACCAAATGCTACAATTCAATTGATTTTAAAGATTAGTTCTCATAGTTCCAAACTATATCGCAATATTAATCAGAAAAAAAACAAGTCGCATAAATAACTGACAGACATATACATCCATCCATCCATCCATACATACATACATACATTCATCCATATATACATACGTACATACGTGTTTGAGTTATGGAAAAGAAATGTCACAAATCACGAAATCCGCCTTCCAATTCCATACCTTTGCAGATGAAACACAAAAGTAGAAGTGCGTTAGGAAACTTTGGTAGGGATGCCATGGCACAGAGATTACTCTTATGTATATTTGATTTGTAAGAAAAGCTGGTTTTCTTGATAATTGTTAAGACGGATTATTGTATTTATAGTGTTCTTCCAGTAACTACTACTAACACACAGTAGCATTCACAATTAATGAAATTGTCTCTCATATTGAGAAAGAAAGATATATTCAATCAAATTGGAAGAGATCTGTACTTTTCACAACTTATATGTATGATTATAGCTTCTTAACTACTGCATTAATATTATTTCTATATACCCTCAGGATCCTTTTGTCTGATTGCTTGGTTGATTTTCATCACAAAATCTTACTATGGAAATAAAATCATAAAAATCTCAAAGTATTGAAAGGTTAGAAGCCAGTTTCAAAATCTGTCAAATTTGATAAATTCATAATGAATTGTATTGTCACGTTAAACAATAATGTAAATGACGATAATTGCTCAAGTCAACACATGACTTCAAATCTTGAACCAGATTAGATTGTTATTAATGATTATTTATTTCCAAATCATCCGCGATAGGGTAAAAAAAAAAAAAAAAGAAGAGAAAATTCATAATTTGACTGAAAAAACATAGTCAAATAAAGAAACATCCTACAAATATATTATATATGAAGCAGAATTCTTTGTACTATACGAGGGGTCTAGCCGTCTAGGTTGGTCTTACTGATGCACCTTCAGTGCAAGTGCTTTATCAATATTATGGCAATCAACTCTTGTGCTTATTCAATTGTCCAATCATAAAAAATCTAAATTTGAATAATCATTACGAGAAGATCCTTGAGTGAAGGGATCATTGTTGATAATGCTAGTTAAAAAGTCACAGATTTATGATTTATGAAAAATTGCTTTCGAACACCTTCTAACAAGTTATTCATTTTTCTTATGATTATACCAAGAGTCTATGAATACCCTTGAGTGAAGGGTTCAATGTTGATAATGCTGGTTAAAAAGTCATATATTTATGATTTATGAAAAATTTCTTTCGAACACCTTCTAACTAGTTATTCATTTGCCTTTTGATTATACCAATAGTCTATGAATACCCTTGAGTGAAGGGATCATTGTTGATAATGCTGGTTAAAAAGTCACAGATTTATGATTTATGAAAAATTTCTTTCGAACACCTTCTAACAAGTTATTCATTTTTCTTTTGACGCGTCCTAACAAGTTATTCATAGACTATTGGTATAATCTCAACCGTCTGCTGAACAATGATCCCATGAAATGGATGATTGCGATTGCCTACACCCGCATGCAGCTAATTAAGTTAATCAGAAGAGAACATATTACAAATTAAGCTTATCCTAAAATTCTAATGTGACAGATAACCAATATAGAGGAACGACCCAAATGATGGAGTTAAGGCAATTGAAAATGATAGAGGGTCAATAATGGATTTAGATGATACCATAACCACGTAACCTTGAAGATGAAAAGGACCCTCAATTTTCCATTAAAATACTCCAACTTTTCAGTTTTTTCTCTTTGTTTTCTACCCTTTGATATTTTATACATAAACCTAGGCTCCGGACAGTACGTATTTGTTCCTTATGTTAACATATTTATTGGGATTTGGTAGCCTAATTAATTTTGTACACTCATTTATCTTTTATTATATATTCGTTTCTTATAAAAATTGAATTGAATAATTTGTTTAACAATTATCTGACGGTGGGTTGGAACTTGGAAAAATACACTTCATCATACGTCAATTTTTTCACTTTTTAAATTCAAAACAATACTTTCATATAGGGAATTGTTTTCTCCGAAAATCTAAATAGTAAAGGTTCTTCACTCGATCAATAATTTTTTACTGGATTAGTATATGTTTCATGTAGCAGGTCTTATCTAGGCAATGCTGAAAGTTTCACAGTACTAATTTCCCTCTAATTATTATGCAATATGAATACTACAAGACTTCGAAGTGGCAGGAGAATGCGTTGAGTTTTGAATGATTTGATCTAAACCAATTAACTCTTTTTTTTTTTTTTTGGTTGGAATATGACCTGTTGGCTTGATTGCTAACCAATTCAATAAAACCGAGACTGTATTTGTCTTTTACTTCATCTAAATAAACAATTGATGCTTTACTTAATATAATTATTTAGATGCTGGAGTGTCGGCCAATTAGCAAGAGAATGCAGCCATTATCAACTGCAGGCCGGGCCTTTGAGTTTGACAATTTCTTTCCTTGTACCACACGAAACAACATATATGCTTTGTTACCCCTTTAAGTATCTTTATTACTCAAAATCTCACCAACTAAGATAGGAAATGGAAATCCATCCAGCTGTATGAAAATTTTACGTTAAATAATTCCTAACTTGAAACAATAGTACCAAAAATAAATAAAAATAAAATCAGTTTCACCTCCTTGTCTATAAAAAAAGGGCCCTTTTGGCATAAAATAAATCAACACACAAACTACATTAAATAAACCTGTCAACTTGCATTCTACCATTCTAAATATAACAGCCTTCTTTTTATGCAACTACTTTTGATTTCTTTTTCATGATATTGAATGAGAATCTTGATCATAAACACCTTCTTTTTATGCAACTACTACTTTTGATTTCTTTTCTTCTAAGAAAATAATTTGTTGAGTCTCAGTATATATATAACACACATTCCCACGGCTTATTCAAGGAATGATGTTCATTCAGACGGTTTCTCTATTGAAAGTTGTAGGCCTGAGCTTTTGGCTTTATTTAGCCAGCCAAGGCTCGACATCGGTGGTTTCTCAGAGTCCGGCCCTTGTTAATGGAACAGTGCATATTGATGGAGGTTCGTCAATTGGAACGATAGATGAAGACTTCATTTGTGCTACAATTGATTGGTGGCCTCCCACAAAATGTGACTATGGAACTTGTAGCTGGGGAACTGCTTCTCTTCTCAATCTTGTAAGCTTCTTTCTAACTCTTTGTTGCAGCAGATTTTCTTTTCTTCTTCATTGTCTCTTGGCAAACAATTTTAAGATAAATTTAGATTTCTTGCTTCTTATCAGATTTCCGCGGAGCTAGAATTTGATTTTCTTTAGTTTCTATATTTCGATAATCTGTCAAGTAGATGGAGAAAGAACACGAGGTCCTGTTTTGGGCTTTCAGTTTCTAAGAAATTTCATCAATGGGAATCAGAAATTAAAGTATTTCTTTTTTCCCACCTGAGATGTCATTGATCTTGAAATGCCCATATATGTTCAATGAAATTCAATGTGGCAAAATTGAAATACAAAAGAGGGACATTTCAGGAGAAAATTGACATTTTGATAACTGCAAGAATATTTCTCTGAAATGTCAAATATTAAATAATCAGTAAACTAGGGGTCATGACCTTTGCATTCAATTGATTTAGCATTTTAGTATGCAATCCATTCTTATCTGTCTATAAAAAAACAAAACTTTATAGAAATGTAAAAAGTTTCTAGGATGGGTTCACATTCTTGAAACCTTCCTCCACTTATGAGTAGTTGAATGCATGTACTCTAGTAAAATTTCCTTTACTACCCTGACTCTGACAGAGGCAAGGGGTCTGTGAATTTGTTAAAAACTCTCAAAATATTTGATTTAGACTCAGGCTACTTAAGATTATATTCTCAACATGATGATATTGATTGAATTTCATCTTATTTCTTTATAGGATCTAAGCAACAAGATTTTGCTAAACGCAATCAAAGGTATTATACAACTTTTGCTAGCTATAAACAGTTCATCTCTGTGAATGTTTTTCCTTTTGACTGACTATTTGGTCTAATTGCAGCCTTCTCTCCCTTGAAAATCAGACTTGGTGGGACTTTGCAAGACAAAGTGAGGTACCAAACTAGAGATGATCCAAGACCATGTACCCAATTCGTTAGGAATAGCTCGGAAATGTTTGGATTTACTGAAGGTTGCTTGCCCGTGTCCCGGTGGGATGACTTGAATAATTTCTTCAAAATGGCAGGGTAACTATATTTACTTGAACTTTTTACCACATCATAAAATCCTTCTCCAGCCTCATGGATTTTTATTTAAATTGACAGAGCAAAGATTATGTTTGGTTTGAATGCACTAGATGGGCGAACAATTCGACCAGACGGGATTTCCACAGGAGCTTGGAATTCTAGCAATGCAGAATCTCTTATAAGGCACACTGTTAATAGTGGCTTTACTATCCATGGATGGGAGCTTGGTAAGAATTGTTAATAAGGGCTTCTTTAAAGTCAGATAAAAGGAACTTAGATTGCTTTTGTGATGTCAGGAAATGAACTTAGTGGAAATGGCATAGGAACAAGTGTTGCAGCAGATCAATATGTATCTGATATAATCACTCTTCAGAAAACGGTACAAGATATCTACAAAGGCTTTCAGACCAAGCCATTAGTCCTAGGACCAGGGGGTTTCTTTTCTGCAGATTGGTTTACAAAATTCATAAATGGAGCATCTGCCTCTCTTCAAGTGGTTACACAACACATCTACAATCTTGGCCCTGGTAAATCTTCTTATAAAAGAAAAAAAAAAAAAGCTACTTTATCATATATAGAAGAAACAGGTGCATCTTCAGCCTATTTACAATATTCCTCTTATTAAGCATTTCCTATGAAGTTTAACAAGTAAATTTTCTTGTAACTAGGCGTCGATGATCACTTGATAGACAAGATACTCGATCCATCATATCTTGATGGTGGAGCCCAGCGATTCAGGGATCTTCAAAGTATTCTCAAAAGCTCCGGAACTTCAGCCGTCGCATGGGTTAGTGAAGCTGGAGGGGCTTATAATAGTGGCCGCAATCTTGTCTCAAATGCATTTGTGTTTAGCTTTTGGTAAATTGGTTTTAAGTTAAGATTTTCCTTTATTTGTACAGACAAATTGGTTTCATGGTTTACTAATATTATCTTGGCAACTAAAAAGGTATCTAGATCAGCTGGCGATGTCTTCTTCTTATGATTCCAAAACATACTGCAGACAGTCACTGATTGGTGGAAACTATGGTTTACTGGACACTACTACTTATGTTCCAAATCCTGATTACTACAGGTAATCTCTAACCTGATATAACATATTTTGTCTTGTCTTAGGATATATTTATGTGTAATGTTCCCCTATTATCTATACTGTGCAGTGCACTTCTTTGGCACCGTCTCATGGGGAGAAATGTTCTAGCAACGAGGTTTGTTGGGACGAAGAAAATACGCGCATATGCTCACTGTGCAAAGAATTCAGTAAGTAAAATTATTCTACACAGTAGTTTTCATATGACTAATCATTGGTATTTATATGAATCATTAGTTAATCAAAACTTGGTTTTACAGTTTGGGATCACAGTGCTCTTGATCAACCTGGACAACACTACTGCAGTTCAAGTTGAGCTTTCAATTGAAAATGCAATCTCAAACAAGACATTGACACTTGACCTAATTACTCAACAAACCCGAAAGACAAAACTCATGGGCAAAGACAAAAATGAGACGATGAGAGAAGAATACCATCTAACTGCCAAAGACGGTGATTTGCATAGTCGAATAATGCTTCTAAATGGGGAAATATTATATGTAAATTCTTCAGGGATAATACCTCCATTAGAACCTAGAATAGTAAACCTCTCAGAACCAATAACTGTTGCTCCTTTCTCCATTCTATTTGCTCATTTACCCTCCATTCAGGTTCCTGCTTGTACATAGAGCATAGTTATTAATATCTCTGGCTGAGTGATCTCACTGAAAGATCAAACTCTTAGGCAGGCAAAGTTTAAAAATAAAATAAAAATAGGCATCTAATAAGATTTGTTATTTCTTGTATAATCGAAGAAGAAAAAAATTCTTATTTATTTCTGTGTCCACTTTTAATTTGGCTCTAATAAGATTGCGGAATATATACTTTCTATTAGTTCTTCTGAAGTCCAATTACTATGCAATCCATGTCCAAATAAAACAAACATTGAGTTTGTTGCTACTTTTGGTTTGCAGTAGTATAAGTTGTAATAGAAAGGCTTATAGCAAAATGTGTGTAAACACATTAACAAGAAGAATAGGTACTGTTGCCGGACAGAGCAATATGCGCACAATTAACCAACTAAAGCCCATCTCTAAAAGCTCTATGCGTTAACCAACTAACCAAATTTGAGCTCGTCTTCTCGCAAGTTTGTAATCATTAAGTTATATTCCACCAGTACGACTGTACGGGCCAAACGAGTTGTTGTTTTGAATTACAATTGAGCTTCAAAATTTGTATTTGAGCTTGTTTGATTGTTAGTCAAGCCAAGCTCATACGAATTTTAAGCGAGCCGAACACTAGTCGAGCTAGAGTATTTTGACATTTTTTGCACATGTTTTTATCAATTTTTACTAATCAAGCCGAGTTAACTGAACTTCAAAATTTGTCAAACACAAAAAGATATTCAAACTTGGTTTGATATGTTGACGAACCGAGCTCAGACGAGCTTTTAGCGATCAAGCTCGAGTAAAGTATCGAGTAATTTGGTTAATCTTTTGGCTCTAAATGGTTTGTGTAACCCTTGATTAAATTTGTCGGGTCACTCCCTTCTAGAATTTAAAAAAAAAACAAAAGGAATTTATATATATATATAATATATATAGTAACATGTGGCAAGGAATGAGAATAGAGGCGTCACTAGTGGACCGGTATTACTGTTAGGCAGCTGTGGCTACGCCAGTGTTTTTGTATCTAACTAAGGATCCATTGGGACTTTTCGCTTTAAATAAATCAACTGCGCAGCGAGATAATTTGGATTTGGTTTGGAAATGAAACATGTAATTTGATTGATGTTTTGGAATTTTCATCTGATGTGATTATGGAATCACAATGGATAATATTTGTTGTTACAGTTACACTGTCTGTATTAGCTTTGTGAATGTTGCACAAGGCACAAGAGGGGAATAGATTATTATTATTATACTCAAAAAACAAAGAAGAATTAAAATATCATAATTAATTAGAGTGAAATATTTGGTTAAAGAGATGGGATTTGTACTGGGTTACGTTCTGGGATTTGCATTGGGTATGGGTTTGATCGTGGGGTTTGCTCGATACCAGAATACCAGATCCAGAAGACGCATCGATTTGGTATGAATATCATATTCTCTCTTCATGTTGTTAATCAATGATTTTATATTTAAACATTGTGCATGTATGGGAGACATTTATATATATATATATATATATATATATATATATTCTCTTAAATATTGTTGTTTGTATCAGGCAGCAACAATTGCTGCATTTGCGAGGATGACAGTTCAAGATTCGAGGAAGCTCCTTCCAGATCAATACTACCCTTCTTGGGTTGTCTTTTCACAGAGACAGAAGGTGAGTTGATAATTGCATTATTTATCTCTGATGATGAGATTTCATTTGGATAATGTATCTAATATGAGCCCTCCCTTTTTTAATGGTTGGTTTGCAGTTAAAATGGCTTAATCAGCATATGCAGAAAATATGGCCTTATGTTGACGAGGTTCAATTCTGTTCTCTTATATTTGTGTTGTGTGTCTTAAGTTTGGGTTTTGAATGTTCCGAAAAACTTGTTGTGTTTGATAGGCAGCATCAGAGATAATAAGAAACAACGTGGAGCCAATTCTTGAGGAGTATAGACCAGCTATTTTGGCTTCTCTCAAGTTTTCTAAGTTGACTCTAGGGACTGTGGCACCACAATTCACAGGTCATAAGCATCATCTACGCTGCAAATCTCGGTTTCATTCTACTCTTATATAATGTTTAGACAAATTTCTATATGTTGAGCGCATTTCAAAGTGTCTTTTCTTGGGAAAAAAATATGTTTTAGACAATGTTTTAATAGCACTCTGCTTATTCATAATGCGCTCGTACATATTTCTTGATGTAAAATAGGCATTGCCACCCTTGACAGTGAACCTAACGAGGTAGTTATGGAAGTGGAGTTGCAGTGGGATGGGGATCCAAATATTATACTTGATATTAAGACTAAAGTTGGTGTTTCATTACCAGTACAGGTATTTTCTATCTTCATGTCATACTGTCACCAAATTCAGTCTTGGATTTATTAACCAAAATTTTTACCATGCCATTAGGAGGAAATGACAAATTACATTTCTATGAAAATTAATCACCATAAATCCTGGTTATACCATTATAACCGTTATTCTCCTGAGGTGGATGATATATTATGATATCTGCAGAAACATTTACTGCTATTTATAATATGTACCAACATAGCTCAAGAAGTATATTGACATGTTGCTGTATATTTTGACTGTAGGTAAAAAATATTGGATTTACTGGGGTTTTCAGGTTGATATTCAAACCATTGGTTGACGAGTTTCCATGTTTTGGAGCTGTTTGTTTTTCTTTGAGAGAAAAGGTGAGTCCTACGAATTTGTTGTTACTTTTGAACTCTTTGACAGAACATATTCATCTTTTTACCTGCAGAAAAATCTTGATTTCACCTTCAAAGTGGTCGGTGGTGATATATCATCAATTCCAGGAATATCTGATGCCCTTGAGGTTCGAGGATTTCTGACTATTATCGTCACATACATTACTTAACGAAAAAAAAAAAAGTGATTTAACATATTGGAACTTTATGTTTTAATTATTTACACCTTTTGTTGATCATTCATTATTTCTGTCAAAAGAAGAATAAAAACCACTTGATGCAGTTTATGTTGTCATTGGGGAATACTCTTTTATAAGAGCAATCTTTAGTTCATAATCCTAACTGATGGCCAAAATGCATTTAATTTTGTTTCATTAATGCTTCCAATTTTGGTAAGGCTATCAATAATTTTATCTTGTGCCTTGATAGGATACAATACGAGATGCTATTGAAGATTCTGTGACCTGGCCAGTTCGTAAAATCATTCCCATATTACCAGGAGATTATAGGTCAACTATCACTTCGGCATGCGTCCAATATAAAAGCATTTCTTGCTTCTAACCATTCATCTTATGAAAGCGTTGGTATTTATACTTGTTTCAGTTACCTAGAGGTAAAGCCTGTGGGGACGTTGGAGGTGAAGCTCATAGAAGCTAAGGAATTAACTAATATGGACCTAATTGGAAAATCTGACCCGTTTGCCAAGATATGCATTCGTCCTCTACCTGACAAAACAAGAAAGAGCAAAGTAATTGTAAGATTCCTGGCCTTCATTATCTTTTTGATTTCCTTTCTTCTTTTTTTCTCTTTTTTTTTTTTTAGAATAGTAATTGGCATACTTTTTTTTTTCTTTTTCTTTTAAGGACAACGAAATAAATCCAATCTGGAATGAGCACTTTGAGTTTGAAGTTGAGGATGTGTCAACTCAGCACTTGACAATAAAGATTTATGACGATGAAGGAATTCAAGCTGCTGAATTCATTGGTTGTGCTCAATATGCACTCCGTGAACTTGAGCCAGGTAAGGTGAAAGACGTGTGGTTAAAACTGGTGAAGGATCTTCATATCCAACGAGATAAGAAAAACCGTGGCCAGGTTAGAACGCTACCTCAAAACTACATTTGTTACCTGAACGGCATTTTAGTGCCTTTAATTGTATCTATGTCCGATCTTAGGTGCATTTGGAGCTGCTGTATTGTCCATTCAGCACCGATAGTGTATTTTTGAATCCATTTGACAGAGACTTCAGATTAACTTCTCTGGAGAAGGCCCTTAAACAAGCAACTGATGATGGAGCCGATTCCAATGATCCTATGAAAAGATCTGCTTCCGTGATGAAAAAGGATATCATACTTAGAGGAGTTCTTTCTGTCACTGTGATTTCTGCAGAAGACTTGCCAGTTACAGATTTCATGGGAAAATCTGATCCTTTTGTCGTACTAACGATGAAAAAATCTGACCAGAAGAAAAAGACTCGGGTACAATTTTCTTAGTCGCCATTCAGGACTACATATAACATATTGGACAGTTAAGATGGTGAATTAAACGGATTGCTGTCGTTTTCAGGTCCTAAATGACACGTTGAATCCAGTTTGGAATCAAACGTTTGACTTTGTCGTGGAGGATGGGTTGCATGAATTATTAATCTTGGAAGTTTATGACCACGACACATTTGGGAAGGTAGTTCCATCCATTTATCAATTCACATATTAGTAGTTTATCATTTCACATCTGCATCATTTTGTTGTTGATTTATTCAGGACAAAATGGGAAGATGCATCATGACACTGACTAGAGGTATACTAGAGGGAGAATATACAGAAAAATTTCATGTCCAAGGCACTAAAGCAGGAATGTTGAATTTGCACATCAAGTGGACGCCACAAACAGTGATCAAGTACTGAGTAAATCAGGCCTCAAACATTCTTTTTTCCTACTTATCAGCATCACATAATAGTTATTGTTGCTTGGGCGCGATGTTCACTGTGAGAAAATCCCAGTTGAAGGTTTCGTCGAGAAAGAAACAAGAAAAGAGAAGTGTATTCTTACAGATTATTGCACACAAATCTACAGTTGTTCTTAGATGTAGAGAAGTTTGATTGCCTACTATCGAAATTTTCATACATTAGAAAATAGAAATTGTATTCAGGCTCTTTTGTTCTTATTTTTGCTCCTTTTAGTTGTTTTCCAACGAAAGAGGGAGAATCTGCAATGATAAAAATCCTTGAGAATTAGTAGTCAAAGTTTTCCAACAAAGATGGATTTATTTCTGGAATGTAGTGTGATGTGTCCCACCAATAGCAAAGGGAATAACTAAATTACCTAAAATAATTATAATGTTAATATTAATATATAATAATTACGTGGGCTAGCTGTAAAGGCTTAGGTACATGACCCACCAGAGGCTCTATAAATACCTCATCTCACTCATCTAGAAGGAGGGTTTGATACTTTGATTATTTTGGAGAGAGAAAACAATCTCTATGAATATTGCCCCCCCATACAATTATATAGAATTAGGAAGAAACTTGATCCTATTGAATTAGGTACGTAGACAGCTTGTTTTAGCGAGTGCAGTCCATATTCAAACAATCTGGTTTTTAGTCTGTCGTGTGTCAGATCAGATTCCCTCTCCATGTATTCCTCACGTGATGAACATTTTGATCCCGCGTGATGGTGTTTGACATAAAGTTTGCTGTTCTCTTTGTTTTTTTTTGTTCCATGAGAATTTTCTCAAGAAAATATTGAAACAAACTCCTCTTGAAGAATTATTTAATACATATGAGTGGTGTTTTCCACCTAACAATATTTATAGCTGAAACCTAATAAAAAAAACATTTGAGGCTGACATGACTTGTGAGCTCTTTACTATTTTAATTTTCAGTCTTAATTAATCTAGAAATTTCATAAGAAATCTAACTCCAATTAGAGGGGATAAAAATTAATGATTGATTCAGCATATTAGTATCATTAATTAATTAAGATTATCACTTGTTACCCACTATTCACATGACAAATTAACAACTGTTTTTACCTATATAACTACATGTGATTGTGGTGTGTGATTTACGTACTGAATATAAGTCGTTTATTATGAACATATCTCCGAAAATAATGAGAAAGAAATTTTTTTGTTCATTTTCCAAAAAGCAAGCCAGGAAAATAAAATAAAAAACAAACCGACGCTTTCAGAGAATGTAATTCACACGTGACGTGAAGACAAATCCAGCAAATTTGATTTCATTACAAATTTCTACCACAGTCAAAGTCTTTCCATTTTAAAAGCAGCAAATTTGATTTTCATCATTAGTTCAAAAAAAAAATTTGATTTTCATTAGCTATTATTAACTTCATATCGGACTTCAATTCTCCTCTTTTCTTATTTGCCCATATATCTCTTATTTGTTTGAGTCATCCTCCATCCAACTTTCAAATCTCTTCCTCTCTTATTGCGCAAACCACATTCAGTTCCTGCTGCTGCCCTTCACCATCATCAATCTACAGCCCCCCATTATTCTTTTCTATCGTCCACCAACCTAACAAACGCTTATTGGGTGGGTGATTGATATATATATATATATATACACATACACACTATACCCTTTTGATTTCTCGTTTCTCTCTTGGGGAGCTTGTTTTTTTTTCTTCTGTCGGTTACAATTGTAAAACTCTTTGGGTTTGGGTGAAGAAGCAAGATCTGTAGGTGTGTGACTTGAGAAAGATCAGATCTTTATTGGTTTTTGAAGATCAAATTTAATTTTGGCATCTGGGAATTTGTGATGGGGTGGAGATACAGGGCTGGTCTGCTCTTAATTGCTGCTGTCGTCATTATTTGGGTTACCTCTGCTGAGGTTACTCAGGTCTGAGGTTTTCTCCTCTATTATCTTTTCTGTTTTCAAGTTTAATAATAACTCTGTGTGTGTGTGTGTGTGTGTCTTTAATCAAATTTTCTTTTGTTAAAGTTACTTCACATCTGCAATTCATCATTATATGCTGCCAAATGCATCCAATAAAAATGGTATTAACATGCATATATACATCAATATTGCCGACTATTTTCTAATTTGCTTCAAGTTGTGTTCATTGGACAAGTCTTGTTTAATAATAAAGCTGTATGAAGTTTTGCTGTTTGTTCTGGATGCAAATTCATTTTGGAATCCCCAAATTGGGGATCAAGATATATGATGAAAGATATATATACTATTAATGCTGGAGATTCTTTGTTCTTTTCCTTAAAAGGCAAACGTGCATTGCTGGGTAGTTTGGTAGGTACCTTATGAAGCCTTAACACTTGGCCACGTGAGATATGTGCATCATGTTCCCCATTTTTCTGTCTGCATTAGAAAACAAACGCTACTTCACAAAATACCAGTCACTGTCGACATTTAAGATTGCATATTACTAAGAAAATCAGCTTTATTTGGGAATGAAATTCTGTCTGGCCCTTTCTGGTCTGCGGTGTGTGCTTATTCTCTCCAATCCCCAACCCAAATCCACATGCATGGTTAGGTTCAAAGTTGTATTGCTATGGTTGGAATCTCTATCTAAAAGTGGAAGTTGTGCATACTTAATCTTACTCTGTCAAGAAATTTCAGTCTAGTTTATTTGTAGTGATTCCTTTACTGGGGTTCCTTATCAAGGGGCGATTTTGGTGCCTAGTAAACCATTGAAATCTGTTTCTTGCAGAATTATTATCCTCCTGTGTTTTTGGGGAAGCAAAAGTTAATTCTTTTATGTTATTTATCATCTCTTCATAGTTGTTAGGTAGTTAATGTAACAAAAAAAGTGCACATGCCCTCCTATTTCATAACCATGCTTCTTTAAACAGGATATCTTCACGGACTATAAGCAACCATTTGCTATAACATATCTGGGAGCTTCTTTAATGGTAATCTATCTCCCGATAGCATTCATTAAAGATTGGATATGTGATATCCTGAAAAGACGTTCCAGAAATAGCGGTCAAAGTACAAACGATGACTCCTGTGGACTGGACTCTCCTTTAAAATACATTGGGGGACAGACAATCTTTGAAATTGAAAGTCAGGGATCCTTGAACAGAAAAGACAGTGAAGTAGACCTTACAGAACATGAAGAGGGAAAGCCTTTAGTTTCTAAACATGGAGATGATGCCAGAAATGTCAGACATGGAAAAGACGTCACAACTAAAGAAATTGCTACTTATGGATTTTATATTGCCCCTCTTTGGTTTATCACCGAGGTAATTCCTGTCCTATGCACTTTCTTAATACGATATGCCTAATTCAGAATGGTTTGTGGAATTTTTGTCTGTTTACTTTGTGCATTAGACCTTATTGCTACTTATTTGTGTTTGTCTTCATAATTATTTCAATCCTTAGATGCACCTGATTTATACATGTGCTTTTTATCCCTCTTTTGCAGTATTTCTCAAACGCTGCTCTTGCACGTACGAGTGTTGCAAGTACTACAGTTTTATCTTCTACCTCAGGATTGTTTACTCTCTTTATCGGTGCATTTTTGGGAGAAGATTCCTTAAATATTGCAAAGGTAGTTGCTGTATTTGTCAGCATGGCTGGTGTTGTCATGACAACCCTAGGAAAAACTTGGGCCGCTGATGAGTCGCAACTAAATACTTCTTCGTAAGTTCCCCTCCTAATTTGTGGACTTTGAGCACAAGTTCCATAAAGTAAATTACGCATGAAATCAAAGACGTCGCTATTTCATCCAAATTTTTCAAATTCATGTTTATTCCTCAATTTGCATTTGTAATTGTACGTTTCAGGGAATTGACTGATGGTTCAACTTTTTGTTTCTTTTAAAGAGATAGCAAACGCTCTCTTGTTGGGGATCTTTTTGGGCTTCTATCAGCTGTGGCATATGGCTTATTTACTGGTATGGTGCTTTCTTGCACAATAATGAATTAGCTTAAGACCATAATGGGTAGCATTCATTGAGCCCTCTTTCTCTATATTGTGCTGCAGTACTTCTTAAGAAATTTTCGGGTGAGGAAGGAGAGAGGGTTGATGTGCAGAAGTTATTTGGTTATATTGGACTATTTACACTTGTGGCACTTTGGTGGCTTGGTAAGTTGTTTGGTTACTTGATGCTGCAACACATATTTTGACAAATTTTCTTATGTTAGTTCATTTTTATTACATTTATACACCTATATCCGTAATGATTATTTAATCGCTAAATTTCATTGTTATTGCAGTGTGGCCATTGACAGCTTTGGGAATAGAACCGAAATTTACAGTTCCCCATTCTGCTAAGCTGGATGAAGTTGTTATTGCTAATGGACTTGTTGGGAGTGTTCTTTCTGACTATTTTTGGTATGTGAAACTACTTGATTCATGCTTGAAACTTAACTCCTACACGGTTATTCTTATCATTCGTTGTGTTTTTGTTAGGGCGTTATGCGTTGTCTGGACAACACCACTGGTGGCCACCTTAGGCATGTCTCTGACCATTCCACTTGCCATGATGGCTGATATGTTGATTCATGGCCGACATTATTCTGCCATCTATATACTTGGCTCAGTTCAGGTAATTGGTTCTTCCATTCTTCAAAATACTAGAAACAAATTTGCATACCTTATAAATATACCCTTTATTTGCCTTGCAGGTATTTGCAGGATTTGTAATAGCCAATCTTTCTGATAGGCTTTCGAGAGCTTTGGGTTTATAGCAGTCGGCTACATATATTTTTCGAGCTTAATATGAATAGAGTAACATAATTGCATCAGGATGTCTTTCGGTTGGCTGTCGGTACATGGGTATTGAGGAGCAGATAAAGCAATGTACTATATTTGGTTCGATTCGCTGTGCAACTGTATCTTAGAGCAATTTCCTGTTGATACTGTGAATCATTTGATCTGATTTCAGTTGTTTTCTTTTCCTCTTTTAACTAGATTCTTGATTTTGGCCTAGTTAAGTCTTGTTGTCTTCCATGTTTGTTGTTTGGAAGCTTGCCCCAGTTTTGTGTACACATATACTCAAAGGTGTTAATAGCTGATTTTATATTCAAGTTCTGCAATGAATGCTGCCCATTCTTTGATACTACTTGGTTCCACTTAGCATTCTTAACCATTTTCCTAGTGATTATACTAGTTGGTAGTACTAACTACCTAACGGCTGGGTTTATTTTGACGGTTGGTTGCTTAATTGATTATGGTAAAAGTTTAAAGTTTTAGTTTTGTTTACATATAGTTTCTCAACACAAAAAAGCTCGACCATATATATATATTTTTTTTTTGTGGGGGTGTGAGTTCTTGTTTAAATTGTGTTTGTAATTTAAATGCAAATGTTAGTTTCTCAATGATGGGCTCGAGTCTCGATCAAACAATTAAATTTTAGAACTTTTTTGGGATTAATCGTGCAAAAATAATCCTATGAAAACAAATATCCATGTCAAAATCATAACTATGTCATTGCTCTAAAATTGAGCTTTAAAATATCCAATTACTTATGCTAATTTTTAAAATAGAAGTTCATACTTTAAATTCATAGAAACAAGTATTACACTTGTATAATTCACATATATATAAATGTCTAATTAAAAAAATGCACCCCCCAAAAGGACTTAATTGGAAAAGAAAAGGTCAAAAAAAGTGCATGGGAAAGAAAATAAATACTATTACAAGTACCAAACAGAAAACTTATAGTCCAACTCCAACTCCAACAGAACAGGCAATATTTATACTTCTCGTTAATCTCAACTTTCTCTCTCTAACAAATAGTAAAATTTTCAATGGCAGCGCATCCATCATTGATCTTTCTCTCGCTGATCTTACTTTTTCTGCCTTCGTCACTCGGGATCTCTAATGGGTACCTCTTTTCTCCAATTATTTCTTCCCAATTTTTCTTTTATACAAAGATTGTATTTTTTTGAATCCATACCTTGTTTTATTCCCTTCGTTTTTTTTGCAATTTCAATACTCTGATTCTCCCCTTATTTTTGTAGGAATATTGAGGGATATAGTATAAATGGTAAAGTTAGATTTCCAGGTATGATTTCTTTTTCTACTGTGTATGTACTTACATGAATGCTTTTTTCCGGATCTTATAATTGCTTCCGAACTTATTGATAATTCATCACGTTTTGCCTTATATAAATATTTTTGAAATCGTGAAAGGGGCTGTCAAAGAACTGAACTTATTGCATTGATTTTCTATTGCCTATACCTCCGGATAAATTTTGTTGTGCGGGGCTCCATTAAACTTGTTTTTTATTTCGTTGAGCTAACTTTACTTTTTCTGTTTTAATGTTTTGTTCCACAAGGCTTCAGTGCAACAGGATTTGGTCTCCCAGCAAAAGTTTCAAATGTTAAAGTCATCCTTAATGGCGGTCAAAGTGTTACTTTTCTAAGGCCTGATGGATATTTTTCATTGTATCCTACCATCTTTCTTTGCTCTATCATTTTAGAAACTCAATTTGTGCACTTTGGCATATCTTGAGTTAGCATTATGATTTTGTTTTAGCCCGACTGTAAGACTGCGTCAAATTGTTGCTAGTTTGTGAATAAAGACTAGAATTATGGCCATATTGTTGCAAATAGGGACCTAGAATTATCACTGAATTTTTGAAAACACGGTAGCTGTTGAATTATTGAACGGGACGTTGTACTTTAACCATTTTGAAAGCCATAATGTGCCAGCAGGAACTCATCTTATTGAAGTGACTGCTATTGGCTACTTCTTCTCTCCAGTGAGCTTCTTAATTCTTTCCATTCATTATTAGTTGGTTAATATTACAGCGGTAAGTGATATCAATCTTTCTCTTTGCTGCCAGGTCCGGGTTGATGTCAGTGCTAGAAATCATGGTAAGGTCCAGGCAGCTCTGACAGAGAACAGGAGAGTTTTAAGTGAGCTTGTCTTGGAGCCTTTGAGAGAGGAGCAGTATTATGAGGTTCGTTTAAATTTCTATACTCGTATTCCCATTTATTTGCTTAGATAATCACTCGTTCTGAAATGTATGGTTTTCTATTTATAATTTGCAGACGAGAGAACCATTTTCCGTAATGGCAATTGTGAAAAGTCCAATGGGTTTGATGATGGGATTTATGGCGCTTGTGGTGTTTGTGATGCCCAAACTAGTGGGTAAGTTTGATATATTTGGCTATGCTTTCTGATTTCATTGAAGCCTTGCACTTAAGCAATTTGCTATTTCTTTTTCAATCCTTAATCATTGTTTGGCTACTTAGTAGACTTTGCTTATGTTGGTTGATTTGGATTCTTAGCATTTCTAATTTAACATTCATTTCCTTCTATCTATGAAGTAGCCTTTTCTGACTATCTTTTGACAGAACTCTGTTAAAACATACCGAGTAATCTCACTGATAGGTAATTAATTCTTGTTTCTACACTCATGTAACCAAGGTGGGTGGGTGTGATGGTGGTGGGGGGTAGTGGGGATATTACTCCCATAAAGATAACATGGAAATCCAACGCCTTTTCATTGAAAATTTGTGAATATGCAGGACCAAAACCATGTTTAATAGAATAACCGTTAGTTTAATTGTTACCGTCCTTTTAAGGTAGGATTTCACACGCTACTACTTTAGCTAAAAACATGTTATGAATTCCATCCCATAAAATTCTGTATACCTAAAGAGAGTTCCAATAAAAAATTAAAATAAGAATAATAACTTGTTCGAGGATATTTCTGGCAATTAAACAGCAGTTTCTAGGACAGGTGAGAGAGCATGCCCCAGAGCTCGTTTATCCTGGGATTATAGCATGCAAGTAGCTGCAAAATGATGCTCTTATCCATTACTGACCCGCTATCCAGAAAACATCTGTGATACTTACATCTATCATGGTATAAACCAATAATAATTATTAATCCTGGTTTTTTGTGGCACAGATGCTGAAGAATTGAAACGGGCGCAAGAGGAAATGGGAAACCAAGGCGTTCCCTCGATTGCAAACTTCCTAGGTGGAGCAGCACAGAGGACGAATTAGGCCTTTGACCATTGAAATATGAAAGCATTGTTCTGATGGGGGGTACAGTTGGAAATAGACGTACTCGGAGTTTGTTTTAGCAAGAAGTACTGGGTTAGATTGGAATTTTGCTCTTGAATAGCAGCAGGTTTTCTTTGACACAATATGTAATGTTCTTCTTTTTCGGCCTTGTTTCAATCTCAAATCAAATTAAGCACCCAGCCTTTGAACTATTTTTGGCTTCTAGATGGGCGGAGCCATTTCCATATGAACAAGTGTTTTATTTTCTATTTTGATGATTGATAGTCGTGTTAATTATTTAACCCTTTGGACCTTTTACATTATTTTTTTTCCTAAGGGCTCAGCTCTCAATGAGGTGAGTACTTTGTTTTTGGTGGGGGAGGGGGGGGGGGGGGGGGGGTTGTGAATTCAATATGAGAGCTCAGCTCTCAATGAGTTGACGACTTGACGTGATTATTCAGATCATCAATGATGGTGTAAGTTAGACAAACTTAAGCCAGTGAAGGGGTTCTTCTTCTTCTCGTCTCGGTTTTTTCATGCTCTTCTTGCTTCGGCCCCTTCTTCTCAGCATGGCCTCTTCTTCTTAGCTCAACTCGGCCACTTCTTGGTAGGCTCATCTATCTCATCTCAATGAATGGTAACACGGGCCTTTTATGTATTTAATTTATTAATTAATAACGAAGTGTCTGACATTTGGGTCGAGCTGAATTTGCTTTTTCTCAAGTTCAATGGAGTTAGTCGTCTTTTAGCTCATATGTGCAATTGTGTCGTAGAACTAGAGAGTAGAGAGACTCAGATGTTCGGTCCAAGAGGAAATGGCTCGGCCCAATACTGGAATAATGATAAGGATTACCTGATGTCAAGGGAAGAAGCGAGTATATGATGAAGATGTTAAACGTGACTTCGAATTTGTTAATTGTCACAACAAACCAACTCCCTATGCTATAATGTTGGCTAACTATTTATAAGCTGAATCCAAAATCTCGGCCTATTTTCCCTTAGTTTCAGCCCAATCTTAGCCAGAACATCATACTAAGCTCAATCATTAAATTGAGGCTATAAGAAAAAATAAGTATTAGGAATAAAAATAATATATGACTTGAAACAATTTTTTTTATTAATGTCATTAAGTTGTCACTTAATGTTACAAAGACATGTTTTACACAATTCTTCTGTGAATGTCAAGTGTACAAATTATTTTTTAAAATAAACAAGTAATGTGTATTTTATACACTTGTCATGCTTGTAAGTAAATGAAATAGAAAATGAAACTCAATTTGAGATAATCGATTCAATTTGCTCTTTTGCACCTATAGGTGTTGGTTTTTCCAATTTTTATACTTGTTAGTTTTACTGACTAATTAAATAATGATTGCTAGCTATATGTAGCAGATCGGTTCTCTAAAAAAAATTAAAAGAGAGAGAGGCTCGGGGTAATTTTATGTCAAACCGAGTTCAATGGTCCGAATGTGAATTTTGTGTCTATCTCTCTTACACAAGTGTGTGGAACCACACACAATACGCCTTACAGTGTGAGAGATATAGACACTAGGACCATTGGTCTCGGTCTGACATAGATTTTTCTAGAGGGGCCCAGCAGCATTACTGAAAGCAGGAATTAAAGTACGTAATTAAAAGTGTCCGTGATTCACTTCACTTCTACTTCTTTGCCTTCTTCAAGTCCTCTCTCTGTATCTATCTATATATATCTTATATCTAACCATATCATCACCAACAATGGAGGAGTCATGAATTGTAGAAATTGGTGAACTAAAACATTTGAAAAAGGATCGAAATACGTACGTACATATGATCATATGATCCATGGCTAACAATATCACTTTGCCCACTCAAGCACTCTTATACTCTTCTCTTTTTCTCCTTCTCTTCTTCTCTTGCCTCAACACACACTTCTTCCATTTCCTCCCATATTCTTCTTCTTCTAAAACCATACCCACTCACAAACAGGTAATATAATATACACACACAAAAAATGCTTATATATAATATTAATTCTGTCTCTTTTTCAGCTATATGTCATGTCTGCATGCGTTATACATACGTGCTGAAATGATAATCAGTTAATTATAATGGGAAAACCAAGGCTAGCTGATGGCCTTATAATAAATTACATTTTTATTCAGCCAAATTAATTATGTGATTATTGTTGCATTATAATATAATTCTTGATTGGGGGTTGCAGAAGGTTGATGGGAAAATGGAGAGGTTAGAAGAAGGGCTGGCGAGAGCTCGAGCAGCCATACGTGAAGCCGCCGGAAGAAGAGGACGACGCAGTTACACATCTTCTAATTATAACAACAATCAGACCACTACTTTCATTCCAAGAGGCTCCATTTACAGAAATCCTTATGCATTTCATCAGTTAAGCATCGATATATATCGCTTTTCATTCCATTTACAGAAATCCTTATGCATTTCGATATATATATGCATTTCTTTTTTTCCAACTTTATTTTGCCAATATATTAGTATAACTTTTTTTTTTTTTCTGTTGTGTGTGTGTTTGTTATAAATTGATGAACTAATTGAGTATACAACCTGAGGAGATGAGGTCTAGCTTATTCCAGTTAGAGTTTCATTTAGTTTTCTATCTGTGAGTTTGTTGTATGTATTCATTTTGAGGGTAATGGTCCTGATCATATTCATATGGAGTAAATATATACGTAAGAGACATATGAAAACAAAACTCTTGTGTTCATATGGATTTATTAAGGGAAAAAGAAAATAATGCTTTAAATTCTACCTTTGCTTCTTTTTACCTTAAACCCAAACCAAGTAGCCCTAATTTGGGGAGGAAAGATCACCTAAAGTGTCGTGATAGAGTTAATATTGAGATTTCCGTGTAAATAGGGACCTCAAGTTAACCGCATGATGATCACAAAAGAAGCAAAAAATAACGTCAAATCGTGTATTAATACGGAACAACATAAAAGCAGTAATTAATGATCAGTTCGTTTTATTAACGTCTAGTGGTAACTTCCCTATTTGTGCTTCTAATCATTTAATTTTTTGTTAACCATTCTGGGCGTTACATAATATATCAATACTTTTCTTGCAATTAAACTTAGTAAAATGAACGTGACAGCCCGCCCTATAGTCCCAGTATGGCCAGTACAATTAATATGAGAGCGCCATGAGTTTTATCTTTTAATTGAGATGCTCTCTCATGATACCTTAAACATGCATCCATGGATAGGAAACAATTATTAGCCTGGTTAGGGAATTTATAGTATAATTTCTATTTCAAAACGATATATTATATATCTTATATTCCATATCAACTACACTTACATATCAATTTTATATTTTTACATTCTTTGTACAAATATCGTATTTTTTTTTTTTTGGCTTCCCCACGGGGTGTCCGGATCAGCTTTCGCGCACCTCGATTAATCCCCACTCGCGGTGCGTGGCTGCCGCTGGCCAAGCATTATTTTGACAATGCTGGAAATCAATCCTGCACCAGGTCGACCCCAAGTTGTCCCAGTGGTAGCCTTATACCACTGGGCCAAGAGGCTTGATTACAAATATCGTATTTAAGTCGAAGTTAAACACGAGATGAAATAACATCTTGAAACAAATGATCTGAATTGTAACGAACGGGGACTATTGTCTTGGACTTAATTAAGTGTCAAGATCCATATATTAATTAAATAATATAAATGCGCAACTAATTAAAATCAGGAGCTACATAGAAATGGAAAAGCGGTTCAAAATATGGGCGTACAAACAAGGTGAGCCGCCATTATTTCACAGAGGGCCGATGAGAGACATTTACTCAATCGAAGGGCACGTGATGGACGAACTGGAGAGCGTTGGCAATCCGTTCGCCGCGCGTGATCCCAAGGAAGCGCACGCCTTCTTCCTTCCTGTTGGAATCGCGAAGATCGTCCGGTACCTCTACTCCCCGCGCCTCGACTACGACCGCCGCCGCCTGCAGAACGTGGTGGCAGATTATATCGGCGTTTTGGCCAATAAGTATCCCTATTGGAACAGGAGCGCCGGAGCTGATCATTTCTTTGTTGCATGCCATGACTGGGTACGTTTTAACTTCTCTCTTAACTATTCTATGGGACAATTGTGATATTAGACCCATATGATATGACGTGTTGCAAGTTTAGTCATAATGTTTACTAACTTGCAAAATTAGTCATGTATATAAGATACATTTTATTGCAATTCTGGTCGCAACCGTTAAAAGTTAGACGAAATTTTGCGCGTTTATTTTCACGCCCCGTTGAACCAACGGTTTCCCACCTTTTTTGAACAGTTGGGACTAAAGAAGCAAAGGTATGCATTCTATGAAACTAATTTTACAAGTTTGCAAACAATAAGACCAAAAAAAAAAAAAACCTATGGACTAATACTGCAATTCTCCCACTGTTCTTGTTTTTTTCCAAATTGAATAATACCACATATATTTTGGAAATAAGAGGTATAGAGTAAAATTTCTGAATTCTCTCTTACAATTTTTGTTTTTTCCCATGAGCAATGTGAGAAAAATTACATTTGTAGGTTTGTGGGTCCAAACTGAGCTGTCTAGTTTGGCTTATGTTTAAAACAAAGGAAAATACTTTAATTTAATTACTTAGTAAAATGTATTACTAGATTTATATAGTAATTTGGAACAAATTTTAGCTCCACTGAAATATTTTTTCGTCAGCCCAAAAATGAACTGCTTGCTGTAAAGGTGGGTACCACATGAAAGCTATTAGCTAGGATTAAAAACAGCTAACAAATCATTGAATTAATGAATAGGTACTATTTTGATCTTATTAGAATATTAGACCAACATTTGAACGAGTTCATGGGCTAGATGTTTTCTCTATCGGCAGAGAATTAAATAGCAAACTTGGTTCAATGTAGAAATTTGAAATTAAATGTTATATTAACGGCCTCATAATTCATAAGATCATTTCAATATTTTTACGAAACTTTTTTTGACATAATAGTGTTACAATTTCAGGGACCGGATGTTTCAGCTGGCAACCCTGAGCTTTTCAAAAACCTTATTAGAGTTCTTTGCAATGCCAATACTTCCGAAGGCTTCCAACCAACAAGAGATGTCTCCTTGCCGGAAATCAAAGTTCCTGGTGGTCTCGGCCTTGGCCCGCCAGACCTCAACCAATCACCTGACAATCGATCGGCCCTCGCCTTCTTTGCGGGCGACTATTCCAATATTGGAAAGACAAAGACAAGGATATCCAAGTCCACGAATACCTTCCGAAAAATGTAAATTATTTTGAACTAATGTCGCGTGCAAAATATTGTTTGTGTCCTAGTGGTTACGAGGTAGCAAGTCCACGGTTGATCGAGTCGATGCTCGTGGGGTGTGTCCCAGTGATCATATCCGATGGCTATGTGCTGCCATTCAGTGATGTTCTTGATTGGAGCCGGTTGTCTGTCCATATTCCGGTGGCTAGAATACCAGATATAAAGATAATATTGGAGGGGATACCAAGAGACGAGTATTTGGAAAAGCAAAAACAAGTTATGAAAGTGAAGAGGCATTTTGTTGTACATCGCCCTGCTCAACCTTTTGATTTGATACATATGGTGCTTCATTCAGTGTGGCTTAGAAGGCTCAATGTTAGGTTACAATAGTAATTATGTAGGCATTTTATTCTCGTTGAAGTCAAATCATGTAGGAGAAATCAAAATATGAAATCATGTATGACATAATGTAAATTCTAACTAGTTCTTATCTTTTTATCCCTCTTTTTCCCAATTATAATTCTTTAATTTATGTGGAATGATATATTCTTGTAATCCATTTCACCAAATGTAATCAGGAGTCAATTTCCCATTTATTTGTGGTGGAAAATTAACTATATGACTGCATCAAATTGGTCAAAAAGGAAAAAATTATGAAAGAAATTAAATCAATATGCTCACGTTCCAATTCTGGATTAAGTTAATCTCCACAAATTTGGCAGCAATATACATTCAATAAAACAAATATTTGCACTCCACAAACAACAAAAAAGGTTGATTTACATAATTAATTTTGGGATTATTAATTTGCAGGAAATCAGTAGCTGAGATCTTTGTAATTAGCGGATGAGATTTCGGTAACTTATTAATTAATAAATAATCTATCACATTTTTTTGGTCAAAACCGTAAAATTCACGTTCAAAGTTGACGTTAAATAGCGCTCTCCACACATACTAACTCATTCCCTTTCCATATAACCGTCTCCTCAACTTCACACACTCATCACAACTGGTGTGTGTAAACATACATACATGATACATACATACATACACAGATATACACACATATATACACAGACAGAGAAAAATGGTGATCGTGGTGAAGAGTGGTGGTGTAACGTCATCAGTTGTAGCGCTGTCAGCAATTTTTGCTACATCGATCGCCATTGTTTTTGTCATGGTATATTTCTCTAATAAAGCTCATGAATTCCGGTCGTTTAAATCGGATTCTGAAGCAGAGTTCAAGATACCGATCGTAGAGTTAGTAACCACTGCTGCACATACGCGTAATTCTGAATCCAGAGCTGTGCTTTCTTCTGAATTCTCATCCAAACTCAAGCCAACTGTCACTGTAAGTAATTGAAACACACATATGTGTGTGTATGTGTGTGTGAAAATTAAATGTTGTTTGCAAATGTCAATTTACTGATTTTTCAGTTATGTAATCTGTTGGAGCTTATGCGTATATGATGATGCATGTATCATGTTGTTTCGTAAATATGCTGGATCAAGTTAATTAAAACGTGATTATCCGTAATAGTGCTCATATTGGCAGAATCACAGTCCAGATTTTTCTCTTAATGACTGATTTCTAGCGAGTGGATTTGGAACGCCACAATTAATTTTAGAGCACTTTGAAATTGTGAAATTCAGAGCATTTGTTGTTCAGCTGTCATTACGTGGAATGCAGTTAATACCTCTCTGTTTTTTATTAGTAACTTTTCATTTACTGTTTGATTAGTGTGTGGTTTGGTGTATGAATTAGTTGTACTTAAAATCAAGCTAATTAATTCATGAGCTAATGATGATACCTGGTTTTATTAATTATCAAAATGCAGAGGAGAGAAAATATCAATAAATTAGAGCAAGGATTAGCTAGAGCAAGAGCAGCGATTAGAAATGCAGCTACTATGAGAAATCAATCATTATTCAACAAGAACGATGACATTCTCTCCTCAGCAATCTACCGAAACCCCGCGGCATTTTATCAGTAAGTAATTTTCATAATTAGGGGTGTTCACAAATCTCATCTAAAATATAAAAAATTAATTTGTACATGAAAATATTAAGGCTGCGTATGGTTATGTTTTCAGAATTGCATTTTTATTTTCTGGATCACCAGAAAATGAAAATGCACACTTCTAGGTAAATTCTATAGAAAATACTTAAATTTTAAATCTTACTACACATTCCCCTATACAACAACCAATCATTTCACCATTTCAATTAATTCACAATCTTTCATCATTAATTACACTATCCCACTTTTCAACTAATTATCTTTCTTACTTTATCATATTTTATAATAATTAAATATATATGTATATATATACACACACACATACTTTATATCAAATCATTCATACTTTATATATATATATACACACACATTCATAATTAATTCAATCACTTCATATATCAAATCTCAATAAAATTCAACTTCATGTCACATCAAACATCACTTCCAACTATTTTCTAGAAACACATCCAAACAAACAATAAAAGTCAATATTTTCACACGAATTTCTATAATACACATTTTCCAAAAAAAACTCAAAATTTAACTCAGAAAACATAACCATACGGAGCCTAAGAATTCGAGTTGAATGGTGACTTAAAGCTTGTAAAGCACTCGCACGAGCTTCTGCATTTTTTGTAATCTTGATATGCGAGTTTCAATCAATCATATCATTTGATTACGAGTATTTAAAAGAGCTTTTCTTTTTTGGACTTTACCAAGTTGTGACAACTTTCCTTCTAAGATACACTGCTGAATTTCAAGATTATACATTCCACATGTGATATTTTACTAGTTAAGAAGAGTTGTGGCTATTTAGAGAGGAAAGAGAGTCTTCAAGCTGAAGCATGGGGTATTTAGTGCGCACACTCATTGTTCCCTCCACTCTATTGTTCTCACTCTTATATATGACTGAAAACCGTGTTTCAATTACTCATTACTTTTCTCTATCAAGCATTGCTCATCTATAGTTACATATATCCTTTTATATTCTTCTTTCTCAGGGAAGTTCTTTTGGGATGAATGAATACCACTAATTTGACTTTATGGAATATTAAAGTGACGGAACAGAACGGCATAATAACCAAGCTTCCTATCTACGTTCAAATTGATGAACGAAAATTACGTAATGATTTTCGTATTACGATGATATCTTTTGCCATTCACTTCTGTCTAACTAGTATCCAAAAACCTGGGTCGCTTTGGAGATAATCATGTTTTTAATTATTGGTTATCTATAATTTTATTACATACTTAGACAGTACTTAGAGAGTGGCTTATAGTTTATTGATTGAGATCTCTCTAGAGATGTTGAGAATACATTTGGTGAAAAACATATGTACTTGGCAATTATGACAGCTATAATTCATGTAGGGACAGAATCGCTTAAGTTATAAACCTGCATAAAGCAGTTAGTACTCTGCAGGGCTTGTGGCGTAACAATTAGTCATACTACATTATGATATAATTTTATCCTTAAACATAAGTTATTTATGCTATGAACTCTTTGCATTTCGTTTCACTACATGCAAATCCATCACTTTGCTTAGTTGTCCCTAGCTGACAAAAGACCAATTTGGCATTGCTATCCCCCGGCCCCACTCGAACCAAAAAAAGAAGATATTTTATCTTTAATCTTGGTCTTACAAAGTGACATCTAAGCTTTGCATGAATTAATTTCCTTGCGTGTATATTAATGTAAAACATATCGCAGGAGTTACAAGGAAATGGAAAAAAGATTCAAGGTTTATGTATATCAAGAAGGGGAGTTGCCAATAGTACATGATGGCCCATGCAAAGACATATACACAAGTGAAGGAAGATTCATACATGAAATGGACCATGGAAATAATAGGTTTAGGACAAGCAATGCAGGAGCAGCTCATGTTTACTTCATGCCGTTTAGCGTAACATGGATGGTCAGATACCTTTACAGGCCTAACACATATAATCTCACCCCACTCAAAGACTTCGTCTCGGATTATGTGAAACTCATCTCCTCCAAACACCCCTTCTGGAATAGAACTCAAGGAGCTGACCACTTCATGCTTTCTTGCCATGATTGGGTGAGCATTCTATGGATTAGTTATGTATTTTATTTTGCCAACTATTGTTTTCTCAAATAATCTACATGTCATCATACATTGTTCACCTAAATGAAATTGTGTTTGCTTGAATTGTTCCAGGCCCCGCACGCTTCACATGGAAATGAATTTCTCTACAACACATCAATTAGGGTCTTGTGCAATGCAAATTCCTCTGAAGGATTCAATCCACAAAAAGATGTGAGCCTGCCTGAGATTCATCTTTATGGTGGAAAGGTAAACCCCAAGCTGATTTCTCCTCCGCCTTCCAATGCTTTCAGACCTTACCTTGCATTCTTTGCTGGAGGCATTCACGGCCCAATCAGGCCGATTCTCCTTCAACATTGGAAGGGCAAAGACTCTGACCTGCATGTATATGAATATCTCCCTAAAAATCAAGATTATTATGATTCTATGATACTCTCCAAGTTTTGCTTATGCCCCAGTGGGTGGGAAGTGGCTAGCCCTAGAATAGTTGAGGCCATTTATGCAGAATGCATCCCTGTGATACTATCTGATCACTATGTGCTGCCATTTAGTGATGTATTAAGGTGGGAGGCATTTTCAATACAAGTTAATATATCTGAAATCCCGCGACTGAAGGAGATATTAATGGGAGTATCAGAAGGTAAGTATATGAGGCTGAAGAAGGGCTTGAGAGCTGTAAGGAGGCATTTTGTTCTGAACCAGCCAGTAAAGAGGTTTGATATGTTTCATATGATTCTGCACTCTGTTTGGCTTAGAAGATTAAATCTAAGAGTCGGATAAGTATCGGAATGTGAACTTAAGATTATTGTAGTCAACAAGGGGCAAAAAGAATTTATAAGCCCCAAGTTACTCTATATATATGCTGTCCTGTAATTCTTTGTAGTGGCCTTACCGAAAATTTTACAAGAAAGTTCGTTCTAATTAACTAGACTATCATCACCGTGCTTGTGAAATTTTTGTTTTATTCACTAAGAGTTTTCATCAAAATACTAATGAATGCACAATACAGAAAAGATAACTTATGTACATCAAGACTTCTTTAAGCTTTTGGAAACGGAAAACTATTTACATATTTACATCCCTTAAATAGGGACAAAGCTGTGGGAGAAGCGATCTATCTGAGACTTCAACATGTCCCCAATTGAGAACCTAGGCCTTGCGGTCGAAGTTGGCTGAGAATTGGTAGTCTCTTCCATTACTACAATATCTATTCCACCCATCTCTCCCTTCATACACTTTATAAAGTCCAAGTTCACATTATTTCCTGAAATATCCCTCACGTAGAAAGCATTTACCGACTTTTCTCCTTGTGTCGCAACATCTGCTCTTAATACAGCAAGTCCATTCTCCCTTAGAACCCTTGTAATGTCTGAGAGCAATCCCACTCTGTTATAGGCACAGAGTTCTAACCGTACGCCCTGCATTTAAATTACAAAATTGAAGACATAATGAATACTTTTGATCAAGTGTACACTAGAGGAGTCTTATGAAATAGAATATACCTCACAGACCCTGCGTTCTATGGCAGCCTCTAAACATTTTATTACTCTATCTTTCTCACTCTCTGTGTTTAATGCACCGCCATCTACATGCCTTATAAAGTACTCCTGTGCAAAATATAGAATCTGATGAACAAAGTTCTCTATGTGATTATTTCAAATTTGCTAGGAATAAAAACATACTTGATATGCATAGCCTCCACAAGAATCTACGGAAGCGTGGAAAATCACGTATTGCATATCTGTAAGTGTGCACACAGTGTCAAACATTAGCCTTCTCCGGTCCTTGCATTGAATAGTAACAATTGAATATCCCTTCTCAATGCAACTCTCAATTGATACACTAGCCCTGCTCTCATCATCATCACTCTCTGATACTAGCTTAGGCGATCCAGTGGACCGGGGTGGCCTGTCAAAATCGCGAACAGAAAGCATAAGTTGATGTAACCGTCGTTCCACATTAGTCGTGGTGCTTAATTCCCCATTGGGAAGGCCAGCAGGCTTCACTTCTTGCTGGTTAGAGTTTTCTTCCTTGGTAGTGGTGGCCCGCAGAACATGGGTTAGATGGTCTTCGATGGCATGGAGCCTTTGATCATCGATTGGAGTGTCAGCTGATTGATCTGAAATGTAAGCAACGCAGGCCAAACGTGCATTATGGCTCCATGCATGTGCTTCTACAATGTTGCAATGGAGATCATCTAGGGCTGCTGATATCTCGGAAAATAAGCCGGGCCTGTCCTTTCCTGTCATTTCAATTGCTTTGGGCTCACCAGGGGAGCTGGTTCGGGCCTTTGCCTTGGGACTGTCCACCCTATTGGAACTAATAGCCTGCATCAAGTCCATAAACCAAAAAAAAACAAAAAGGTTCAACAGACAAAAGATATCACCAAATCTTGAAACCTTTAATAAAACAAATGTACAACATGTTAATTCTTCGCATAAAGAACAAATTCTAACTCATTGTGCACCCTTCTGAAAAAAGTAGCTAAATAGCAAAACTCAAATCAAGATGTTTGGTCTTTCAGAAAGTCATGTTAATTACCTGCTGGATGTAGTTGATTACTCTTTGATCAGTAAGTTTGTTGCCTCTCTCATCTTTAACATGAAAAACTGCAATAAGTGAGATTACACAGAAGATCAAGACTTTGAATTTTCCTCGTTAATCGTATTTCTTGTAACTATTCCAACGTTAAATTGTCAAAAGAAAAAGGAGAGAGGGAAGGGATGAATATATAATACCATCCATGAACCAGCCTGCATCGGAAGATATGTAACCTTTCGATATGGTTAGGTTCATATCTGTCAGAGCTTGCACCACTTCCAGAAGGAGCCCCTGCTTATTTACACTGTCGATCTATCGTTTTGGAAATTTTGAACTTGAAGTATTTAGTCCATATGCTAATAAACTTTTCAAGAGTCCAAATGCAACAAAAATTAAGAGTATAAATGCATCTACCTTTACAATGCTGCTATCTTCAAAGCTTTCATTGTCTACGTTAACTCTACAACTGCAAAACATTTAGTTCTTATCATCATTAGCCCACGTTAACTCTTCAATAATCATTCCAAAGATTGAAGCATGTATAGCCATCTTAGGAGGGCAAAAGAATAGAAACTTACGCTGGACCGTATATTCTCTCTGTTAGGCTATCAAAATCAGGATCAAAGTAAGGCGAGTAAACTCTCTCCATCTCCAAACTGCAAATAGGCCATGAAAATCGGATAAGGCATTCGAATTGGACCAAAAACATAAACAACCACCAAAGCATGCAACATAATTTTATTAAACATGCATAAAAGGGAAAAAGGTAATAATTAATAAGTATGAGTAAGCTTTACCTATTAGTAATATATTATCTTGTGACTTGTAACACTGGAAATTACATGCGCATGAAAGAATAGTGTTGCATATATGCATGCAGAGAATGAGCAAAGCCCATCATCATGGACAACATGCAATTCCCACAAGGAGAGAGAACAATGAAGATTGTTTTGTTTCAGTTCTCTCTCTCTCTCTCTCTCTCTCTCTCTCATAAAAGTAGAACAACAGAAAAAGAAAAAATTAACTATAAAAAGAAAGCTGATTTATTTCAGTTTATTTTCAGAGAAATAGTAGGGGGTTGTGGTTGATTCCTGAGTTGGATCATGTGAATGAGAGAGTGCTTATATTGGATGGTGGAGTTTAATTTGATAAAAAATAGGATTTATTAAGCCACGTTTGTGTAGATTCTGTCTCCTAATCTTTGTTGTCCACACATGTCTCCTCAAAAGATGGAATGTTGAAAAGGTATTTCATGGACATTCTCTCTATTTTCTAGGATGACAGAAAGAATTTATAATAGTTCCTCCGCAGATTTGTTCTTAAAAGACATTTTCTTGATTTTTGACCGTAATCATGCGATAGTATAGATGGGTCTAGGTTTGTCTGTAAGCCCAGCTAAAATAGCAAAACTTGAACCCCATTACTTTAATAATTACGAATATATATATATATATATATATGTACTTTATTCGCCAAGTTTAATAAATATTCGTATTTGTATTCACTTGGAATATGAAAGCAATAACTAAACAAATGTGACAGCAGAGTCCAAAATCTATTACATTTCCAAAAGATAAGATTTGAATTTGATTGACCTTATTTTTGCCTTTTGGAGGATTTAAATAAATAATCATGCTTCGAAATATCTAGACTTGGTTCGTATTCATGTTTCAACATGGAGAATGCTGATTGGATAAAGTTGAATAATATTTGTCATTTCCAATTGTACAATTACAAGTCTTGTCACATTTTGTGACTTCACATAACCTATTATCGTGTACACATGGCATCATCTCAACTCCTTTTGGACGGACGGATTTGTTTCAAGTCAATACATAATTATCCTTGGTGAATTAATTGATCAAAACAATTGTAATTCCCATTTCCCCTTGTCTAGAAATAGAATACCCAACTTATTTAATTAATAAGAACCCTGGTAAGGGTTAACAAGTGATGGAACAAAAAAAATTCTAAATGCCTTTAATCCATTGAAGAAGGGGGGAACTAAAAAAAATGGCATTTGCAACTGTGTTAGTTCTATCGGATTTGGAATACGACAACTACCCATCATCCTACCATGCGTCTCATTCTCAACACATTCCAACAATCCTACCAGTTAAAATGCCAAGAAAACTCAGAAAAAAATAAAATGACCCCTTCATATTGGTGCTGTTTAAAAAAGCTCCTTATAAAACTGTATCTTGCCATATCAACTCTCCCACCAGTTACCTCACATCAAGGATTACATAATAGCCCATCCTAGTGACTGAACCACGGGCCGACCCCACCATTCAAATGCCCGTTGCTATGGATTCCAACACCGTTAGGGATGAGCGGAGGAGGCAATCCAACAGTCATTGGAGGTGGAGTGGGAGGATAATGCCCATGCGTGTGAGAAAGTGTGTGTGGACTTATAAGAGGACTACCAGCTGGACTTCCTTTACGATGTTGGATGGCATGAATCTGCCTCAGCCCTTCCTCATGAATACGTGACAGTGTCTCAAGCTCTTTCATCGATAGAGCTTCCAACCCAGCACCGTATAGAGGAGCATGCCGCGACATTTCTTCCTGAAGTTGAGCCTCAAGATGATGGATGTATTGCTGAAAGAAAACACGAAAACATCAGCGTCAGCATCAAATAATCAAAAATGGCTAAATCAAGCACATTCATTGCCACTATGTCATCTAAGTGGACTGACAAACCTTCCAATAATCACGATACTAAAATTAAAATATTTATCAAATAATTAAGTATTAAAGCAAAGACCTCGCAGGCCTGCAGTTTGGATTCCATCCCATCAATATATGCCTCGCATCGAGCAACCTGTTCCTCCTTCTCACGCTTCTCTCCTTCTGTTTGCCCGACTGTTTGTGTAAGCCGACGGACTTCATCCTCAAGTGATAGTCGTATCTCATCTCGAGTCACATTTTCCGTGGCAAATCTTTTCAACTCCTCATCAAATCTTCTCCGTGCTGCTTCAGCACTCTTTAACCTCTCAGCAAGAACATTTTTCTCCTTCATTACCCTCTGCAAATCACAAGAATAGTTCTCAGACAGAGATACGTATAACAATAATCACTATTTCGCTGATGTAAGGCTCAACCGCTCAAGGCATCCTAAGAACGAAAAAGTACAGAGAGGAGAAAAATATAAATACATTCGTAAACCAAAATGTTAAACCAACATTGTTATTAAAATAAAAAAACACCGTTTAAAAATTCTGGTATCTAGGGATCAAATTTAGCAAAAAAATAAAAATAATAATAAAGGAAAACTTTGCAACTTTCTGATGGAGTAAAAATAATTCCGAAAGCCACAGAAAGGTATAATTGAATTTTGTACTGTATTAGAAATTAAAAATTCTCTGTCAATCATCATCAATTCACAACTCCAGAATACACACTGAGAAATCCTTTAAATCGTCACAAGCAACATCAACTGGTATAGAATATCAAACCTTCAATTCATCACGTTTTCGAGATTTCAAATGAGAGAGTTGTGTCTCTGCATCATGCAGACGATCTTGCAAAATTTTCTTCTCAGACATAAGCTTTGTGATTTCATCTTCCCTTTCTGATCGAACCCACTCAAGTTGACTCTCAATATCTTGTATCTGCTCAGTCAGCTCTTTTCTTTCCCGAGCAAAGCGATCCATCTCAACCCTCATTTCAGACTGCATTACATGCACATGTCAAAAGTTGAAATAATTTCTGGGCTAGGCAATAATAGAGGAAAATAATTACCTTTAGACGGCTATTAGTTGCCTCGGATTCACTTAGCCTTTGAGACAGAACTGCTTTTTCCTTCGACATACTAGCAACTTCGGCTTTCCTTTCTTCACGAATACGAAGAATGTCATCTTCACTGGCACATAGCTGATGCCAAAGAGCAGCTCGGTCAACATTTGCAAGTTCAGCAACCTCCCGCATCATGCTCAGAACTGGTCTTACCATTTCCTGCTCCTCACACACTAAGATGACCAAAATCTCCAAATCTAAGTCTATTTCACAACTAGCATCAGCAGTCGTTGTCACACGATTAACAAGCCTCTTTAGCATCCTTAATCTGTGAGACTCGTCAGCAAACCGTTTGAACAACATAGTATAAAGACTCTTTACAAATTCTTTCACCCGCAAGTCTCTAGAAAGTGCCAATGTCTCAGCAAGACCAAGAAGCACAGTGAAACCATCTTGTTGTGCTCTCAGTTGCTCAATGGCTTCCTCCTCTGTGACTACTTCAGGCTGCTGAGAACTTTCAGCACCATTTTGGGAAGTTAAATTCAATTGCCTAGCCAAGCGCCTTTCCAAAACCACAGCTACAGACTGAGGAACGAAAGCCCCACGAGCTACAGCTCTCTCAAAAGCCTGGGCGGCTTCAACCGAGACACAAGGTATGGATAACATCTCAACTAGAATATAAATATCAGAAAAATGACAACTACCACGGAAAGCTTGATCTGCCCCTGAATGTAGTCTTTCAGAATTAGGTCCACTTTCACCAAATATAAAAAGGCCACATGGGGTTGTTGAGAAATTATCACCAACATCATCATCGCAGTCGATATCCCGAATAATCGTTTCAGCTATATCTGCACAACTATTTACAGTACGACTTAAATAATCTAAGATGCATGGAGAGACTTCTGTACCCAGATTCTTTAGTCTGACTCGTACAGACCTCACCTGCAGCGCGATATCAGGAAAAGTTAATGGCATGCTCAAGGAAAACAAGAAAAAAGAAAGAAATCGGAAACAAATGAAACAGGTAGACTTTGTCTCATGTGTGCTTACTGTTTCAGGAAGATGCTGGCAATGCAGTGCAGCTTTAAAGATAAAATCAATTGTTGCTGCAAGAGGTTCATCATTAGAATCAGCCAAAAGCTCTAATGACTGAAAAAGAACACGTTCCCATACTTCACTGCTACACTCCAGCTGACTAAGTGCCCCAAAAACCTGGAAAATAATGGCTTCTCAGAACTAAAAAATAACTAGAGTGATGTTAGCATAAAACGGAAGAGCACCATTAACATACATAATTAACTCATCAACGCAATTAAAGCAACAAAGTATAAAAAGCATTCTCAGATTCTCTTACCGGCAAACGTATTGCGGGTTCTGCATCGGACATCTGAAGACGATCTAAAAGTGCACAAGCAGCGAGTGAATGTTCTGAAGGCTCAACTAATTTTGGAACCAATGCAACTAGGTCTGGTTGAAGATGTTTGGGAGCTTTATCCAACACAAGAGCGATCTTTTGAGCAGACTGCGGCCGCCTTCTTGGTTCTGGGTAACCTTGTGGAACAGCTCCATCAAGAGCTCTCAAGGAGTTCACAATTAATCCAAGAAGCTCCTCTGACTGCTCTGGCCACTTGGTCTAAATGAAAGGTCCCTTTAATCAATTTGCACAATAAGCAAGCAAAACACGTTCACTAACTTATGAGGAAGATTTAGAAACTAGTTACCTTTGACCGAAGAGAGGGATTTTCAAATGAACCATCCGCAGATGACTGTGGTGGATAAATAGGCTGTCGAGCTCGAGGAACAGCTTCCGCGTGGATGTTAGCCCCATTCATATCAGAGCTCTGTACAGCAGAGGCATTTATACTTTCACCAACACCCAGGTCCAATCTCTCGCCCACAGAATGCTGAGTGGATGCTGTCACTCCATTGTCTACATCAGATTCCAGTGGACTAGTTGCTCCACTTCCATCTGGGGAAGCTTTGGAGCTAACATCAGAGGAATCATCACTTGAACTCACCTCTGAAGGTTGGCAGCATTCAACCATTATATCCAAAAGCAAATCAATGATTGCTTGTTGCAAAACTTTGACTCCCATTAACAAATTCATCAAACTTGGGGAAGACTCGTCATTCTTGTTAATTTTCTTGCTATCATTACTACCAGATATCTTCGTCGGAAGCAGCAAGCGCTTAACTTTTGCAGGGTCATCAAGATAAACACGGAGTCCAGTTAGGAAACCAGCTATAGCTCCAGCATCCATGAGAAGTTTCTCTCTTAAAGTGACCTGAGGTTGAGAAGAATTATCTCCATAAGTAAGGTGAAAACCGGCCGTGGACAGAAGATTTCTGAAGATGTCTTCTTCATCTCCACTTAGACCTTCACTATCATCAGAATCAAGGAGTTCATCAGGGTCCGTTGTTAGGGCATCTTGATCATCTTCAGAAGCTAAAACCTGATAAAACAACCAACCAAGTTAGCTACCAAACAAGGGAAAGAGCACCGACCCCTCCCCAACCCTCCTACTAATCACACACTAGTGTGTCACGAGCATGAAGGAAACTGGAATTACTAATTGGTCAGATCCCTTTTTGAAAATGAATGCTTTTTTCTTTTTTCCTTGTGTGTGTGAGAGAGAGAGAGTCAGCGCGGCGGGGGGTCATACTTCATAGAGATCATTAAGAATTTATCCTTGATCCACAAACCCAGAAAGCCACCTAAGCAGAAACTTATTGCAGTTCACAATAGAGAAGAGATTATGAAAGTGAAACCCATCACAGCAGCATCATACAAGAAGAATCCACACCAAGCATTGAATAATAATTCCATGTAAGACAGAGCAAACATCGAAATTGAAATATAACAACTACTCAGCTCATCCAAGAGAGATTTGGCAACTCATCACTTCTAAGGCATTCCCTTTATTATCTTTTTCCATCAAAATCCAGAGTTTATTTCTGATTACCCATAAAAGACTGCACCTACTTTCCTTTTATATGAAGATAGGATCCACAACGAAGAGCATATGCATTTCAAAACTCTTATCCTGAGCCATCAGATAAACAGGTTTTACATCACGGTTTTATTGTCAAAGATTGTTTGAGAAAGTTCTGTTAGGGCAGGAAGATGATGACAATGCAGCCAGCAAACTGTACGCAGAGATGTTAATGTGCTAGCCAGGAGCATGAATAAACAAAGGAAATGGTATAATCTTGATGTCATGATCAATTTAAAAGATATTTCAAGGTCAAATCCAAATTTTCAATGAATAATCATCAAAAGTTTTGGTTATCATCACATGATTCCATCCTTTTTTGTTTAGGAGGGGGTGATAAGGACAAACGTTCATGGGTGTTCTTGCTCATATTCAGCAAAACCAGGTCCCATTTGTACACAAAAATGGCGTATATTTTGGGAAATATAGGAGAGAGTTAGCAGATACTGAGATTAAAGATGACCTACTAACCTCCAGGTCTGAAAACTCGAACCACGGGCAGCAGTCCAATATCTCACAAACAAATACAACCGTATCACGCAGCAGAAACCCTGCATCAGCCTCTAACATGTCAGATACCTTCATAAATTGAAGAACTGAATTGTTCCATGTCTTTGTGCAAATGGAGGACTCCTTGCAAACAGTTTTAGATGGATTTTTTTGATTCACAATAGCCATTTTGTATCTAACCCAAAAGTTTTTGTCAGGATCACTGCCAATTGATTGGTCACTCTCAAGATATATGCATATGGTGTCAAAGGACTCGTAAACTCCTGCATATCCAAAAG
Source organism: Buddleja alternifolia (assembly GCA_019426215.1). NCBI lineage: Eukaryota > Viridiplantae > Streptophyta > Magnoliopsida > Lamiales > Scrophulariaceae > Buddleja > Buddleja alternifolia. Next base: position 41,421,517 of record CM033399.1, on the reverse strand, counting down.
GGGCAGCGAAGAAAAAATTATAATAAGCCGACCAAAAGAATGCCAATAGCTAATGATTTTAATGGTAAAAATGCAAGCTTTTAAAGAGCCACACACCAATCCGAAGCTCACATCCACCAGCTTGAAAGAATTTGCTAAATATTTTTCTAGTTTCCATTATCTCCTTGAAGGACAAGAAATTCTCCACCTTCCACGTAAACGAACTCCTCTTCCCATTTTTCTCTAACTGAGAACAGGCATTTCCTGAATCATTTTCTTGATCAGTGAAGTCCTGCATTATGGATGTTTCTTTCAATATAAGAACCTCAGCAGAGAATACAACGGTATCCTGGACAAGAAATCCAGAATCCTGATCAAAGAGGGTAGTGAGTGTCACAAACTCGCGCCAACCCCAGTCCTTTGCAGCCTTCGAATATCGATTCTGAGATTCCTTTGTAACAGACTTCTCTTCCATTCTTTGGTTCACAACTGACAAGCGATGGCTCACAAAACAACTCCAATCACTGTTGGTATTTCGTGAATCTGTAACTTCAAGAAACACCGAAAGGTGGCATGGAGGCTGAGACTGCCCTGGTACCAGTAAGCAACGAGGATTCATCAGGTAATAAAATCTCGAATAAGGCCAAAAATATTCTATGTAACTGAAAAGTAGACAATACTAGCCTCAGGACTGCTCATGTCCATTTTGTCACTTTGTTCAAGTCCTACATAATCTTAGAAATAGATGCTGATATCTCAATGCAAGACTCTATATTTAGAAAGTTGAAATTTGTTTAGCTTCACTCATATAAGCAATCCATTCACTTATTAATCATATTCAACTCAAAAAAGAGAGATGATTATCAGTTTGAAAATGACAACCCGTAACTTGTTCTGCCTAAAAGTATTACTACAACTAGATGCACAAACAACAATCAAAAAGCAGTCTCACCCCAAATTACAGTAGCAAGTTTAATGTGCTTAACGCTTATGCGCATTTATTGCTCAACCTTTTAAGCACTGCACTACGTCCCTAAATTTCAAAAATAACAACCAAGTGAAGCAACTTATGTTATCATGCACATGCAGGTCAAACAGTATGATAACACTCAAAACTCAATTGTATATAGACAACAGTTGAAAATATAGAAACATCGAATACCATCAAAACAAAGCCACATCTATTATGGAAAACAATGGCAAGAAAAGAACTTCAACTTTCATTATCGTATTATCCAACCTTTAATATTCCCTATGTCTTGAATTGAATGTCAAAATGTCGAATCTTTTGAATCTTACCATATTAAGTTTCTGTCAAACTTGATACAATGGAACTATCAAAATGTTAATATTCCTGACGATGTTTAACATTATTCCAAAAAATTAACTAAATTGTTTCGAGTTGCAGTACGATGAGATAGTCAAGCGATTGTTGAACAACCAAAAAACACCACCAATAGGACTTTACTCATGAGATGGATGGCTGGTTTGAAATTCAAAAATCATTGCTCCTTCCATGCCTTCCAATTAAGTTATATAACATACCTCTGGGGTAAACAATAAGACGACAATCCCGATTTCCAATCTGAAACCTTCTACTCTTGATGCAAAGCCCAGTAATCTTCCTCTTTTTCAAAAGATCCTTCAACCGGGTAAAATTCTCAATTCTCCATGTAAATTTCCCCATATGCCCATCTGACTTCCTCATATTTCCTCCGTTCCTCGCACCAATCAAAGTGCCACTCTTCATGAAACTGCTCAACTCCTTAATGACATGGAAGGACGTGCTAAAAACTGCTGTGTCTTCCACCAAAAATCCTGACTCGGGCCCCATAAAATCAGCCATTTTCATATAATCATTCCAGCCCAAGCTCGTGTTGTCCCCACTCTTATTGTCCCCAGCAAACCGCCCATAACTATCGCGATGAACGTGGTTTGAACCATTACCCGGCTTCTGATTCAACACCGACATCCTAAACAAACACCAGCAACTCCTATCCGACATCAACGAGTTCTTCTCTGTGTCCTTGCTTTCCAAACACATGGACAAGTACTCCACACCATTCACCACGCTCTGATACACACTAATACGCAGATTACACTCCCCAGCTGGAAAAACTGGGCTCATTATCTTCTGTGTCTTAATCATCTCCTTAAACAAACTAAAATTATGCACTTTCCAAGTGAACTTACCACTCAAAACATCCCCAATAACCGGCCCAATAACCCCTCCCCCGCCCATAGCGGACATATTATTAGCCTGTAGATCATAATTATCGCGCGAGAAAGAGAATGACTCATGAAGTATCAATATATCCGCAGTGATAAGAATGCAATCATTTGACAAATGCAAGAATCCAACCTTAGGGTCTAATAGAGAATTAAGTGATGCAAAATCGCACCAGCCGTGGGACTTCTTCTTTGAAGAAAAGCGATGCCAGCTGTCACGGTGCACGGATTTTGAGGAGTCCAACAAATTATCAATGGCGAGGCGATAGCTCGCAAAACAATCCCACTTAGAGGATGCTGTATTTCTAGGGTCCATGATTTGTAGGTAAATAGATAGGTATCCGGGCAGCGCCTGCGAATCACCCTTGGGGTAAATTAGCAGACGGCAATCGAAACCCCCGACTTCGAAGTACTTACTCCACAGTGCACGCGATTTTACTTTTGGAAAATTCGTGATAGTCCATTTGCAAAGGGCGGAGTAGTCTCCACGCCGCTCCACTACCACCGAGTCAGCAGAGGCGGTGGTGCCAACGGAGGAGGAGGAGACGGAGCCGGCATCGCGCAACGGATCCTCCACCGCCATCGACGGCTTCGCCGATGCTCGATTGGATGACGGCGGCAACGCTGTGTAGGCGGAGGCGGAGGTGGCGTCTGAATAGGAGGAGGAGACGGCGACGTCGTTTTGAGGGTGGTGATGGTGTTTCATTGTTGTGATGAGATGATGTGAGTTGTGCAGTTAGGTTTTTTGGGGTGGTCTAGGTTTCTTTACTTTTATTTATATATGCGTGTATATCTATATATATATGTATTTATATTTATGTAACTTATATTATATATATATATATATATATATATTCTCTCTCTCTCTCTGTTGTCTGGTTCTATTGTTCTTGATTCATCAATAGGGGGAGAGAGATAATGGAGATTGGAGTGTGTGTGTGTGTGTGTGTGAGGGAGAAGAAATGAATAATAAGACTGAATATTGGTAGTACATATTTCTCTCCTTCAATAGGAGTCTTGGGCTAGAGTGAGGGTGCATAATGTGGGGAAAATTTGCATTCACCCCCTTGAACTATAAATACTCAGCATCCACACCCTTCATGTTTAATGAATTGACATAGATCCTCCATTTCATCATTTAGTTTACCATCAAGATTTCAATAAATGGCGTTGTTAGAAAAAGAAAAAAAATAAAAATGTTGCTTCTAATTTTATTGTGAATCCTTTTTTATCCAAAGACATACTTCTTGAATAATTAATTTATAACATACTTCAAAACCTATTTTAGAAAAGCATGAGAAAATCCATTTTTTATGAATTTATTACCTTGCTCTTTCTCAAATTATAAGATTGATCTAGCAACCCCATACCTTCGAATTCCTCTTTCTTCAATATGCTAATTATTTTTCAAAAGAAAAGTAGTTTTGAATCTCTCTTTAGAAATGTAGTACTTTAATTAGTATAGAGAAGAAAAATTGATATAAGAAACTATATGCAACTCCTTTGTATATCTCTCTATATGTGTTCATAAGTTGATAATACTAAATATTACTGTTTACACCATAAAATAATTTGGGTTTTCGAATTACAGAGCCCAAATAAGCCCAAAATGTATAAATTCGAAAAGAAGAAAATTGGGTCCACATGTAGGTAAGATAAGACCCAATAAACTCAAAAAAATAGCAAAAAACATGGGCTGAATTGACAAAAGCCCAAGAATCGAATCTGAAGAAATAAAATGAAGTCCAAATAGCCAATCATTTGCAAAGACGCGCTAATTTGAAAAGATTTGAAAGAGCAGTTGAAAACGGTTCCCGAAAACAAGGAACGTGGGTTGAAGACGGTTCCCGAAGACAAGGAACGTGGGTTGAAGACGGTTCCCGAAGACAAGGAACGTGGGTTGAAGACGGTTCCCGAAGACAAGATATATAAGAGTCGCGGAGAAAGGAAAAAAGGATCACAAGATCATCAGACTTTTATATAGTTCATAGCGTAATGTAGGACTAGCTTTTAGCATAAATTAGGAGTAGGTGTAATGTAATTTAGTCTTAGACTCGATGGGATTTGCCTTCAAGGCTTGTATCGGCATTCGCCTGCTTATAATTTTTCAGAATTGAAGACTTTCATGGAGATATAAATTATCTTTTATTCAGATTTAAGTATCGGATAGGTAATTTGTATCTTGACTTGAGTTTTTCATTCGTCATTCTCAATTAATGCGACTCGAACGCAGGGGTTGCAAAATAATACATTCGATCGAGAGATTCTCACGTATTTATAAAATTATTTTTTATCCAAATTTAAGTATCGGGAGGGTGGTTTTTATCTGGACTTGAATTTTTCCTTCACTATGTTATTATTTCATTCGAAGACGATAATTCGCATTGAATTCATCATTATATCGTATTCAAAAGAAAGATTCTCACGTAGGTATAAGATTATTTTTTTGTCAGATTTAAGTATCTGAGAGATAATTGTTATCTGGACTTGAATCTTATCTTTCATTCCATTATTGCATTCGAAAACAATAATTAACACCCAAAATAATACATACAATCGAGAGATTCTCACGTAGGTATAAGATTATCTTTTATCAGATTTAAGTATCTGAGAGATAATATTTATCTGGACTTGAATTTTTCCTTCACTGTATTATTGTTTCATTCGAAGACGATAAATATTTTCATCAATTGCGGTCCGAATAATTATTTTAAACAACACGCCGAAGTGTTAAATTCTGAACCACCGTTTAGCGTATCGAACTCGAACGCGGAGGTTGAAAGATAATTCTAAATGGAGAGTTATCGCGGGGCTCGAAATGCGCAGTTGGATCCACCCTAATCTAGTTTGTTTTTTCTTAACGAAACAATCACAATTAACATAATATTTGTTTTCATGAAACTAACTTATTAAAAAAAAGCAATCTCTATATATCCTCGATTAGACTTCTTAATTCAACAGTAAAAGGTATTTTACTCTTTAGCAAATAAATTTGAAGTACAGTTTAAAAAAGAGAGATCCATGCTAATATATCAAATGTTAGAAATGTGATACCAAATGTCTTTAGTTCGGGGGAGGTCGTAGCAATTTATTCCATTCTTTTGCACTTGGTAACTTCCTTTTCCTTCATCATATGCCAAGTTGGCTCATGAGACTCATAAGTTGGATCGAGTGAGGTTTGTGCATTCGGTTTATGAGCCTAGCAAGTTGGCTTTGGTGCAGCTCAGCTCGAGTTTGAGCTTTCGGGGCTCGACATTGAGCTTAAATTTTGATATAAGACAAATATAAGTTCATACATAAGTGTTTGAAAACTGCATGCTAGATCGTGAGCTATATGTCTTTATTTATATTTAAAACTATAGTATCATTTATCAAACGATAGTAACAATGTTAAAAACAACATTATTATTCTTAATAACAAAAGTAACGATGATAATAAAAAAAAAAAATTGAAATTTGTACAAACCACCAAAGTAGATGAGGAAGCTTAAACTTGAATGTAAAACTTTCATTAATAAGTTCTCACTAACTCGTAACGCTATAATATCCGATTCTATATATATATATATATATATATATATATATATATATATATATATAATGCCCCCTATCCTTTTAATCAACGAATATGGTTTGATAGGGCTCTAAAAATAATGATGAGATTGGATGAACGAGTGTAATAATTAAACATCGTTTACTATACAACTCTTGGATGAAATTGGATTATTGCAAAAGAATCCAAAAGTTACATGAAAGAATGAAATTACGGAAATCTGATTGCACTTAGTTGAATCCCATCGTTTTTTCTTTGTTTTGTTGGGCAATTGTGTGGAGTCGGATCAAAATAGGTTGAAAAAGGAGCCAAAATAGAGCCAAGAAGGGTCGTGGTTAGACCGGGATCACAAAAGAACAAAAAGGAGGAGAAAAATTGAAGCAAGGGGGCGCCGCCGGTAGAAAGATGGCGCCCAGGCGCCGACAACAGCGCTGGAGACGCGGTTTTGTTCATTTGTTCGAGGTTTATGTATTTTTGGCATGTTTTTTAGTCCTATTTTGATGGGTATTGTTTCCTTAAGTCCTAGAGTTGATTTAGGATTGTTTTTCCTAAATCTATTAGGGTTTTAACTTCACTATTGTCTATTTAAATAGCATAGAACTCATCTTGTAATTGTAATCGAATCACTTTGAGAGAGTTGAAATAAAAAGATCTAGTTGGAGGTGATTTTTTCCCTTGATTGGGTTTCCACCATAAAATTCTTTGTCTTTTTTATTGCTTTTGTTTTCCCATATTTTCTTGTATTTCCCGTTGTTATTTCACCATTGAGAGCCTTGATTCCTAACAATTGGTATCAAGATCCTAAGGTTTTGAGTTTTAGGAGACGTCTTAGAACTAGATCCGAGGGTAAACACGAGAGCTTAGATTAGCTTTGAGATTTTTTGTCGAGTGGGAGCTATGGCTGGTGATGAGGGAAAAGTTAAGATAGATAGGTTCGATGGTAGGGATTTTGGGTTTTGGAAGATGCAGATAGAGGATTATTTGTATCAGAAAAAGCTACACGAACCGTTGACGGGAAAGAAGCCGGCGAAGATGACGGATGAAGATTGGGCGTTGCTAGATCGACAAGCTCTGGGTGTGATTCGGTTGACGCTAGCAAAGAATGTTGCTTTCAACATCATCAAAGAGAAGACTACAGCGGGTCTGATGGAAGCACTATCAAATACGTACGAGAAGCCATCCACCTCGAACAAGGTATATCTGATGCGTAGATTATTTAGTTTGAGGATGGGTGAAGGTGGATTTGTGACGGATCACATCAACGAGTTTAACGTGATTTTAACTCAGTTGAGTTCGATGATGAGATCCAAGCTTTGATCCTACTTTCATCCTTGCCTGATAGTTATAGTGCAATTGTGACTGCGGTAAGTAGTTCTTCCGGGGATAAGATTCTGAAGCTTCAAGAAATCTGGGATATGATTCTTAGCAAGGACATTCGTAGGAAAGAATCATGGGAAATTATGGGAGAAGCCTTAAGTGTCGAAGGAAGAAACAGTCAAACGAATCACCGGGGAAAACGCAAGAAGGAAGTGGAATGCTTTAATTGCGGGAAATACGAGCACTACCAAAACAAATGCAAGGAGCCAAAGAAAGATAGGAAGAAGAAGCAAGATAAGGGATCCGCGAGTACCGTGACAGAGGATCATGGTGATGCTTTGGTTTGTTGTACCGAGGATCCAAGGGGTACTTGGATTTTGAACTCAGGTGCATCCTATCAATCTACATCGGGGGAAAGAATGTTGGCCAACTATGTTTCCGGTGAATTTGGAAAGGTTTGTCTAGGAGGAGACGAAACCTTGAACACAGTAGGTAAGGGTGATGTTGACATCGAGGATGCCAATGGAGTAAGACTCAAGTTGAGTGAGGTGAGACATGTTTCGTGTCTTAGGAGGAACCTTATATCTAGGGGTGTACACGGTCGGGTTCAGGCGGTTTTACAAAAAAAATTAACCCGACCCGACATGTGCGGGTTGACAAAATATCAAACCGAAAATGTATAATTATCTTTTCAAACCGAGCGGTTCGGGTCGGTTGGATTTAATGTTTTAGCGGGCGGGTTGGCGGGTTATCAAATTATAGTTATAATTTTTACAACTTAATTTTAGTTATAACTAGTAAGTAAGAAATTAATTCTTATACTTTTTGTACATTTAACTAAAAAAAATTGAGTTGGTGAGAAATACACAAATAAGTGGTGTTATTAAATAAAATTTATATTACCATGATTTCTAATGAGTGAAAAACTCTAAAATATTAATAAAATAAATATTTTTTGTAAATTTATCATCAAAATATATATATATATACATATAAATTTTTCGTTCAAATCAAATAAAAACAAGTGTTCAAACGAGCAATTTGTTTGTTCAAATAAAAAATAAAATATGTTACATGAATATGAATAAACCACTCTTATTAGAGAGTATATATGCATATATAGTTTTTAAAGTTTAGTGTTAATCTTTAATTATATATACTTATACTTGTAACATAAATGATTAGCGGTCGGGTTGCGGATTAGGTGGGTTACAATTATTAAACCCACCACCCGACCCGAAAGTGGCGGGTTGCAATATTTTCAACCCGCCACTATTATTTAATAATTCTAAACCGGCGGTTTTCGGGCGGATCTGCTCGGGTTGAGCGGTTCGGGCGGGTTTATGTACACCCCTACTTATATCCGTGGGTCAGTTGGACCGAGAGGGATATACCACGGTATTCAGTGGTGGATCTTTGGTGATCACCAAAGAGAATAGAGTAGTGACAAGTGGTTCGAGAAAGGGAACATTGTACACGTTGGAAAAGAAGAGAGAGTCCATCAAGTGGGGGTCACTTGAACCGAACGAATTGATGGGGCATGGAGATGCCTCAATTGATCTCCATTGATTTTGGAGATGTTCCAACTAGATCAAGATTTTTTCACTTAGGAGAAAGTGATAAATGGTTGTTTGTTTCGAGTTTGAGTTTTGGGCCATTTTTGATCAGTCTCCAAGTGGGAGATTGTTGGACAATTGTGCGGATTCGGATCAAAATAGGTTGAAAAAGGAGCCAAAATAGAGCCGAGAAGGGTCGGGGTTAGACCGGGATCGCAAAAGAACAAAAAGAATGCGAAAAATTGAAGCAAGGGGAGCGCCACACGCTAGGCGCCGCCGGCAAAAAGATGGCGCCCAGGCGCCACCGTATGGCACCTGGGCGCGGACAACGCTGGAGACGTGGTTTTGTTCGTTTGTTCGAGGCTTATGTATTTTTGGCATATTTTTTTGTCCTATTTTGATGAGGATTGTTTCCTTAAGTCCTTGGGTTGATTTAAGATTGTTTTTCCTAAATCTATTAGGGTTTTAATTTCACTTTTGTCTATTTAAATAGCATAGAACTCATCTTGTAATTGTAATCGAATCACTTTGAGAGAGTTGAAATAAAAAGATCTAGTTGGAGGTGGTTTTTTCCCTTGATTGGGTTTCCATCATAAAATTCTTTGTCTTCTTTATTGCTTTTGTTTTCCCATATTTTCTTGTATTTTCCGTTGTTATTTCACCATTGAGAGCTTTGATTCCTAACATGTTTTGGTACAAGAATGCACTGAGAAAAAAGAACATCCGAAATTTTATTCATATATAGTACGGTTATACACCGTATTTGCCTAAGCTTATTTAAGAATTTTAAAAGAATCTCCTCCACATTTTATTATATATGTTTGGTGATCTTAATTTGAAATACATCATTAAATATTTGGGAAAAAACAGATAACTGAACTCGTAAAATGTTATTAAAGACAATTTTACAATTTCTTATTTATGTGGCCAAAATAAAGTCCATGCATAACAAATGATAGACAAATAAATCAACATAAAAATCAGTTTAGGGGATCATGTTTTGTTGTACAGGTAGTCATGAGCATATAATTTCCTCGTGCAAAATCAAATTTCAATACTGAAAAAAGACATATTATAAAGATTCGTGTGTTGTGACATGAAATTATTTGGACTTAGGAGGAAGAAATGAAAGTCCAATTATTATGCTTGTGTGCAAAGAAAACTACAATTGACTGGAGAATACAATAATTTAAAAAAAAGAAGTCTTTTTTTTTAAATATATATATATACTTCATATAGTTGAAATTTGTTTCAATTTCTTTTCATTTATGCAAACAAGTGTCATGCCAGTGCTATAATTCTCTATCTAATTGCTAGTGTTTGTGAATGTAAATTTCTTAAAGTCTAGCTCATTATTTTGCATACATATCAACAAAGCCTAGATAATTCAGCAGAGTCTAAACCCAAATGAATGGATGCTGCATGTTGCCAAGGGTTAACTAATCAAAATTTGACTAATTACTAAGTAATTAGTATATGTAACCACCTATAATGATGGCGGTAACATATGAGTAAAGCTCAAACAATAGAGGAGAATACTAATCATTGATCTATATAATTATAAGACAAATAATCACATAAATAATGAACACGTTTTTTTATAGCGGATTGGTTCCAATTTGTATTTCGTTTTGTAGGTACAAACGTAATGTAAACGGCGAACAATTCCTTAAGAAAATATTTTGTGCAATTGACTTATATATGAAACGGGCACTAAAAAATGAAATATTATGTTGTAATAGTAGATCGAAATTAAAATAACAGAATGTATGAAATAAATCCTGATTGTGGCCACCAGGCAGCAAGATCCTTGGTCAAAAAATTATTTTGATGAGATGAGCCATAAATATGCAATAACTTTGCATGCTCCAATTGGTTATATTTTCCTATTATGATAGGAGCTTCTACCCGACTATTTGCCATCACTCTATCCCAAGATCACTGATTTTTAATGAAAGATTAGCTGCAATATTGAATACACACAAAAGTAGTGAGGTGGTCATTATATATAACAATGATATAATAATAACACGTAGTATATACGATAATAATATATTATATGTGATCAATGATTAATTATTGCTACGAATTGGTATGTTAGAATATTAATTTAAAACTTATTGATAGTAAGCTGCTCTAATAACAATTAAAAGTTATTGATTTATTTCTTGTGTTATATGGAAATTGTAATATATATAGTTAAAGAATTATTGATATTCAATTTTTAGATGAAGTAATTATTTTTGTTTTTTGTTTTTTTTTTAATTCTAGACAAAACGGATATCTTGATCCGACAAATTCGAACCGATACGTTGCCATTTTGTTTACCGACGTCCTTATAAGAACTGGACCTAAATCAGAGTCTGATGAGCCCATAATTCTTTTAGTAATATGGGGTCAGAAGTGTTTTATTTTTTGGTAGAACATATGGGGTCAGAAGTGTTGAATGCTCCTAGTGCTCATCATGTAAAGTAGAAAGTGCGCTTTCTCATACATGTTCTTCCAGCCTGAACACGTTATTAATTTGTTTATTCATTTCTTTACAAAATAATACACTCCTATTAATTAATCATACAATACAATTATCTATATTCAACCAATCGACAGAAAGAGGCGGACGGGGGGAATGGCCATACTTTACGCGCTGGTGGCGCGTGGCTCAGTGGTGCTAGCTGAATTCAGCGCTACCTCCACCACCGCTAATTCGATCGCGCGTCAAATTCTGGAGAAAATCCCCGGAAACGATGATACAAATGCTTCATACTCGCAGGATCGCTATATTTTCCACGTCAAACGCACCGATGGACTCACCGTTCTTTGTATGGCTGACGACACCTCCGGAAGTATGTTAACTTTTCCTCTTCCTTTTGAAAATTGTGATATTTTTGTAATTGACTTTTATGAACAACAACTACTGCTGGAAATGTTGATGTGAATTGTGGTGTATTTTCTTTTATTCGGATTTTGATTTGAACTGAATTTGGTTCTGATGTTGTTTCTTTTTGTTTGTTGAAGTAAAATGATGCTTTTCTTTAGAGGAATGTGGAATTTATATTGTGATTCACAATTTATCATCTGCATTTGGACATCGACAGCTGGACGAATCGAAGTTTACGCGAGTGTCATATAAGTTGGATTTTCTGATTCCATTCTTTTAGCTTTATTCGTGGATCTGGAAGGGAGCTTGTAATTCGTGTTAAAATCAATACAAATTTGTTGTCTTCCTGTTTGTGGTTGGTTTTGATAATGAAATGTTTTTTTCTTAAATTGTGAAAATATCTCAGAAAACTTTGATTTGATTTCTGTGGATGAATTTATTTTAGCTGAACTCGTTTAGTATTTGCTATACAATTTTACCTATTGATAATGACAGTCTTTACGATAAATGGTCTTAATAATTAGAAATCCAATTCACATATAGGTGGAAGGTGTTTGTTAGGCTTCGTAATTGGATTTCGACAGTTGATCCGAGGAAGTCGCATACATAACGTCTCAGCTTTTATAATAAGCTAATCTGCGGAGAAAACCTTGATGCGCTACATTTAGTTGGTGAAGAACTATTTTAATTAGAAGTGATGTCGGAAACTTTAGTTCAAGTAACCATACTTTGATTTATGTGATCCTTCATCAATTCTTCATCTTTTGGTTGTTATCCACTGATTTGGTAGGTATTTGCATTTATCGGAATTTTTTTTTAATGTATCATAATAGAATTGACATTGTATTATTTCTCGTCTGTTGTTCAGCAAATCATATGTCTTCCTTGCTTCCTTGCAGTGTCTTGTGCTTGACTTAACCTTTTTGTCTTACTTGAAATCTATGCAGGGAGAATTCCTTTTGCATTTCTCGAAGAGATTCACCAAAGATTTGTCAGGACATATGGCCGGGCTGTATTGTCTGCACAAGCATATGCGATGAACGAAGAATTTTCTAGGGTCCTTAGCCAGCAAATGGAGTATTTCTCAAATGATCCAAATGCTGACAGGATAAACCGACTTAAAGGTGAAATGAGCCAGGTGACTACTGACCTTTAACAAATGTTTAGCTTAATTATGTTGTTGAGCCATTTTCAAGATTCATTTTGTATAGCAACTCTTAGATGCAATGGTGGTTTTAAGGATGTCACCATGTTAACTGTTTGATATACTTTTCCATTTGAATGCATATGTTCAATTGTGTCTGGTGGTGTTACAAGGACATCTTCATCTAGCAATTCATCAGATAATTCCCACTCAGCAGGGATGGGGTGATCAGCAAGGAAGTCAGCCAACACTTGTCCCTTCACGGCCTTCTGAGGCTTTCTTTGCTTGGATAAAGGAACTAATTAGATTAAATGCTGTGTGTTACTAACTTACTATGCTATATCAGTGGGTTACATCTTAAGTTTATGCTTTTAATAAGATGTATGTGCAAATGTTTATACTTTTCAATTACCTGATTTTATACTTGTTGTGCTGTTACATAAACATTGATTGGTATCTATTACAGGTGAAAAATGTCATGATAGAGAATATTGATAAAGTTTTGGAGAGAGGTGATCGGTTAGAATTATTGGTTGATAAAACCGCTACTATGCAAGGGAACACCTTTCGCTTCAGGAAGCAAACTCGACGCTTTCGAAATACTGTGTGGTGGAGAAATGTCAAGCTAACGTAAGTTCGTTGAACTTAGCACCTTATATATTTTGAGAACATTGAGACCTCTGGTTTGAAAAACAAAACATTGTCTTTTAACCCTGTATTCAATATAATTAGTATTTTGGATCAGTTAATAATCTGTTTTCTCACTTAATATGGATGCGCACTTGCTAAGTATGGTCCAGTTTTGTGTTATTTAGGGAAACATTTTTTATGGTGTACATGAAAGACTATCTTTTCCTCCTATAATACATGAAAGACTATCTTTACATTCACATTTATTCACTATTTGGTTCTAAACCATTGATGATTATGTTTTTCAGGGTTGCATTGATATTGCTTCTACTGGTAATAGTATATGTTGTTTTGGCTTTTGTTTGCCATGGGCCTGCACTTCCATCTTGTTTGAAGTGAGGGTCTGATCAAGTGAGATCGGGTGGCCTTTTCCTGGTTCTCTTCTTCTCTTGATTTTGCTTTCTTCTACTTCACATTTTCGTGAGATATATGGAGAATTTCTGCAATTGTCTACCATATGTGGTGAAAAGTCGACATGTCAGGTGTTATGTTCCTTGATTCCCTGGTTTGAGATGTTATTTATGTGTGAAGCTTTCTTTGGGGTTCCAGCTCTATCTTGATGTTCTGGATTGCGAAACAAGATATTTGCATAATCAAATTGTGTGACCATTGGTACTTTTTATGATAAACACTTTCTGGATATTTATGTGTAATTAATATGTTTTCAAGCATATGTATTTTCTCTGAGAACAATTGGGTTATGCCCTTCTCAGAGAGTAAAGGTGGAATTTTTTTGTGTGACTTCAATTGCTTTGTTGCAGTTGGATTATAATTGATTTTGTGGATTATACATGTCCTATTTGTCACTAACGTTACTGGAGTGTGTGAAAGCTTTCTTCGCTGTTTTTGCCAAAACTAACATGATAGGTAGAGGTTCTGCTTGCTAGAAACTTTCTAGCAAGATCTTTAGCAATTTTTATTTTTTATGGCTAAGGTTCTTCTTGCTGTAACAACTGGAATTCGTGCAAAGCTGTGAGAAATGCTTTTCAGTAGATGAAATTTTAAAAAATCAGCAAATTGTGTATGCATGGATGTAGGAAAACCACTCCTCTCTAGAATTTTGTTTGTTCCATTATTGAACATTCAATTTATTATTCGGTTGCTTTTGTATATTTAGCAGGCATGACGAAGTATGATAAGAGCTATCCTAGAATTTCCTTATGAGTTGTACTTAATCCATTTGGGAGCTATCCTAGAATTTCCTTATGAGTTGTACTTAATCCATTTGGGAGCTCTCATACGGTGAAACCTTTCCCTTGTACAAACAAGACCCCATGAGAGTAGTTTCGTAACACACTATCTATCATCGGTAAATCTCTTGTATTCTTCCTTGAATGTACAATGCCAGCTCTCTTATGTTACTACTCAACGGACAATACGTTGAAAGTTGAAACTATTACACTAATGTGTTCAAATAAAATGGGGAAATCACATTTATTATCCCACGATTTTGCCCTATTTCAATTTTGGTCTTATTCACTATGGGCTTCTCACACATTAGAAGAAAAAGCAATGTTGTTGGATCGGTAGCCACTCATTGTGCTAAAAAAATCCCAAGGCAAACAATCCATACAAAGAGGTGCGATTGGTGCATCTGCTGGCAGCTAGTATTTGGAAGCTCCTTTTATACAATTTGACGGATAATCTATCTAATCTATCTATCTATCGAACCCCTATATAAATGTGTGAATAACTCCATTGTTTGTTCCATTCTGAAAAGACTTTCATACCCACCCTTATTATTGATAATAAAATAAAAAATAATTAATAATTGAATTTATTAAGTAAAAGAGTCCGAGTGGTAGGAAACCATTTAGTAGTAGGAGTCTAAATGTCCAATTACATTAAGAGGAATTATGTGGACATATCTATATATTATATTATATTATACACATAATCATATTGTATTTATCATACTTAGCTATTTTCACTATGAAAAAATAGCTATATTACTCTTATAAATATACGGAGTGCTAATATAAATACATATATAGTTACTATTTTCTTGTCAAGTTACATAAATATATGGGCCGTTGTAATTTTAATGTTATTCTTAAAAAAATTATTTTATATTTCAAATAAATCAAAATACTTCTTGTGCTTCAACACTAGTTAATTAAGTAGAAAAAAAAATAAAATCTTAATAGTATGAAGTATTTAGTGTAAGAAAAATATTTAAGTTATACATTATCTAAAAGTACTTAGACATTGGGGCTTAAAAACATAATTATATATGAGAAATATAACCAAATCAACTTTGGAGTTCTTTTAATTTTGTTATTTTTAAATGTAAGGTCATGGATATATATTGAGAGAAATTTGAAATAAAAGCTCGCTCATTTAAGATAACTCTCCTGTCATCCCAATTATGAAGGTTTAATTTAACTTAATTATATGTTTAAATGAGATTTTAAAAAATAAAAAATATTTAGAACTTGTCTCATAGAGGTTATCGTTATTAGTGTTGTATCAATATTTTGAACAAGTAATTTAGAAGCCCAAAAAAGTTTTTAAGAAATGAAACTTTATTTTGACATGTTCATAAAAGTAAGAAAAAATGAAAATTGTAGGACACTTGAGTGAGAATATATATGATGCGCTCTGCATTTAATATTTTTAATAAGATTTATAGAAACGCTTATTCTTATGTAATATAAGGTTTATAATTATTTTATCTTTATAATATTGTGTTAGAAAATATACTCTATGTTGCTGCATATATAAATATGAAAATAGATATTATATATTTTACATTATCAGAAAAGTTATATTGCAAAAGAAATAAATTTACTTGTATGTACAAATAATAAAAGGTTATATTCGTGACAAATTATAAAAGATACTTTAGATTAATGATCATATATATAAACATGCAAGAAAAATACTCATATTCTAATTCAAAATTTATTTTACATTAAAAAAGATAAATATATTGCATGTGCTTAGATATATCCTAAATATAACATAATAAACGTTGATCAGTAGTAAAGAAAAGTTGTAAGGGTTGATCAACAAAAAAACTCTTAATAGTATGAAACTATTTAGTCGAAGAAAAATAATTACATTCCTATCTTGTCTAAAACTATTTAGACCGTATGCTTTAAAAACTTATTTAGAAGAATTTTTTATTTTATTTTTGGTTGAGCAAGGAAGAAAAAGATTCATCTTTTGTAAAACCTTATTTGGCATGTCCCAAAATGAAAAAAGAAACAATAGTTATGGGAAACATCCAATATTGTAGATGTTGCTACAGACACAGGCGAATATATATGTAGGAAATGATGAATTATTTTTCTTACATAAATATTTTCTATATATGGATATATAAAGATACATAAGTTAAAACTATAGCATACTTGCACAAATAAATTATTATCTTATATCTAGAAGTTCACACATTCTTGAAATTATTAAAATGAATAACAAATGTAAACAAATGAAACAAAGTCATATAATCAATTTTTGTGAATTTTTGACATATTTTATATTTAATTTTAAAACAAATTATAAAATACGAGTATTTTGTTTTGTAATATGATGCTTATAGTTATTTGTCATTTAAATCTCATAATAAAGAATATAATACATATGTTATTGCATATAGAAATATGGAGATAAAATTTATATTTTTTAACGCTACTAGAAAGAGTGACAGTATATAATAATAAAAAAATCTACTTGTGTAGATCAATAAAGAAGTCATTTATAAATTTAAAAAGATATACAGACTAATAATTATATACATGAACATATTAGAAAATAAATACTATATTCTTTTGAGGCATTTATTTGACATTCAAATAGATCATATTAATATTGTATGTGTTTTAACATGTCTTAAGCATAACATAATAAGAGTTAATTAAGAAGAAAAAGGAAACCTTAGTAGAAAGAAACTATTTAGTAGAAGGAAAATAGACATTTATTTAGAGTCCTATATTGCCTAACACTATTTAGACATTGCCGGGGGGGGGGGGGGGGGGGGGTGATTAATTGTACATGTGAAGGTGTAATGAGAAAATTATGATGAAGTCCTTAAATTTGTAACTTCTTAAATATGAGTGTTAGCGATAAGTTGAGAGAAAATAAACCATTGTTTGCATCCCAATTTCATCGATCTATTTTGACCAAAAGTAATGCTATATACCACTGTTTGCATAGAAACCCTTTCTCACCTCCCCTTGATTTCACAAGAAATTATTATGATTAGTTGACTTCAATTGATTTAGTTAATCAAGACTTTCTAAATCAAGGGAATATACAAAAAGGTGGTTTGAAAATGGTGGTATATAACATTACGTTTTCACCAAATTACTTACTTTAAATGAGATGTAAAAGAATAATAATAACATTTTATTTTATAGTTTCAAATAATTTCTTTAAGTGAGCAGTTAGAAGAAGAACATTTTAAATTATGTAGTGAATGCATATAAGGATATGTAAATTAAAACTAGGACATACTTACACAAATGGACTATCATCTTATGTCTAAAATTTCATACGTACAGAAGTTATTAGAATGAATAAGATAAAAAAAAAAGAATGTACTTGAAAAAAAAAGTAATAGTGTGAAAACAGAACGTATTATGTATTTAATTTTGAAGCACTTTATACACAGGACTATTCTTAATACATGAGTATTATGTATTTAATTTTATGTACTTCTATAAGTTATTGCATATAGAAGTATGAAGATTGATAATATATTTTTTACATTATTGAAATAGTAATAGAACGAAAGAAATTTATCTACTTATGTGGAGTATGAAGAACAAAATGCAATATTGGTGACAAATTAGAAAAAAATACATTGATTGATGATCATATGTATGAATATACTGATTTTTTTTTTGTCTAAAGAAATCAAGATGTATTTAGAAAAATGAGCAAAATGTCATCAGAAGTATATAAAAAATTAATTAATTATTTCTTAAATAACTATTAATTAATAAAAATTAAATTTATTTGTTAATAAACTAAATATATTTACAACGACTTCTGAAATGCGCATCCATGCATTTCATAATTTCTTACTTCAATTAGATACTCACTATTGTACCATGTGCATCGCATGTGATACTTTCTAGTAAAATAAAAGATGTAGATGGTGTTTGGCTAAACTTATTTTAAAGAGTTTATAAGCTCTTAGTGCTTATAAGATGTTTTTGGAGTTTATAAGTTTTTCAGCTTATAAGTTTTTAAAAAATAAGTTGGGGTTCTCTTACTTATTTTTTATTTTAAGAGCTTATAAGTTGTTTCACTAAAAAACTTACCAAACACTTTGTAAGAGCTTATAAGCTCTGAAACATCTTATAAGATGCTTTAAAGAGTTTATAAGTTTAGCCAAACACTCTCGTAGTCACATGTACATAGAATAATAGCCCAGATCATGGAGGGGTCCATTTTCTTAGTACCAAATTGAATCCCTCCCATGTCCATTTGTTACCATTCACCATCTCTGGTACTGGTAGTATACCATTACTATGGGCTGTATAACCGGGTTTCGGAATGCTCTTTTTACTAGTTAGGATCATTACTCTATATGATACTCAACAAAACCAAACTATACATACAAAAACTTGTACTTACAATTTCCAGTTAATGGATAGGAGAAGTTTTCTGCCAAATTATCTTATCTCATCTCCATGGCCTATAATGTTTATTTGTTTGATTAGTGGGTTCAGCAAGATTAGCTTTATCATGAAATCACTATCTGATTGAAGGACTAGAACAAAACACAAGACAAAAGACCATTAAAGAAAATTGTCCGCACTCCACCTTTAGCCATATTAGGAAAACTCTCTATACCTCATCACAAGTGCACTAACACCCTGTTCTTCATGTCCTCATTCTCAAATTGATTATATTTTAATAGTATATATATAATTCCCTTCATTCCACTCAATATACATTTTATCTTTTACTACAAAATGTGGTTAGCAATTTAACCTCCCACATGCAATAGAATTACCAGACATAGCAGCTCATATATCATATCCATGCTTCCAACTTTTCCACA
The DNA here is from genome assembly GCA_019426215.1 of Buddleja alternifolia. Taxonomy (NCBI): domain Eukaryota; kingdom Viridiplantae; phylum Streptophyta; class Magnoliopsida; order Lamiales; family Scrophulariaceae; genus Buddleja; species Buddleja alternifolia. Next base: position 41,402,152 of record CM033399.1, on the reverse strand, counting down.
AGCTTACAAAAATCCAACTTGCACAACCTTCCACTCAATCAATCTCCAAACCACCACCTCACATTTCCCCTTTATAAGACCCTCCATCCCTTCACACAAAGCCCACCATACCCTAACCCTAGTCCAACACCAAGCTGCTGCTTATCTTTAGCCATGGCCACCACCAAACTCTCAGCCACCATTTTAATCCTCTCTTTCTTCCTTTTCGCCACGTTCACCGCCGCCTGCGGGTCATGCCAGCCGAAGCCAAAGCCGGCGCCTAAGGCGCCACCGTTGAACCCTTTTTGCCCCCGTGACACTCTCAAGCTTGGTGTCTGTGCTGATCTCTTGGGGCTGGTGAATGTGCTGGTCGGTAGTCCACCATCGGGCGATAAGTGCTGTGCCTTGCTTCAAGGGTTGGCTGACTTGGAGGTGGCTGCTTGCCTCTGCACAGCCATTAAGGCTAATGTGCTTGGTATTAACTTGAACGTGCCCATTGCACTTAGTGCCCTCGTTAGCGCTTGTGGGAAAACCGTTCCAACTGGCTTCAAATGTGGATAGAGTATTGGCAAGAAGTTGGATTCAGTCCATTGGTTGTGGGTTTAATTTTTTTAGTTAACTTGTTATTGTGTTGCAAAGTAAATGTGTATTGTTGTTGTTTGATGATTATTTAGGGGCTTTAGTGTTTGCTTGCTTTATTGAGTCTTTTAAGTTTCCCCAGTTTGAATTGTTTCTTTGTATGGTTGCATTGCTTTCATGGCAATAAACAGGTAACACTGGTTGCCTTGAACTTGCAAGTGTTGTATGTTTTATTTTTGTGCAGTAATATTATTCAATTATGATTGTGCAAGAAAGAAAGTTGCGATGGCATCTTATTGTGCACTAAAAAGCTGTTAGAAGAACTGTGTTTGTTTATGTTTTTTACTTAGAATTTTGAAAATTTCTCGGAAAATGCGTATTATGGAGATTCGCGTGAAAATGATATGATGTGTATTGTATTTGTTTATTTTTATTAAAATGGTTGAAATTCGTAAAATATGTCAAATCAATAGTGATAGGTTGATGTATGATGTATGATGTGTTAAATAATTGAGTTAATTATTTATATAATGATTATGTGAATAAAGAAATAATAAAATATAAAAATTATAAAGTATGAAAATGAAAGAAAAATAATGATTGGAGTACATCATTTTGATTGATGATTGTGTGAAATGATAACTATAGTGAATGATAGGCAAGGTCTTAAATTTCGGTTTCGCTATAGATATAAGGGTAGTAAATTTACGAAAATTTCGAGGATATTCGAAATTTCAGTTTCGATTTTAAATAAATCATGGAAATTTATAGAAATATTTGAAAATTTATAATCAAACTTTTGGTAACTTGAATTGTCATACTTATGCATCTTTTACATTAATAATATTCTCTATATAATATATGTATAATGAACCTTGTTAAATAGTATGATCAAAACGTGTTAAATATGAAATAAATATGATTTGAAAGTAAAATAATAATAATCAAACCTCCTAAGAATTTTATTAAAATAAAGTGTACCACAAATTTAGTAAAAATTCTGTGTGTGGTTGTGGTGAATGGTTGGTAGGAGTGGACCAACTTGAAATATTATTTTTAAATAATAAATTTTTAAAATGTATAAATAAATAAATATTATTCAAACTTTTGGAAAATTTTGAATTTTTGCAAGAATGTGGAAAATTTTGGAAGATATTTTGCAAAATTAGATCGGAAGTGAGATTTCGCTTTTGGACCCCTGGAAACCCAAACTCTTGGTTGAAATTTTGAGGTTTTGAGGGAAATTTAAGACCATGGTGATATGTAATTATATAGAAGATTGAAAAGGTTAAGTTTAAACATGGTGAATTTAAATGAAAATAGTTTATGTTATAATTTTTTAGAATTTTGTGATCCAGGATATTAAAAATAGAATTTGAAAACCAATAATATTTTTTGGAATATTGATTGAAAAAAAAAAAAGGAAATTGGTTTTTGGGATTGAAGATTGTTGGGCTTGTGGATTTCAAACTGTTTGGGCCAATGAATCAAGCAGCGCTGATATAAATATAAAGTAAATCCAACTCCAAAATATAAGGTTACTTTAAATATAATATATAGCTCTAATGCTCTCCACTCATGACATAAATACTAGCTACTTCTATATTAAATGGATCAATTTGATCAACTAATTCACTGATAATACAAAAATGGGACGTTTAAGTTTATTTTTCTATCATAATTTGACGGGAAAATTGCATAAAACCCCCTGTAATATGCAAAACCTGCGCCAAACTCCCTTGTGTTGACTTTTTTGTGAATCACCCCTTTGTGTTATTTTCTATTATGCATATTCCCCCTTTTTTTGTATTTTTTGGTATTTTTTTCATCATAAATGTCAATCTAAATGCATTTTTGCCCCAAAAATGTTTATAATAGTTAAATAATTTAATTTGAGTTGGATCTAGAAAATTTATGATAGAAAAAAACACCAAAAAAATCGAAAAAGGGGGAATATAGAATACAAAATAACATAAGGGGGGTTATTCGCAAAAAGATTAACCCAGGGGAGTTTGGCGCAAGTTTCGCATATCACAGGGGGGTCTTATGCAATTATCCCTAATTTGACGCGGTTATACCTATAATTATTTCATCTGAAATATTGGGAATAATTGCATATCATACCCCAGTTAAACATGAAACCTGCACATATCCCCTGAGTTAAAAAAATAGTTTGAAATAACCCTATAATTTCAAAACCCTGCATGAAACCCCCAATCAATGTTAAATCCGCAAAAGGTAGCATTCACGCGCAGTGTATTTGAAGCAGAGTTGGGGGTTTCGTGCAGGGTTTTGAAAAATATAGGGGCATTTTAGGCAATTTTTTTAATACAGGAAAATATGTGCAGGTTTTGTATTTCACAAGAATATAATATGCAATTATCCCGAAATATTGAAGTACATATAAAAGAAAATTTAAAACACATTTGCTTAATTTAGGAATTATTACCTTTTGTGATGAGAAAAATAAGAGATATCTAATTTAAAAAGAAAATGTGCTTGATATTGCGTGAAAACAACAATTCTTTCACATAATTTGATAGCAACGAGAATTTTATAAATAATTAAATTGCTAATATTTCTAGATTTTCAATATTTTCCTCAAAATTTCAATGAAACCCAAATGAAGACTTTTTAAAAAAAGAATTTTATTTATTTTTGAGTTGGTAATTTTTGCTAATCCCGGGGAAAAATACTGCGTTATTTCCCAGGAAAAGAAAAGACAATATAATATTGACACAATCGCCTGTCTCCTGTGCGTTTCCATGCAGTAATCTCCAGTGTGAATTAGCCTCAGTTTATCAGGGACGACTTTAAGCAACGCATTTCCTGAATGATCTTGACGCAGTAACAGTCCAAGAAAAGACTCCGACAAAGAGAGAGAGAGAGAGGAGAGAGAGAACATCAAGCCGAAGCAGGGCCGTGACGCACCCTGCACTTTTTAGCCACGTCCCATTTCCCCCTCCCTTATCATGCGCCGGGGAATAATCAAAGAGAAGAAGTTAAATCGGATGAATTCCGATCTGAATTGCCAAAAGCCCTAATTACTCACTAGATTCACCATCAATACATACATACATACATACATAACTATTATCGGTGTCTTTATATCTTGATGATTGCTAGGTATTAAGTAATCAAGTAAGATTACAGTGATACATTAAAGTGATCGACAATTGTTGAATTAAAGAATAAAGTGATCGAAGTCCAAAAGTGCGGCGGAGATGCAGAGGCAGAGTCCACCGAAGCACAGACACGATGGAACTTCGCCTTTGCCTTTGGGTATGGATTGGAGCCCTCCGCCTCGTGTTTGGGTATGATTCTAACTCTTATGATTTATTTTCCTGAATATATGAAGTATAATTGAATTTATTGCCGGTTATTCATTTTATCTCACAATCAGTTCTAAATCCTCTAATCCATTTGAATAGTTTGGTTTTTGGATTTTAGTTTTTGATTTCTTAAGCAATTGAGCTAATAGATTGGTTTGACATGCATAGTTTTGAGTGCTCTATAATAAATGTTTTAGCTTTACGGTTCGGGGAGCCCGATTTGTCTAGTGCTCAGTGAGTAAATCAAAAGATGAAATAAGAATTGAGGTGAATCTTGTATCCCTTGTAACATTGGTTATTTGCAATTTTGATCATTTATAGTTGCAGCTTTACCGATTGGAAATTTGGTATGGTGTATATAACAGTTAAGATCATAGTATAAAAAGGAACAATTTTAATTCCTAATTGCTTAGATGAAAGTGCTGGAGGTGCTCGATTCGAGGCTTTAAAGGAAAAAGGTTATTGCTTATAAGAAGAAATCTTAATGCATGTGCTAATATTTGTTATTAAAATTGCTTACATTGTGGTACTGTTCTTCCTGAATAAAGATCTGTTGGACCTCCCTTCCTGCATTTCGAATTCAATTTGGTTCAATTATACAGTAGGATGGCATTGTTGCTATAATTTGCTTGTCAATAAACAAACTGCATTTTAATTGAATACTCCGACATAACTAATCTATTATTGACTGCATTTTATGTTGTATACTTTGCAGGCTGGAAGAGAAACTGTTTGGCCTCATGATCCTCGCACGGGGTGGAGTTACTGCGTCACATTACCGTCCTGGATTGTACTTGCAAAGTCAAGAGATTCAGACCCTACAGTGGTACTTTATTTGTTACTAACTTGAAGGGTTATATGTTTGTTCCATGAAATGCTTCAGGAATTAGATTAAACTTGTACCCATGCATGAAATTGTGAAATAGACATGGAGTCAGTCAAGTTAGTTCTCTGTCTCTTGCCTCCTTGCTTTCTGTAGAACTTCAGTGATAAAAATATGATAATGTTAAAATCTTTGTAGCAATTATCCAACAAGGTACTAAGTTTTATGCATCTACGCCATCATGTGAGCAAATTGTGATGATATAAAAATCTTCGAATCTTACAGTTTCATGTTGATCATTCAGCTTTTGCTTCTTTTGATTCCGCTTTTTTGGGGTGTGTGTACATAAGTTTGTGTGTATAGGATCTTTACCTCCTTTGGCTGTTATATATGTTGATTGTTAGTTGGTCTAAGCCCTTGTTTGTGAATGTTTCTGTTTCTCTTTTGTTGATTATTGTATTAAACTTTCAATTGGATTTGGTTTTATTTAACTTTGTTAGGCAGTTTCCTTGACATTTTGAGGGGCAGTTTTATAGGGTGCAAGTCGGTTTACAATCACCAGAAGGCACTACAACCACAAGAACTGTGTTGAGAAGATTCAATGATTTCTTGAAGTTGCATGCTGCTGTAAGTTCAACATTAGTTCGAATTTTGGTTTGTGTAGGAAATCTGGAAAATGATTTGCTTTTTGGTCCTTGCTTTAGCTTGCATGGAAATTGTACTTGGGGATATTAATATTGTTGTCATTTCTCCTACAGCTTAAACGAACCTTTCCTCGGAAAAATGTCCCACCAACTCCCCCAAAGGGACTATTACGGATGAAAACTAGGGCAATGCTGGAAGAGGTGATTGACATCGTTTCAGGCTTTAGATCATTATAGTTGTTTGGATTGAAGATATTATATTTTATTTGCAGTTTGCCTCTCTGGGAAAAAGGTTTTATCTTGATATACACTAGGGAAACACCCAACAGTCTTCTTTATTGATCTTTATTCTCGTTGGTGGACTATAATTTGACACGCAGAATAATCTTGATTTGAAATCTGATCCTTATAGTTTATTGACTTGGTTAACTCTGGATCTCCATCCTTTTTGTTTTGATGTGTGTTGGAGTGGGTGGGGTAGGTGGTTATGTATGCAATGTTTACGAATGAATTCTTCTAAAAATGCAATCATTGGACCGTTCGAAAGCAAGCTTATATCTGGATTAAAGTAGTTTCTTCTGATGGCATGGAGAATGGATTCTTCTGTCATATTTCTACTTCTCTAATTTTGATGGACTGTTGAGATTATTAGAAGGCTTCTATTTGTTGCAGAGAAGGAATTCTTTGGAGGAATGGATGGCAAGGTTGCTATCAGACATTGACTTGTCAAGAAGCATTGTCGTAGCGTCATTTCTTGAACTGGAAGCTGCTGCCAGGTCATGTATGTATCAGCTCTGTTTTGATCAATTTATTGTGTGTTACATCTTGAGTTTTTATCATTTTATTGTGTGTTTATTTGGTCATTCCACACTTCTGTGAGTTACGAATTTTCTTTGTTACAATTGCTTTCAGCATTCCAAGAAGAGGGCCAACACAGTTCCGATTCACATATTTCTGTGAATACCTCAGACTCTTCTCTTCATGTTCATCCAAATTCAAGCATATCTGTTCTAGCTGGCAGTTCCTCGCTGACATCAGAATATGGCAGCGATACAGCTTATGAGACATCTGAGGTTGGTACTGCTAGCCTCGGAAGGGATAACAACTCTGAAGTCGGAATGGAGGATCTGTTTGACGATGACTCGACCAGTCCAATAGATAAGTTTGTTAGATATGGCGTGTCAAATATTGATGAGGGATTGTCTATGGGGCAGGCTATTCTAGATAAGCTTGAAAACTTTCCCAAGCATAGACCTCATGCAACAGAGATTCATAATAATTTGGAGCAAAATATCAGCAACATAAGTTCTTCTAAAGCTTCTCACCATACAGAAGATGTGTTGGAGGTTCTGTCGGAGCCAGACCATGGCACGGTGGTTCGTCATGTTCGAAAGTTATCAAATGAGAGTATTGGAAGTGACAGGAGTTCTCGAAGAGGCAGTGGGTTGTCAAATTTAGCATTTCCTAATTCAAATGGGCACGGACATCTTGACTTTAGAAGTGGGTCTGAGGTCTCCAGAACCACGGGAACTGTTGGAGACTCAGATTATCAACTCTCAGATGATATACACTTGGTGGTTCCAATGGATCAGCGGCAAAAGATGAATAAAGTACTTATGACAATGCAGCGGAGGCTGATTACAGCCAAAACTGACATGGAGGATCTTATATCAAGGTTGAATCAAGAAATTGCTGTCAAGGACTATCTGGCAACAAAGGTATTGGAATGCTGAAAACTATCTTGCAGCAACCGCATTTCTTTCTCATTTCTTATCATGGCTTCGGTTCTATCATCAAATAATTCTATGATAGTGATACATAAAAAGCTTAAAGTCAAGCACATCAAAGCATGTAAATGACTTTGTCACCCGATGGAAGAATTTATTTTTACTATTTATTAAGCGGGAGGTTAGAGTCACAACCTTGGTATGCTTTTGATAAATCGTCAAAACTAATCCTTTTACAAAAATAATGCCAGTTTTAACTCTTTTCTTAGATCTCCTCTCCCCTTTTTAAAGTTTTAACTCTTTCTCTCCATATTTTCTAGTATTTAGTATTTTTTTTTCCTTTTATTTATCATAAATTCAAACAAATAAATTGAAGTTATTAAAACAGTTATATTTTAAAACAAGCAAAATATTTAGATCGCAGTTAAGGTAAATACTAGTTTGTACATAGTTTCTAAGATGTGGAGCCAAAAGCTAATGAGCTTTGGCCTTCCTTTGGCAGACAAATTTCCTTGTCTGCAATGTCTAGCGGTAAATTATATCTTCTTTCTAGAATTGAGCTACATCTTCACAAACATCTTTTGGGGATTGAGAGGGAATGTTCCCTTTTTCATGTGCATTTTTTTGCCGTTACTTGTATAATCCACATGCGCCCACTCGATATCTAATCCATGATCTACGTGTCTTCCCAGGTGAAGGATTTGGAAGTGGAGCTTGAAACTACGAAACAAAAGAGTAAAGAGAACCTTGAACAAGCTATATTAATTGAAAGGGAAAGAGTGACTCAAATGCAGTGGGATATGGAAGAACTTCGCCGGCGGTCAATGGAAATGGAATTGAAGTTGAATTCTCAACAGGTTGTGTATATCATGTTTTCTGTGCCTTGCAGTTATAATTTGAATCAGTTTGAACAACTCCAGATTGATTTCAAAACTTTTACAGGCCGGGAGGCTGGATTCTCAGCCTACCATTTCAACAAACAATCAGCAGAAAGATGTGTTGCACCAGGAGCTAGACTCTGCAAAGCGGCAGTATGAAGATTTGTTGAAGCGACATCAAGAGCTGGAAGTGAAGTCCAAAGCTGATATTAAAATTCTTGTGAAAGAAGTTAAATCTTTAAGAAGTTCTCAAGCAGAACTAAAGCAGCAAATTAATCAGTCGGTCGAAGAAAAATCTAAAGTGGAGGTATATTTTCGTTGCTCAACTAATTTAAAGGTGTAACTCATCAGTCCACTCTATCCATATAATGTTCCGTAGTATTATGTATTTTCAACTTACATTGCATGCATAACGGTGCTGGCAAAAATCTGCATAATTTTAATTAAACTGAGTAATTCATCATTTGTTTTTGAAACTTTTTGTGCAAGCTCAGGAACTTCTTCAAGAAGAAACAGAGAGAAATGAGCAAACAAGAACCTCTTGGAGGAAGCTGCTATATGACTGCAAGATTCTCCACAGCCAACTTCAGGAGTGCAATATTAATAATTTAATGCACGAGAAAGGAGATGATCTGTTGAAGAATATTCCAATATTGTCGGATCATTTGGATCTTGTTGGCACATCTGACAATCAAATTGAACACCTCATTGCAGAGGTACACCTTGGGCCTTGCACTGTGCTCTTATTCTTCTTTCACTTCTATTGTAGTGTCCCCTCAAAGTTCAGATCTTTTATACTGACTAGTAGAGTGTACGTGCGTTGCACGTAGAATACAAATTTATATGCTAAAAAACTTCAATATTCAAGTACTATATCTACAAATATAAAGAAATTTTTTAATTCAAACTTGTTCATATGAAACATGTTGATATAGAATGTATTTAATTATAGTATAAAACTGAAAAAAGAAGAAGATAGATTTAGAGTCTAAGTTGCACGAGAATTGACAGTTGATCGGTTGATTCCGTTCAGACTATATATAGTAGTGCACCTCTAAAAGAAATTTTGCAGTTGCAACCTGTTCGCGAACGCCGCCATAGTTAACTTGTACATATTATAGATTGCATTTGCAGCCTCCTTATCAATGACGTCATAGCTATGTATGTATGTATGCAACTAAACAAAGCGCAATTTTGAAAAAATTATTTAACAATTGGTATCCATACTAAATCGGCATGACTAATGAAAGTGAGTGCTTGCTACTATGACTCTTAGAATTCTAGTCTATATAGTAATGACTATTAATTTAGTGTAAGGTGACCATTCAGTTTTTCTTTATGACCATTTATTTTTTTAGGATAGTGGTGGAATAAATATGGGCTAATTTGTACTCTTTTTCAATACATAGTTGATCTATATAGTAATGGTAATTAATTTGGTGTGAGGTGACCATTCACTTTCTCTTTTATGACCATTCATTTTTTTAGATTAGTGGGGGGATAAATATGGGCTAATTTGTACTCATTTTCAATACATATTTTTAATACATAGATGAGGGTAGAAGTGTAAAATCACAATTGGAACAAACACTAAGATATCCACACTTTTAGTATAGTATATGTACTCATTTTCAATACATATTTTTAATACATAGATGAGGGTAGAAGTGTAAAATCACAATTGGAACAAACACTAAGATATCCACACTTTTAGTATAGTATAGTATAGTATAGTATATATATATATATATATATATAGTATATAGTTATAGTATAGATATAGATAGATGTTTCCTAAATTAAAATTCAGTTCAAATTGCTTAAATCTTATTTCCCTAAATTCAAACAGGTTGAGCATTTAGCTCAAAACAATGATTATTCTGCTTCAAACACTGAATTGGATGCTAACATGAGCTCAATGGATGGGGAGCTGAGGCAGATGCTAACGAGTATCTTAGTTGATAATGGTATATTGAGAAAACAGGTGAACTCTCTTATCGTTCACGTTCTTGAAATAAACAAATCTCTCGGGAAAGTTGATAATCGATCTCATTCAGATGTAAATGTACAAAATGAGCCTTGACACAGAAGCTAACTTTGAGGAGTCGTGTAAATTTAGTTAGGCCATGTATTACACTCCCTACGGGGGGACGGATGTGAATAATTTGTCGTGTTTGTTGTAGAGTGCAATACGACATGGGATTTTTCTTGTACTTCCATAGCATCCCATGTATACAATTCATCAAAACTGATTGTGTAGTACCTCTTTATTGTCACACGTACTGTTTTAGCCTTTTAGGTATGATGAGTAACATAATTATCAGTAAAACAGTTCTTTTGGTCCCCATGCTGTGACATTGTACACATATATATAGCTGGGAATATGTGGGCATGATTGAAATTTAAAGGTTTATCTGATAATCTTTGCCTTGCTTTAGACTGATATGCTAGGGGTTACCTATCTTCAGATGGTGGTGACGTTTATTTATGCTTTAGAATAAGTGATTTTCTTAATCGAAAATAAATTTATGCATTTTGATACTTCAATTATCTTACCAGAACTGAAAACCATAACAAGATGTTATAAGAAATCAAATATGTTAAATTGTTGAAATTTTTAAATAGCTGTAAATTCTCGAAAGTTACATGCTAATAAATTAAAAGTTAAATTCAATTCTTTTTGGGCCTTAAAATGTATATTATGACAATGGGCCGAAGCTTGAGCCGGAGTACAATCCAAAACTGGGCCATATCTGGAAACCATCCTAGAATTTCAGAAGCTGGGTTTTCGCAACAAATATACGACAATGGGAGTGTTTGCAAACTCTAAATAAAAGCACTTTTGAACTTTTAGCTTAAAAGAAGCAATTTTGTAATGTTTGCAAATCCTACTTTTGCTTCTGATTCTCTAAAATTAAGTTGCCAGAAGCCAAAAGCTCTAAGCTGGGTAGGGGGTGTTTCTAGGTGCTTTTTAAATTCCTGCAGTTAAAATACATTTTTTATGACAATTTTATCCTTGTAAATATTTTCATATTCCCAGATTAGTCTCTAAATCTTTTTTTAAGAAAATTAACGTTAAAATTCACAAAAATATCAGGAGAGCAGTTTCTTAATGCAAAATCATTCATCCCTTTCCTAGGATTCCTATTTGATTTGTTGGAAATTAAATTAATTATATTTTAGTAGTTGGATATTAATGAAATCAAGAGATATTTCAAGACCAAGAGTTCTAAAAATCCAAAACTCCCAACCTAGCTTATATCATGTATTGTTATTAAAAAATAATTAATTTTTATTGTTAAATTATTTTTTATGTTAATAATATTTGTTAAAATGCTTATTGCAAGCCAATGAGATCTAGAAAAACTTAAAAAGAAAGATAAAAGATAGATAAAAGAAATAAAAAAAATTGAATGTGAGCATGTGACGGACATTTGTAGAACATGTTGACTATCCTTTAAAAATCAATATTATTTCATAAACATATGTTTTTAGAGGTATTTTGTTAAAAAAAAATAGTAGGAACGTAATGTGAAGAAAATATGATTTTTATTTTATTTTGGGGCAATATTGTACTTTCTGCAAAAAAAGCTAATTGGTAATCACTTCTATTTGCAAACAGTCCCTGTAGCTTTTTTCTACTTTCTGCTTGTCTTTGCAAATATTACCCACTTTTGCTTTTCAAGTGATTCTGCTTATTTTTCACTTAAAAGCACTTTTTTAAAAGCAGTAGAATTTGCAAACACTCCCAATGGATCATAAACATGAACATTATTACCTTAAAGCAAAGTATATGGGGACTTGGGCAGTTTCCACCTATCAAGAAAATATTATTATTATTATAATGAAAAAGAGAGAAATACAAAAATATGGCCCCATTAATCTTGTGACTTACATTATGTGGCCCCATAAAGTGACGTGTTTGCCAGCCTCCTTTCACCCTTCAATTTTCCTTTCTCTTTGCTTCTAGTGGTGATTAGAAATACACGTGGCGGATGCCGACTCCTCCTGCTTCTACTTGAATAAAATGAAATTTATCTCTTTGTGAAATTATAAAATACTTACTCAAATTATCCGTTACTCAACAAAATGAACCTTATAATTTGTTGCATATATATATGTATATATTTTACGACGTCGGCACTTGATTTATCCTTACCTCAAAATGCTGATGTGACTATTTTTATATTTTTTATTATCCACTATTTTTACATTTGAATAACTATATATATGTCAACTTCCCTTAAACCCCCCGTAAATAATTGAACAAAAACGGGAGTGTGTGTGTACGTAAAATGTCGGGACAATAAGACGTTCCGTGCGGACACCGGCTCAAATTATAAGCCGCCCCTTATACGCTACTAATTTGCGCCTCTTTCTCCCTTCATTTCCAATCCCTTCCTGCACCTTCAAGTTTCTCTCCACAAATACATACATACATACACACACTGTGAGCTGTGTATCTATTTGTTAGATTCTCACGCATAGTATTTTAATCTCATCCAATGACTGATAAAAATATGTATGTAAAGGTCCGGTTGAGTTCAGGCGGTTGAAGCATGGCGGCGCTATCTGCCTCTTCTTCCCTCGCTTCTTCTCATCACCTTTCTCAGGTATTTCTCTTTCCCCATATATATACATATACATTTGTGCGAATACACATGTATTTACAAGTTCTGGAGTTGTTTATGTTTTTTTTTTTGGTTATTAGTGATGAATCTATGTAATTAAGTCTGTTAGTATTCTCGATTTTTTTATTAAAAAATACGTGAAGAACTGATATTTCAATAGGTTTTATTATTCATAGAAAATCGTATATACGTGCTTTTGTTCGGATTGTCTTTACATGTGAGATTGGATTGTTGAATCCTTTGATTGATTTTGAATATGAGCTGAAGTAAACTTAGAAAATTAAATGGTAAGACGCACTACGTCAGAATTTGTTCTCAATGTTTAATAATCATTAATTTTGATGCTCTCTAATGGTAATGGTATGCTATTATCTCCAAATTTTGTTTTCAAACATTATTACTGGAGTTTATATTGGCCTATTAGTGGGTATATATATGAAGATTTATTAACAGAATATTTTGTTAATAAATGTATGATGATGCGACTTTAATATCATTTGCAGCTGTGCAATTGTAATCTGAAATGGAAGCAGAAGAGATTAGATTTCTCGAAGCTGCATAGGAGAAAGTTTCAGTTCTCGTGGATTATCAAATCAGTCTTAAACGACAGGAGGTCCTCGAGCATTAGTGACAATGGGGCAAATGAACCAGCCAGGATTCTTCTGGAGAGGTTGTTTGCTCAAACACAAAAACTCGAGGAAGAGATAGGCAGAGATCCTCATTCACCCCAAGTTGCTGAGCTGGGTGTGAATCTTAGTAAGCTGGAATTAGGTCTGCAGGCTTCTCTGGCAGCTTTGAAGAAGAAGGAAGAAGAGCTCCAAGATGCAGAGAAGAAAGTCTTTTTGGAATACAACGAAATTAATCATGCCAGGAAGGACTTGGAGAGACGAGAAGAAGAAATTGTAGTTGTGAGGCTGAAACAGGAAAAATTAGAAGAGGAGCTCAGACTAGCAAATGTAGACTTAGCTTCTCAAGCCACGGAAATTAGTGATCTTAAACTTCGGCTAAAGCAGAGGGATCAGGAAATTTCAGCTTCTCGATCAGCACTCTCTGTTAAAGAAGACGAGATCATGAAGATGAAGCATGAACTAACGAAGAAGAGTGAGGAGGCTGCCAATGCTGAATCAGAGCTCAGATCCAATGCCAGGCTCCTTGATGAAGCAAATAAAATTGTGGAAAAGCAAAAGGTAGAGCTCCAGCAATTGCAGAGGGAAATTCAAAAGAAAGAGGAAAAGCTACAGATTTCCATAAGCATGCAGAAAAGTGACGCCGGGAAATTGAAAGTTGCTGAAGCGAACCTGGAGAAGCAAACTATGGATTGGTTAGTGGCGCAAGAGGAATTGAAAAAATTGGCAGAGGAGACATCTAAGCATGTTGGGGAAGCAAATGAAGCTCTGGAGGAGTTCGGAGGAGTGAGGAAACTTCTTTCAGATGTGAGATCTGAGCTAGTTTCATCTCAGAGAGCTTTGGCTTCCTCCAGACAGAAAATGGAAGGTCAAGATCAGCTGTTGGAAAAGCAGCTTATAGATCTGGAAGAACAACGGAGGAGTATTATGTCTTACATGACGAGTCTGAGAGATGCCGAAACAGAAGTGGGGAGTGAAAGAATGAAACTCAGAGTTGCTGAAGCTAAAAACAACGAACTTGCAAGGGATTTATCCATGGAGAAAGAGCTTGTTGGTGAGTTACAGAAGGAATTAGATAAAGAGAGATTGTCTCTAAAACAAGCAATTCAGGAAATTTCGGCTCTCGAGAAAGAGATAGACCATAAGAGTGCTGCGTTTGAAGAAACACAGACCCTTCTTCATGCTAAAGAGTCAGAATTGGTGGAAGCAAGGCTAGAGATCCAACATTTAAAGTCTGAACAGGCTTCCCTTCAGCTTATACAGGAAGAGAAAGATTTGGAACTCTTAGATGCGGAAAAGATGTTGGGGGAAGTAAATCATGAGATTGCTGAACTGAAGGGGATTTTGTTCAGCAAAGAAAATGAGCTTATTGAAGCTATGTCCACGCTGAAGGAGAAGGATGAACATGTCCAGACAATGGAACACGAACTAAGCGATGCAAAGTTGAAATTCTCTGAAGCTGAGACAGTGGTGGAAAAGATTGTGGATCTCACTAAGGGAATGGTTCTGTCATTGAATGACAAACGGTATTATGCACATAAACCTCGTGATCAGAATAATTACGGGTTGCCACCTCCATTGCTGGACAGACCAGCTGATAGTTTTAAGTGGCAGAAAAAGCAGCTTGAAGCTGAACTTGAATTAACCCGAGAAAGCCTGGGAACAAAGGAAATGGAAGTTCTGGCAGCACAGAAAGCTCTCACAATTAAAGACGAAGAGCTGAAAATGGTCCTCGGAAAATTGGATGCTAGAGAGAAGGAAATAACAAGACTGAAGGGAGAAATTATGCAAGATGAAAATGATGTGAAACAACTTTATGCTTTAGCACAGGAAAGAATTGGTGAAAAGAGCGTTGGTGACCTTGCACTTGAGAAACTCCAACTAGAGGCAGCTCAGCTCCAAGTCGAAGCTGCAACGAGTGCACTGCATAAAATCACAGAAATGAGTCGAGAGCTTCTAAATAAAGTTGGTTTAAGTATTAATGCAGATTATGATACTAATCTTTATGTCCAGAGCAGCTTTGAGGCTGAGATGAACATGATCGACTATGATGAGTGTTCTGGAGAAGTGAAATCCGAAGTTTGTCAGCTTCTGAATTTGACTGAGCAGCTTGTCAAAGAAGCTGGTGTTACAGGTACCACGGACCAGTAGAAATGATTTTAAGTTTCTTGACGTCATAGAGGTGTGCAGACATCTAACCAATTGTTTTAGTTGATTTAAGGTTGGATGTATATTTGCTCATTGATTATGTATTGAATTTATATATCTGGAATACAATTGTGAACGCTGATACATCTGGAATACAATTGGAAATAAGGAATGTTGACATGTTGTCTTTGCTTTTCTGTCCGAGGGGCTGGGAAAATGCTAGCCTCTTAGCTCAGCACTTTATCTTAAATAAGCTTAAATCGCAGCTCAATCCTTCTTGGTTCTTAGCTCAGCCATTAGGATGTGAAATGAGCTTAAATCTTAGCTCGGCCCTTCTTACCTCAGCCTTTATGTGAAATGAGCTCAAAATGATTTGAGATAAAATAAAATGTGAGGGCTCAGCTCTTGTTTCTTCCAGATGAATCTAAAAGCAAGAAAAATAGAAATAGCATCTTAGCTTATTTTCGTTTGTGAAATGCTCTGGACAAAATTTAACACAGAGGACTTACCTTTGATCAGAATTTAACAGAGGACCGAGCTCTAAAAATCGAAATATAATAGTGTGAGAGTTCAACAGATGAACCAAGTTCAGCTCTTCCACGAGACAAGCCTAAATAAATCGCGACGAGACTTAACACGAGGGCTGAGCTCTTGATGAGATGAAACACGAAGGATCAGGCTCTTCCATAAGATAATCTTAATAAACTGAAATACAATTTAGAGTGAGAACCTAGAGCTATTTCACGATGAAATGAGCCTAAATGATTTGATAAGATTTAACGTGAGAACTTGGCTCTTTATGAGATGAGCTTTCTTCCATCAAATATTCTAGGCATGAGTTGACAACAGAGAACAGAATATCCATGTATTGATGTACATAAATTATGCATAGAGGTAAATGAAAAATATCCATCTATTTACAAAGTCACCACTTCCCACAGCTGATATTCCCAAACAGAACAAAGTTTGCTGGTATTACACTTTATTTACAAGTACTGTGCAACTAGTGAGATTTCAGATTACCCGAGTGAAAACACCTCATTTGAAAATGTTAGCCACCTTTGGAGGACGCCACGCAGTATTGCTACCACTCTGGCCATCCACATTTTGATCGTCATTTTTCGTTACATGATTCTTTACCTTCGATCTCCCTCTCCCCACTTTCTTCCCAACAAAAATGCCCATCTTCATTGCCGTAAACAGTCCCAAGGCAATAAGCAGTGGCCTAACAGCCCAGTGAAAATCCTCCAGATGTTGGTACTTTTTCACCAAGCTATTAGAAGTGTTGAATGATACAAGTTCGACTTCAGCTGGATCACCCAAGACAATGCTATTCTCATCACCAATCGTCAACCTGCCTGGAAACTTAACAACGAGGCATCCATTAGGCAGAACTCTACAAATTCTCCCTGTTGTCCACTCACTCCCTCCTTTTCGAGGCCATTCAAAACGGGGACTGAAAACACTTGATTTGAGCTTCACAAACTGCCCCACACAATAAGGCTTTGCCATCTGGAAATCTGAATAGTTGCCCTTCCAAAGAGTTTCCAGTCCTATAAATGCTACAGCCACACTCCCATCACGGTTGACAGAATGAAGAACACCCACTGGTGAATGCTTCTTATCTTCTTTCTTCAGCCTAACCCAATCTCCTGCAGCCAACCCAAACGTGACTCGCTCTAATGTCGAAACATGAACTCTTATTGGATCGTGAACGCCGTGTACCCTCACCAAAACAAATCCATCTTGATCGGTGTCACGTTCGAGACCAACTACAGTCCCTTCTGGGATATCCATATTTTTGGGGTTACATGAGTTTGGTAATTTCCTTGATCGGACCATGTCACCCACTTGGAGGTGATCTTTCGCAAGGAACCACTCTGTATAACCAACACCACCTGCTTTCTCCCTAATCATTCTACTTCCGAGATCTGTCCAGCCTCCATCCTGGTGAACTGTATTCTGTGAACTGCAAATTCAGTGAAAGTAAGATTCAGCTCAGAAGAATTATATTTCTTAATAAGAAATTGAAATATCTTCTCAATGAAGTTTAATGAAAGAAGGTGATAAATAGGACACCTCTTAAAAGCATGTAAAATATCTGCCATCACAGGGCGACTCCTGAAGTCATACTCAAAACAACCAGTAATGACATTTTCAACTGCAGGAGGAAGCCCACTCGGAATATGAGGTTTCTCTTGCTTCATTACAACCAATTTGTATATTTCATCAATTGATTTACCACTCCAAGGCTGTGTTCCAGTTAACATCTCCAATATGCTGCAACCAAATCCCCATGAATCAGTCTCAACAGATATTGGACCTCTTACTTCTGGTTGCCATTGTTCTGGACCCATGTAATTAGGAGTACCGAGTTGTCGAGCCATGTCTGTACTTGGCAATGAGATCCCTAACAACACATAAGGGATACCAATATCCCCAACAATTGCCTGGTCGTTTCTATTCAAAAGGAAATTAAAAGGTTTGAGGTTGAGAATAAGAATCTTTTTTGAATGCAGGTCCATTATCCCTTGAGCCAGATCAGCCCCATACCTGAGCATATAATCATAGTAGCAGTAAGAAAGTTCAGCAATACTTTTCATGCAATTTCAAGTTAAAAAAAAAAAAAAAAGTTAATATTTCTGATACAATAAGCAAAAATTACCTCAGGACATCACTTAGTGACAGCTTCCCCCCCTTGAGCCGAGCCATTTTGTCTCCAACAGAGCCCTCATAAAACTTCATCACAATGCATACCTAGAAGAATAAAACACAAAATGATTTAGATAAAGAGCAGCCAGGATTTATTGCTCTCTTTTTCCTTCTCCATTTTACGTGAAGTAACTGGAAATATAGCAGATTCTAAGTATTATAAGAAGAGCTGAAACATTAAACTCACTTTCTTATTTATAACCGAAAGACCATGGAGCCAACAAACTGTCTCCAACCCTTGACACTTAGAAAGTATACTATCCAACCTATTCAAGACATCTCCAATGTTGTCTTCTTTAATTGGATGCAACATTTTAACTGCAACCTCATGATACTCTTCGTAGTCTTCGGAAGCACGATGATGAGTAGCTAACCAAACATCACCAAAAGGCCCTCTTCCGATTCGATGCCTCAGCTTAATAGTTGTTGGATCAATCCATGGGTTGATCTGGTTAGATGGTGTAATAATGGTACTACCATCACCAGTCTCTCCTTCAACAAGCACAAATTCATACAAAGATGCAGGCTTACTGGCAACAACTTGTCCCTCCATTTTCCCTAAAATTACCACGATAAAGTTATTCACGGGTCATATTCAAACTTGGAAGCTCCCGGGATGATCTCCACCGTCACACGTATATGAGTACACGTGTGGTGGAGATCGCCCAGGAGTTGGACTCCGGGGAGCCACCAAGTCTCACCCAGTTATTCACGCAGAAATCATTAATCAAAACAAGAAATTCATAAAAAGGTTCTATGAACACAAATTTCGGTCCAGAATAAGGAACATATTATATTCTTTTTAAAATTAAGTATATGCACTGACTATTCAACAACAAAACCAAAAAGAGAAAAAGAATTAGCATATTTTTCAATCTTTACCCAAATTAGCTCCGCAACAGTTACAGAATTCCTAGAGAATTAAAAAAGAATATCCATGAATATAGACATAAACAACACTATAGATACATGCGGCAAAGTATAGAAGCAAAAATAAATAGAAGTATCGCAGAAAGCTTACTGATTGTCTGGAGCAGGTAAAGATTCGGATGAAATCGAAATTATGGATGAAGGAACAGGAAATAGAGTAATTTCGACGAATTGAAATTAAAATTTAGTATTAACCGATCATTTTCATGATTTAGAGGCTGATAATTTAACGAATTATTACAGGAAAACTGAAGGCTGAAGAAGAACAGAAAAAGAAAGAAAGAGGGAAAGAAAGTAAAAGAGAAGAAAGTAAATATATATATATATATATATATATATATATATTATAAGTGTATAATAATTCAGATTGGGGTGGGGACTGACTGAGTCATACTCATATCTCAAATGAAATGAAACGGTGTGGGTTGCGTACGACATCGTTCTTAATTAATAATAACTGCGTCATTGAATTCTCTTTTCTTTTTATTAGCTCGTCTCGCCTCTGACCTGAAAAAAGAAAACTGAAAGTGATAATTTTATTTCATTCAATTCAAAATTTACGTCTAAAATTTGATAAAAATGTAAGATAAGAGCTCAAAGCCTCAAACGTCACTAAATGAATCTTAATAAATTGAAAATCAATTTAGCCTGATTGCTTAGGCTTCGTATGATTATATTTTCTGAGTTAAATTTTGAGTATTTTTGGGAAAATATGTATTATAAAAATTCGTGTGAAAATATTGACTTTTGTTGTTTGTTTGGTTGTGTTTTTAGAAAATAGTTGGAGGTGGTGTTTGATGTAACATAAAGTTGAATTTTATTGGGATTTGATATATGAAGTTATTGAATTAATTATGAATGTGTGTATATATATATATATATGAATGATTTGATATAAAGTATATGTGTATATATATATATATATATACATACATATTTAGTTATTATAAAATATGATAAAATAAGAAAGATAATTAGTTGAAAAGTGAGATGGTGTAATTAATGATGAAAGATTGTAAATTGATTTATTGTTGTATAGGGGAATGTGTAGTAGGATTTCAAATTTGAGTATTTTCTATAGAATTTACCTAAAAATGTGTATTTTTATTTTTTGGTGATCCAAAAAATAAAAATACAATTTTAAAAACATAACCATACGCAGCCTTAACTTTTTCCCGAGATAAACTTAAATAATCTGATAAAATTTAACATGAGGGCTCCACTCTTCATGAGACGACCATAATAAATATGAAATGTACTCAAGAATAGAACACATATCAGTTTTCATAAAATCGTAAACTATTTAAAAATAAAAAAAATGAAATGTGACGTCCCATCAATTGGTTGCTCTTTCCAAGCGTACAAGAAAGTAGAAATTATTATTTGTGGATATCTATTCATCTCCCAATTTTTTTATAGCTACTTAACTTTAATTATTATGTCTATTCATCTCCCAAAAAACTCTTCATCTTCGTGACTTTTCATTTTCCATCATGAGTAAATATAATTTACTCTTTAGGTAATAAACTTTTGGTATTCTAGTTTTGTGCCTATAAATAGGCAATGACATTGTATTGTAAATACACACAAGAATATCAATAAAAGAGTTCTCTACTTGATTCTCTCATTTTATTCTCTCAATTCATAATATTTGAGTTTATTTCATAACACGTTATCAGCACGATCCGTCTCAATGTGCTACTCATTTTGAAATTTGGCTAAAGATATATATGGGGTACTCAATGTATGATGTAAAATTCATTGAGAGATTTTCGTGAGTTATTATGAGTTTGTAAAGAAAATTGATGGACAAGATTTTTAAAACAAAGCAAGAAGAAAAGGTACGTATATTTTAATATTTAACAAAAATAGAAATATGCAATAATTCTCTTGATGTTTGGAAAGAAGACATATGTATATGTGCATATATTTGATTAGTATTATTCTTTTGCATATTCCTATCATGTTGAAAATATTTTAAGAAGTTGAATGATTGTTATGTTATTCATCTTATACTTTGATATAGTATTATATTGATGAATCTTGAAAAAACTTGACTTTGTGATCTTGATATTACGAGGAAAAATTATTTTTCTTGGGCGTTAGATGTTGAAATTCATCTTGATGCAAATAACTATACTCCATTCCCTGACGTGAATGTGTTGAGCAATATATAAATTCATATATGCAAATAACTATACTCCATTCCCTGAAGTGAATGTGTTGAGCAATATATAATTATTTTAATCATGAGTCCCGTCCAACTAGTTCTGCTACATTCCCTGAAGTGAAAATAGCAGCACATAACTATTTTAATCATTAAAGAAATCATGGACGTGGACGTGGTCGTAGATATGGTTATGGAAATCGTGGTGGTTATTCAAAGAATACATCTTTCCACCAGAAGTGAAAAAATAATGAAGAGAAACATGAAAATGGCCAAAATAGCAAATTTGTGGAAAATTTATGTTATCGTTGTGGTAGTAAAGGTCATTGGTCATGTACCTGTCGTACACCAAAACATCTTGTTGACCTTTACCAAGAATCGCTAAAAAGTAAAAGAAAGAAAATAGAAACAAATTTTGCTTTTGAAGAAGGCGATTCTGATCATGGCCGATTTTGATGACACTCATTTAGATGTTGCTGATTTCTATGATGATCCTAATAGAAAAATTGATCATTTGATTGGAGATGCAAGTAATCATAACAAATTTTATAAGTTTTCATTAATGAAGTAATTATTTATAAATTTGTCTTTTATAAATTTGCCAACATCCTCAAGAATAAAAAATACTTCTCTTATTTAGTAATGCAAGATGCCAATGTTAGTACTATATCGAGTAGTGCAAAGTTAATTGAAGGCTCCGGCAGAGCTAATATATTGTTACTCGGAGGAACGCAATTTTATATTGATGAAGCATTATATTCTACCAAGGCTCAAAGAAATTTACTAAGCTTCAAAGATATCCGCCGAAATGGATATCATATTGAGACAACAAGTGATGGCAATATTGAGTATCTTTACATCATTAATACAATATCTGGTAACAAATGTATATTGGAAAAGTTGCCAGCATTGTCTTCCGGTTTGTACTACACGCATGTATCTAATATTGAAACACATGTTATCGTAAACCAGAAGTTTACAAATCAAAATAAGTTTGTTGTTTGGCATGACCGGTTGGGCCATCCCGGATCAATTATGATGCGAATCCATTGAAGAACCAGCAGATTCTTCAATCGAATGATTTCTCATGTGCTGTTTGTTCACAAGGAAAGTTGATTATTCGACTATTAACAACAAAAGTAGGAAGTAAATCTCTTACGTTTTTGGAACGTATTCAAGGCAATATTTGTGGACCAATACACCCGTCGTGTGGACCATTTAGATATTTTATGGTTTTAATTGATGCATCAACAAGATGGTCACATGTATCTTTGTTATCAACTCGTAACCTGGCGTTTGCGAGATTGCTTACTCAATTGATTAGAATACGAGCACATTTTCCTGATTATCCAATTAAGAAGATACGCCTTGATAATGCGGGTGAATTTACTTCCAAAACGTTCAATGACTATTGTATGTCTATTGGAATTGATGTTGAACATCCTGTAGCACATATTCATACACAAAACGGTCTAGCAGAATCGTTTATTAAGCGTCTGCAGTTAATTACAAGACCTTTACTTATGAGATCAAAACTTCCTATTTCTTGTTGGGGACATGCTGTTTTGCATGCAGCAGCACTTATTCGCATAAGGCCAACAAGTTATCATAAGTTCTCCCCATTACACTTGGTTTTTGGTTAGGAACCAAATATTTCCCATCTCAGAATTTTTGGATGTGCGGTATATGTTCCAATTGCTCCACCACAACGCACTAAGATGGGTCCTCAAAGGAAATTGGGAATATATGTTGGATTCGAGTCTCCATCGATAATAAAGTATCTAGAGCCATTGACTGGAGATTTATTTACGGCTCGATTTGCTGATTGTCATTTTGATGAATCAGATTTCCCAACATTAGGGGGAGAAAATAAGCAGTTGGAAAAGAAAATTAGTTGGAATGAATTATCTTTATCTCATCTTGATCCTTGAACAAAATAAAGTGAACTGGAAGTTCAAAAGATAATTCACTTGCAAGGTTTAGCTAACCAACTGCCAGACGCATTTACTGACCTAAAAAAAGTGACTAAGTCACATGTACCAGTTGTTAATGCTACAGTAAGAATTGTTGTCCCTGAAGGTCAAAGTAATGAGTCTACTGCACGCCTGAAGCGTGGTAGACCTATCGGTTCCAAAGATAGTCATCCTCGAAAAAGAAAAGGAGCTAAGAATCAAGATGGTCTAATCGAGGATAAAATAACTCCAGAAGAGTCCCCAGTCATAACTAATATTTTGGTTCCAGAAGAACCTCAGGTACCTGAAAATTGTGAAAATAATGAGATCTCAATCGATTATGTTATGAACGGGAAACGATGGAATCGAAATGAAGTCAACGTTGATGATAAATTTGCATATAATGTAGCGCTAAATATGATGAATGATAATGAGGATCAAGAACCAAAGTCTGTTAATGAATGTCGACAAAGAAATGATTGGCCAAAATGGAAAGACGCAATGAGGGCAGAGTTAAACTCGCTTGAATCAACGAAAAGTTTTTGGACCTGTAGTCCGTACACCTGAAGATGTAAAAGTTTTGGACCTGTAGTCCGTACACCTGAAGATGTAAAGCCAGTAGGATACAAATGGGTATTTGTGCGAAAACGAAATGAGAAAAATGAAATTGTAAGATATAAGGCACGTCTTGTTGCCCAAGGGTTTTCGCAACGACCTGGCATAGATTATGAGGAGACTGATTCTCCTGTGGTGGATGCAACTACTTTTCGTTATATAATAAGTCTGGCAGTGTATGAAAAACTTGATTTGCGTCTAATGGATGTTGTTACAACCTATTTGTATGGCTCGCTTGATAATGATATATATATGAAAATCCCTGAAGGATTTAATATGCCTGAAGCATATAATTCAAGTTCTCGAGAACATTATTCAATTAAATTAAAGCATTGATTGTTTGATGTGATCAAATTGTTTAAAGTGCTAAAATACATGAATACATTCATGTTTATAAAATATGATTCTAAATCATTGCGTTTAATATGTATTATTTGATTGTACTTGAGTATGCTTATTTGATGAAATCAAATTAAAGCATTAGTATGTGTGATTGTATTCAACATGAGAAATTTGATGTGATCAAGTGTATTATTTAAATTATTTAAATATATGTTGAATATATGATGTCAAATTGTTTTTGAAATGATAGTTGAGTGGGAGTATTTTCCAAGATAAGGAGAAACGTTTTGATGAGATCATATAATTCAAAGTGAATATTTGTTGAAGGAAGGATATAACAATGATCAAATTTGTCCTTGTATTTTCATCTGGAAATGAGTTTGTTATAATTACAGTTTATGTTGACGATTTAAATATCGTTGGAACTCCTGAAGAGATTTCAAAAACTGTTAATTGCTTAAAGAAAGAATTTGAGATGAAAGATCTTGGAAGAACAAAATTTTGCCTTGGGTTGCGAATTGAATATTTAAAGAATGGAATTTTTGTATATCAAGACGCTTATATATCAAAGGTGCTAAAACGATTCTATATGGATAAATCACATCCATTGAGCACCCCGATGGTCGTAAGGTCACTAGATGTGAAAAAAGATCCTTTTCGACCTCGAGAAAATGATGAAGAACTACTTGTCCTGAAGTACCATATCTAAGTGCAATCGGTGCACTAATGTATCTTGCTTGTCACACTCGACCTGATATAGCATTCGCTGTTAATCTATTAGCAAGATATAGTTCTTCTCCTACACGAAGGCATTGGAATGGGGTTAAACAGGTACTCCGCTACCTTAGAGGAACAATCGATAGGGGCTTGTTTTATTCAAATGTACCCAAGTCCGAATTGGTTGGATATGCAGATGCTGGATATATGTCTGATCCTCATAATGGTCGTTCACAAACAGGCTATTTATTTACATGTGGTGGCACAGCCATTTCATGGCGATCTATGAAACAAACTATATCGGCCACATCATCTAATCATGCAGAAATCTTGGCTATTCACGAGGCAAGTCGAGAATGTGTTTGGTTAAGATCCATGATTCAACACATTCGAGGGACTTGTGGTTTATCTTCTGGAAAAATGATCCCGACGATCTTATATGAAGATAATTCCGCATGTATCGCACAATTGAAAGAAGGGTACATTAAAGGAGATAGAACAAAACATATTTCACCAAAGTTCTTTTTCACTCATGATCTTCAGAAGAATGGTGATATTAATGTTCAACAAATCCGTTCCAGTGATAATCTTGCTGATTTGTTCACCAAGGCACTTCCCACAGCAACGTTTGAAAAATTAGTCTACAATATTGGAGTACGTAGACTTAAAGATCTTGACTGATATTGTCATGAGGGGGAGATAATACGCGCTGCACTCTTTTTCCCTTAACCAAGGTTTTTCCCACTGGGTTTTTCTGGTAAGGTTTTTAACGAGGCAGCATCTGATTGAGTATTGATATGTACTCTTTTTCCTTCACTAGGTTTTTGTCCCATTATTGGGTTTTTCCTAGTGAGGTTTTAACGAGGCATATTTTTAAGTGATAGACATCCAAGGGGGAGTATTATGAATAATTATTTGTGGATGTCTATTCATCTCCCAATTTGTTGGCCACTCAACTTTAATCATTACTTGTGGTGTCTATTCATCTCCCAAGTTCTTTATGGCCACTTAACTTTAATCATTATGTCTACTCATCTCCCAAAAACTCTTCATCTCCGTGACTTTTCATTTTCCATCATGAGTAAATATAATTTACTCTTTAGGTAATAAACTTTTGGTATTCTAGTTTTGTGCCTATAAATAGGCAATGACATTGTATTGTAAATACACACAAGAATATCAATAAAAGAGTTATCTACTTGATTCTCTCATTTTATTCTCTCAATTTCATAATATTGGAGTTTATTTCATAACAGAAACATCTTCAATTTGGTTTTGTGTCTTTATTTTTGTAACCTTCTTTAAAAGACAACTTGAAAGTCGTTTTACCTTCTTAAATCAATCCGCAGGAATGTGTTGACCAATTCGTTTAATCGGTTCATTTTACTAACATAACAGTACTAATGACACTTTCTTATTGTTGCTTCTGCATTATTATTTATTTAATAACTTGCACGAAAGTGAAAGGCATTAATATGTTGTAACAACTACCCCTAATTTAATTAGCGACGCCTAAATACTTAATTATTTTCTTACCTAAATGATGTGTGTTTTAAAAAAATTCAGAATGTGTTATATGAAATTGACTTCAACCTATTATTTTCACCACATGAACTCTCTTTAGCATATAACCAGCGAATGCTAGCACCTGAACTGAATTAATTGCATGATCAACTTGTTAAAATTAATAGTGTTTTCTCAAATTTAAACATTTTTAGTTCAAATAGATTCGACATCCCCACCAATTAACACACACTAGATGTGTCCTTTCACAAGAATAATAGAGCCACAAAGAAGATCCGGGCATAACTCTACAACGATAGAATGAAAATCACGACTAGCAATCATCAAAACAGAAAATAAAACATGGTAGTGTATGTATTTGATATACATGCTCGATCCATTATTGTATAGCGAGGGTCCTTTTATATTGTATTTATATATGTTTTTTTGTACATTCTATTATCAATTCCAAGCAATACATACAAATATTACACGAATTATAAATTCCTTACGTGTTCATAACTCTGTCAAGACATTTCTTCATATGCAAACAGCTCGGTTTTTGATACTAATACTAAGCAAAATATCGATATGGGCCGAGCTGGTAACAAAGGTTTTAGTGAGTTGGGCTGAACTATTTAGGTAAGTGAAATTACTAACAGCC
Source organism: Buddleja alternifolia (assembly GCA_019426215.1). Taxonomy (NCBI): domain Eukaryota; kingdom Viridiplantae; phylum Streptophyta; class Magnoliopsida; order Lamiales; family Scrophulariaceae; genus Buddleja; species Buddleja alternifolia. The sequence goes on along the minus strand of CM033399.1, from coordinate 41,375,183 downwards.
CCTACAACGACCTAGTTGTAAGGTTTTTAGGGATTAAATAGTAATCATTTTTAAATAGAGAGGTAATTGTAAGAAATGTTTACATGAGGGGGTCTTATGTAATTTTAGAAATATGAGGGAGTTGTTGGGTAATTGCACATTATATGAGGGGCGATTTGTGTAATTTTTCCGAGAAAAAAAGAAGGACAAGAGGGAAAGAAAGAAGTTTAACCAAATTGTTTTCCTTTCTTCTATAAGTCCTCAATGCACCTCGCAAATGAGTTACAATTTATAATGCACAAGAACGGAGGAAAGCCAATACCCTTTCTCTAGTGACCAAAACCTGCTAATTTTAACGTGTGATAATGGTGCACTATCTTTAAAGAATACACCTTCCATGGCTATTCAGACCTTCTTGGTATTACTATTCATAGGGCTTCAATGAAAGTTAACTTTCAACTGAAACCAAAACAACCAGTGGTTCTCTAAAGAAGTCCCAATTGTATGTTACTTTCCTTTCCAATTTTCACTCCCAGAGTTATATTTATTGCTGGAAAATCTTAAGACATTCTTGAAACTTGCTAGTATGTTGCAGGAAGATCTTGACGAACTTCTCTCTTCAACTGTCATATCTGATCCAGTCAGCTTACGATATGGGAACCACCCTCTTAACATGTGAGTTAATCGGTACTCGCAGTGTGAAATAACACAACAGTTATCCGACTCCACCACATGTTCATCTTTGTTCTCCTCTACAATCTCTATATGAAAACTGTCATCTTTCTCGCTATTTTGTCGCCCATCCGAACTGCAAAATAAGTTAACATGACAACTTTAGTTCTGATTTGTTTTAATCGTGGTAACTGCTTCAATGATTTTATGAAGGCCAAGAAAGTGGTAATGATCGCAATTCAGGAAGGAACCTAGCAAATAAGAACCTCTTTAAATTTAAAACAAGCAAAACAGCATGGGCAAACGTATGTGTCATAATCTCTTAAAGAGGGGGAAAACTAGAGAAAACTGATTTTCACTTGCAAAATCTGAACGTCCACTTAAGCTATCACACAACAGACCAGATCTTCCAGATGATATTGGAGACTTGTGTGCCACAACTCTTGTTAAACATGTCTATTGAATTTGGCTTGGCTACCTTTTACAGAGTTACAACCGACCTAAAGGTCAATAGGCACTACTCAAGATGTAATAAGCATGGAAAACTTACATAGTGGGTTCATCATCGGAATCAATCTCCTCTCTCTCTGATTGTATCCTTACCAAATCGTAGGTTTCAGAGGCATGGCGAATAAACTGCAGCTGAGGTGCCCAAAGAAAATGAAAATGTCAATATCTGAAATTGTGAAACTGTCTTTAAATTTACAACATGCCCTGCACACAGGCAGGCATTCACATATTTTCTGAAACACGACTAACCTCATCACCATCCTTGATGCCAAGCATTCCAATATAATCGCTGTCAATCAGTAATTTTTGGCCTTCATGACAAAGACAAAACTGTCCCCATACATGCGGCCTGTGTAAAAGTTTACAAAATTTTATTCACTAATTAGAAAAGACCACATAAGATAAATTAATTTAGAAACCAGTAACTCTAACAACTTAAATTTCCATTTCTACACACTAAAGAAAATGTATTAGCCTCTGAGAATATGACAACCAACAACTACAAAAAAGCAATAATTTGCCAGAAACAGAACTTAGTAACCAATTCAAGTAGAAAAAAATTAAGAAACAAGTAGGAAGTTATGCCCATGAATGTGATTATGCTACTGCAATTCAAAAGGCAAAAGTACTTTTTTACCGAACGCTAGGAATATAGAGCTGCTACGACACATTGCAAATGTCAACAAAAGTTTGAAATTAGTTAGAAAGGCATAAAAGTCAGAAATTACAATGATAATAAGAAATTAAGATACCATGTTATGACTTATTCGAAGCATAACGCAACAAGTCAATCACTTCATTCGTTATATCTGGAATCAGGTACCTAGGTCAATGCATGATGAAGATATTCTAAGAGAGGAGTATTAAGTTCAACAGCAATACACATGTTGCTTATGATACAGCAACACCAAAATGAGATTCTCGGCATTTAACAAGTCAAATCCTCTTTCCCTTTCCTTCTTCATTCAAACACATAAAGAATTGAAATGTATACGAATATATATATATATATATATACACACACACATATAGATAGATAGATAGATAGATATACACGCACACATACATACACATATATAATATGAAATATCGCAAATGTATAGCACATTACCATGAAACTCTACCAGGCCCCTTCTTTGGCAAATGACCGAATGCCGCTTCCACTGCCCGCTTCAGCTCCCCTACTGTCCCCTTCTTCCTCAGCTCAATTCCTACATATCCAGAGATTCATATTAAATTAAATCCCCTCTTGCAGACACACAAACAGATAACTAACTATACACTCCCTTCCCCCAAAAACATGCATACATCTCATGCACTCACTTATTGAGATGGTTAAATATTCATTTGTCGAAATCACACACAAATGCATATGTATAAACATAAATAAACGTGAACAACACATAATCATATATGCATAATATCACATATATCAAATAATTACAATCAACCATTACAATACAAAATTACCGAAAGATGAGCCATCCAATTTCAAAACAATAAGCCTGAGAGGCTCTTGAGGAAGCTTATCGAAGGAAAGGCTCTTCCGAGGGGCATCAATGCGTATCAGTGGAGGAAAAACACAGGACATTGATCCATTCGAAAACCGCGGCTCATCGTAATCATCCCCGCTCTCCACAATCTCAATCATTATTAAAAAAAATTCCTGATAACCAGTAATTGAACATCTACTCGGAATGCCAACGTAGAACCATCACTTATAATTCCTTTTCGGAGAGGAAAAAGTGTTTTTGGAATGTGATATTTAGGGATTCCTTGGCGAAGGATTGGAGCTAGGGTTTGGCTTGTGTCGGGAGAGATTCTAGAGAGAGAGAGAGATTAGGGAATCGAATTTGGCTCTCTTTTCTCTCCTCTCTCTCTCCTCCCTGTGTTGAATTGATTTTTGGAGGAGAGAGAAAATGGAATGACAGTTATTTTGGTTGGAGCGGAATCAAACTAGCTCATACATACACGCGCATTTTATGCGTCGTTCAAATAGTTCTACAGGGGCCCCTGATGGGTTGGGCTTTTTTTATGGAGGATTGGGCTTGCATGAGGATCCAAAAGACCAGTGGAATTGGAGACATACAAAGCCCAGTCAAAGAGTTCAATATGCAACCACCATCAATGCTCATCAAATCGGACCCATGCTTGTTAGTCTAGTGGTACCAGCTTCCACTTTCATGTGTGAGTTCTATGGTTCAATTTCAGTCCGTCACAATTTGTGTTTTTTCTCTCCTTATTTGAAGTTTTATAGAATCTGTGTGGCCCATGTTAAAAAAACTATCGACCTAAGTTTGTCAAGTCAGGCTTCGTCTAGAATTTTTTAGAAAAATGCTTATCAGATCAGGTCTCGGTTTTAACTTCATCATCCACCCCTATTAAAAACTAACCACCCCAAGGTGAATTGGTGGTATTTAAGCCGCCAAAGTGCCAATGAGAAGATGATATATAGGGAGTGTTTGCAAACTCTAAACAAAATCACTTTTGAGCTTTTAACTAAAAAAAAGCAATTTTGTAATGTTTGCAAATCCTGCTTTTGCTTCTGATTCTCTAAAATTAAGCTCCCAGAAGCCAAAAGCTCCAAGTTGGGTAGGGGGTGCTTCTAGGTGCTTTTTAAATTCCTGCAGTTAAAATAGTTTTTTTATGACAATTTTATCCTTGAAAATATTTTCATATTCTCGGATTAATCCCTAAATATTTTTTAAAAAAACTAATGTTAAAATTCACAAAAACATCTGGAGAGCAATTTTTTAATGTAAAACTGTTCATCCCTTTCCTTGGATTCCTACTTGATTCGTTGGAAATTAAATTAATTATATTTTAATAGTTGGATATTAATGAAATTAAGAGATATATCAAACCCAAGAGTTCTGAAAATTCAAAAACTCCCAACCTAGGCTTATATCATATACTGTTATTAAAAAATAATTAATTTTTATTTTTAAATTATTTTTATATTTATAATATTTGTTTAAATGCTTTACTGCAAGCCAATGAGGTTTATAAAAACTTAAAAAGAAAGATAAAAGAAAAAAAATTTGAATGTGAGCACGTGACGGACACTTGTAGAATATGTTGACTATCCTTTAAAAATCAATATTATTTCATAAACATATGCTTTTAGAGTTATTTTGTTAAACAAAAAAATAGTAGGAACATAACGTGAAAAAATATGAATTTTATTTTATTTTAGGAGCAATATTGTACTTTTTGCAAAAAAGCTAATTGATAATCACTTCTATTTGCAAACACTCCCTGTAACTTTTTTCTACTTTCTGCTTGTCTTTGCAAACACTACCCACTTTTGCTTTTCAAGTGATTCTGCTTATTTTTCACTTAAAAGCACTTCTCTAAAAGCAGTAGAGTTTACAAACACTCTCATAATAGTTTATCCATGATGGTTGTTACATTTAAAAAGTTGAACAATTTCTAGTCCAGATGGTAAAGGGGGTTGAATAAGAATTTCTCTAATTAATAATTATTTACTAATTTGAAATCTAATACAAGTTCCACTGGGATTTAAGTAGAAAAAGACAAATTCAACTTCCTTTGGAAGACTTTTATTGACAGCATCATCACTAATTCACTTGTAGTAGGATGATTACTATTAACTACCCTAATATTCTGTCCACAGAATAAATACTACATCAGCTATAACAACTACAATCATTTTTGCCTCACTAAAACTTGGACAACAGAGAAAATGAATCCTTCTCTGAGTTGCTTGAGATGTGAAGTTAGACCATTGTCTTATGAATCCGAAACTTCACCATGATTAGATAGATTCCCAGCTTAATCACTAATTTATTCTGCTCCAAGTATGATCGAAGATGGAAGCGAACGGGTTGATTAACTACGCAAAATCAGTCATTTCCCAATAAGCTTAAAATAAGCATACATTCCTGATCCAATGAAGCCGACGAGTTGCCCCATGACATTAAACTGCAACCAAGTTACATATTCGTATTATGCAACAAACGAACAAATACATGGCCATTTATACTGAAAATAAGATAGTACTTACTAAATCGAATGGGAGCCCGCCAAAGATTACCCAGCCGAGTGCAATCGTGAAGAGATCCTACAAATAGGATGCAATGGGGTAATTGAGTACAACCCGAAAGCTAAATTACAATCATAAGCATATAGGACTTCCAACAGTTGTCAGCACGATATTGGACAGGGGGTCACTCGTATTATTAGCAAAATGCATTGGAAACACCGGAATATTGTGAGCAGAAATTACACTCTTGTAGCTCACCGAGTATTATGCATAAAACAAAAAAGTCTTGAGGAAAGAGATCAAAGAGGAATTTCTGAACAAACCTTCAAATTACCACAGATTGTCTGTGTGAGTGCAGAGTTCAGAGTCGTGTTGAGGAATATAGTATAGTTCAGGAAGAAAGCCAGTATGCAGGACAAAAGCATTACCACCTGAAATCAGAAAAACGAGAAAAAGTTTTCCAATGTTTTATACACAAGTCTAAGCTGATATTGTCCATCAGAAAGATGACTTGGACGCGGAGAAGACAAGATAGCAAAATAATATGCTTATACATCTTTCTACACTTAACAGAAAGTTTGATGCCTTCAAAAAATGCCCTGCCTATGTGCATTATGCATGAATTCATGATAAAGTTATATTCTCTATAATTTAAATAGACAAGGAAGTACTAGGAAAAATATCGATAAACATGTATCAAATGCAAAGCATCAAGTTTCAGTTAGTCACCAAATATTACCAGGAAACCAGGAGAAAGCAAATACGGAAAATTCATTGTCATCTCCAAATCACCTATGAAAAGAGTCCAGATCAGTAAAACAGGTCCGCATAAAATCCCTGTACCAGAAAATCAGCGTTACAATTTATATGAAAAAATTGCAGAATAATGTTTAAGAGAGGAAAAACACAAAGGTCCGTTTACTCACCATTGCACCACATTAGGCCAAAGCTATTGAGCCCACTGGATTTTCCTGGGTAAACAAAATATCAGCAAGGAGGAAAAAGTATGAAGCTGCAAGAAAACATGGCGAATAGATGTCGAAGTAGTACCAAGACGGGCTATGGTCGTGAGGTATACAGCAGTGGTGACGTTAGAGAACAAAATAATTAGATAGCTGTACAAGTCAAATGACAAGTCCCGAGCTCCCGCAATAAAAGCACCCATCAAAATTAATGCCACACTGCCAAAACCTTAATCATTCATTTGTCAAATAAGCGAAAGGTAAACATATAACCTCTAGCACCTCAGTATCAGAAATTCTCTTGTGATACGTATTCCAAACAAGAATGTATGCAAGAAGGAAGGAAAGAGAGGAAAATAGAGGTGCAAATCAACATTTTGCGGTTATAAATCCAATTAGAGTATCCTTCATCATGCCCATATTAAGTTAGCATCAACTTTGAACTATTCTTCCACAATTCGTTCATTCATTATTAAATGTTAATGGAGATACTTCATTTAACTACACGGCCTATTTGAGGAATAATAAAATGTTCAATGCGATTTCATTGAAGTAATTAATCATCAGCCCATATGAATGTCGTTTTGTATGTGTACTAGCATACATATTTAAGTTTGTCTGCAGGTGTGTACAATGAAACATACATAATAGCATAGGGCTCTGTTGGTGAAAGAGAGTACTCATCTATGAGAATATCAGTAGAATAATAGGGATGTTTACCTTCCAAGAATAGGACCCGTATACCTCTGCCTCACGAGGATATACTCGAGTATCATGGTAAATGCAACTGTAGTTCTCCTCAAGGTAGTATACATAGGTACATTTACGCCGCGAACAGACTCCATAGTGGCTAGCTTTCAAGGTATTCAGGAAAGCATGTGAGAAGAAACTTACAAGTTTTGACAGGAGAAAGCTAATATATAGATGAGTGGAAACACTGGTTACCATGTAAAGCAGATAGGTTAACGCGAGAGGTGAAGTTTCGATCAATGTCTTTATTGGTACCAATGTTTTGGTACTATCTGTGATGGTCGCTGATTCGTTTGCATTAAAAGAAATGAGCTTTAAGCGTCGTAATGCATACAAAAAACAGCATGAACATATCATCTGCCACAAATACAATGAACAACAATTATGAAGTAAGTGAGATGCCATACAGTGCAGCAATATGTTCATTATTAAAGTGCAATAATGACTAGATAATACGCAATATTTTCTTAATGTTAAGAGGTAAAGAGAGGGACAACTAGCGCAACAAAACCCCTTAGGCATGATCGTGGCAACCCCTCTTGATTGTTGCATAACAATTTGAGTTACATCGACTGCCCAAGGACAATTACCAGGACTGTGTGAGCTTCACCATACCTCAGAAACAGGTGCCTAGCCCACTTACTACTGCAAAAGTAAGTCCGAACACGTCACCGCTTCTCGCAGGTAGTCAACAAGTGGAATAATTGGACTGCCATCTTGGAGGTCAGATATTGGGTAAAAGGAAAATTAAAAGATACGATACTAGGAATGCAAAGTGCGTAGCAAACAATGAAGAGTCATCCAGTATTTGTGACGATGTTTAGCAATAATTAAGTAGCATTGGTTGCCGTTTCTTGCTAGAACCAATTAAAGACTCCCCCAACAGTTGATGAAAAACAGTCACAATCCACCTATGAGAACTTGACATCTGGGAGAAACTGCGGAGAAGACCTCTCTGTCATATTCTTTCATTTTGAGCTACTTTTTACTTAATATCCATTATATGATTCTCACCCATCATGAGGTTTCCATGTTAGGTCGATATTCAGCATTATTGAATAAATACAATTTGGGGCGAAATGGAATTGATTGTCATTTTTCGTAAGGAATATTTGTGTATATAAATGTTAATCACCCATTACTGAAAATGAAGCCGTTTATAATACCTGACAAAGGGTGATGACATTGGCACATGGGAAGCTGTATGAAGAAAGAGCAGCTTTATTGAACATTACCAAGAGCACTGCAAAACCGAAGTTAACCCATGGTTGTGTGAATGTTAGTGAGGAAAATTGAATCAATTTACGGACAGAACTGAATGAAGCATACTTAGTAGAGGAGACTAAATAGCCGGATAAGCCGGTGCCAACCTCAATAATCTTAAAAATCAATTTGCTAAATTCTAAATACTTCAAAACTTTAAAGTGGATAATAATTACAATGAAAAATACATTCCTTTTATAAAATGTCAGATTCTTCTTTTCTTTGCTATGGTTTGATAACCATTTAGAACAGGGAGATGTAATTATGAGCAAGATGGTCCAAATAGTCCGAAGATCACCAGAGTAAATCATCCAATTTGTGACATGTGACCAATTTAGCTCAAAATTAAGCCCTCAATAATAATACACGAAAGAAAGACATCAAAAATAACACCTTTAAATTAAACGAACTCAAACCAAAAATCCACAAAAAAAACTATCACTCAATGAAAACACACAAAATTAAATTGTGAGCTAAAGGCATCAGTAGCACAAAGATGCTGAACAAAAAAAAAAGAGAGTATGAAAAAGTAGGTACCATACCAGCACAAATCATATAAGAGATGGCAGCATAAGCGCCGGGTGTAGTGATGGCGGATCCTCCTTTGTAGACCTTTTCTTCCACTCTCGCCGCCGTCGGTAGAATCGGAATGCTCTCCGAATTATTCGTACCCATTTATTAATCCTTCTTTTATCCCCTTTAACAATTCCCCGATTACTGAATGAAATAATACATACATATATATATATATATATATCAAACACCTGGCTTCCTTTAAGTCTTAACTTTTTGCAGAAGGACAAGAATTGGCATTTCTCCACTTTATATATACGGGGGCGGGTGCAATATGATTATTCAAGAGAATGTGGCGTGCGCAATATGCATGAATGATATTGATAGAAGTACACTACAGAGAAATGCCGTAAATTACCGAAACTAGAAAGCGTCTCTAACAAACGATACAATGACTGGACTTGGGTTGTTCTTAAGGCCCCCAAAGTTTTGTGTTCAAACTGAACCAGCCCAATCTAACCTCGCCCTTTACGAATGGCCCCATTTCTTATATAGCCATCTAATAGTCTAATTAATCTAAAGGTGGATCGGCCCAACTACTGCACAATTGACATTTGCAAAATTTTAATGAGTGTTTGCAAATTCAACTGATTATAAAATAGAGATTATATTGAAAAATTAAAATTGACAAATAAAAAAAAAACAAAAATTGGTAATATTTGTGAACACAAGTAAAAAGTGCAATTGCAAATGATAGTTTGCAAAATAAAAGTGATTAATACATCTTAAATAAGATTATTTTACTTACAAAATACAATAATCAATTTTAAGCACCCTTTTACCAGCTTACAAATTATAAATTATTATCACTTAATTTGAGAGAATTAGAATAAAAAATTATCACTAAAGTATTTTGATTGGTTCTAGTGGTCCACATTTGGTTTTGTGGTTTTGTGCTATTGTTATTGCTTGTGATTGTGAGTTGTGAAAGAAGTGAACAACAATTGGGTTGTATTAATATTATGGTTCAGCCGGCCGCCATATTTTAACAATGGATTCAATTTGCTTGCATAAATTACAATAAACTAGATTTGATCAATGATCCTTTGATGTTGAGTAATCATGAAAATACTTAATTCAACATCATGTCATAGGGGGGATTTTTAATATTTTAGTAGGGGGCAGTTTTGTCTTCGGGGCGGCTTCTTCTAATAAATATTGGCTCTTGACAAGGAAAGATTATAAGACTCATATTAGACCGAATACGAAGTAATAGCATAAAAGATTTAATAATACATCAATTTATATGATTCGACAATTGACTATGTTAATACGGGAAAGATGAGAGAATTTTACTATTAACAAAATAAACACATAATACAAAGTATGTCTTAAATATTCAGACCCCCCACTTTCCCCCAAAAATATAGGTTGTGTTTGCTTTTGTTTTCAAACTAATTTTGGCCAAAATTTATTTGTTTTATATTTTTTTGACGAAAAAGGATTTTTTTTGTCAAAAAAATTGTCAGCTGTTGTCTCCCTATTTGTCTTTACTTTAGGGTGTCTACTAATTACATCAACTACAATATAATTATTTAAACTTAAATTATATTATATTTTTCAATCATTAACTAATTATAAACACAATTTTTCAGACAAAAACTTACATGATTTGACTGCTACATTAACTTTTGTCTCTTTTGAAAATAAAATTAAACACATTTTTTTATCAAAATACATAATTTTCAATAAACCTTTTCACCAAAATTTTTTTAAAAAAAATTTCAAAACAAAAGCAAACACAGCCTTAATGCTCGAGGACTTCGGCCTAGCATTAAAAAAAAAAAAAACAAACCATAGATTGACACATTGTGGCGGGTGACAGAAGAGTCAAAGAAGGCAAAAAGTCTATTTTCGTAGGTTATAGTAGTCATATGTGTTAAATTCTATTTGTTCTTATTACATGCTATCAGGGTCAAGTAGACTTTTCGAAGAAAAACAAACTTGATACTTCTTCAATTTCCATGGCTTTATGTTTTTGTAATTTTCCAAAATATCCAAAAATCCACCACTTTTTAGCCGGCCAAATCCGTCCCCAGCTTCAGTTTGTAAGTGCTTTTTGTGCTTTGATCACTAAATGGGGCTCCGGATATTCTCCTTGTTTGCACTTTGGATTCTTCAATTTGCTGCTGCACAACCCAGAACCGAACCACTTGAAGGTGTTCTTTCACAATTTATACACACACACACACACACACACACACATATATATATAGCCTGAATTTGTATTTCAATGATTTATTTATATATTTCTAATTTTGTAATCAGTGGATGCTATCAACAAGATAATTGATCATTGGAATCTAAGAAGTAAGCTGAATTTAAATGTTGACCCCTGCACACAAAATGCTACATGGGCTCCTGAAACTGCTAATCCTAGAATTGCTTGTGACTGTTCCGATACTGTGTGCCACATTACCCACTTGTTAGTTACCTTATACACATACATTTTCCTTTTATTAACATTGTTATTTGAACTTAAGATTAAGCGTGATGTTCAATTATCATATGATTCAGGAAAATATATGCTTTAGATATCTCTGGAGAAATCCCTCAAGAACTGTTTTTGCTGACGGAATTAATGGACTTGTAAGTGGTTTATCGTTCTTTATGCATTTTGCTCATCTTTATTATACCGATTTGGTTCATTTTGATGGTTTAGTACTATGTACGATGTAGGAACTTGAATCAGAATATCTTGAATGGATCCATTCCACCGGCAATTGGGCAGTTGTCCAAAATGGAATACTTGTTAGTATTGGCAACTTAACACTTTTAAGTTTTTCCCTTTTTTTTAATTTTGTTTTGAAACCATCGATTTTATTCGTGAGGGAATTGAAAATACAGGGCACTTGGCATTAACAATTTCACGGGTCGAGTGCCAGCAGAGCTTGGTAACCTCACCAAGATGCTCTCCTTGTAAGCAATTAGCTGATATGTTCATTGTGTTTCTACCATTGATATATCCTTGCCCGGCACGTCTTAGTAATGCATAATTAATCTTATCTTTTTTCTGCATAAAACAGAAGTTTTAGCTCAAACAATTTCCAAGGAAGCTTGCCGCCTGAGCTAGGAAACTTAACCTCCTTACAGCAACTGTAAGTACTTCTCTTCCGTTTTCTTACTCTATAACTCGGAGAAAAATAAGGGGACTTGTAAAATGCATACACAATAGTGTGCTGTCAATGGGAAAAGAATATTATCTTGCTACATAATATTGTGTTTTAAACTCCTTTTGATATTTCAGGTACATTGATAGCAGTGGAGTGAGTGGACCAATCCCACAAGAATTGTCAACTCTGAAATCGCTCCAAACACTGTATTTCTCAATTTTATTTCTTGAAATAGGTTATGATTATAATTTTTGTACTTGATATGTTATGCTTGACTAAGGTAAATTGAATAGGTGATGTTTGTTGTGTTTTAGATGGGCATCTGCTAATGGTTTTACTGGAAAGATTCCAGAATTCTTGGGAACTTTTTCCAATCTCAAAGTTCTGTATGTACAACCTTTTTTCTCTCTTATATTTCCATACAATATAATATTTATGGTTATGAGTTTTTGGAAGCCATTATAGAATATTTTCTTGTTAATAGGAGAATTGAAGGAACAAATCTCGAAGGTCCAATTCCAAACAGCTTTGGTGCTCTAACTAAACTGGAGGACTTGTAAGTATTCTATATCGATTAGTTGCAAACATGCAATTGGAGTTTCTCATCAGCTTTTGTGTTATCTTTGTTTCTAAAACCTTTTTAGGAGAATTGGCGATATTGGTCCAAGTGATTCTTCTCTGGATTTCTTAGAGAATTTAAAAAGTCTCTCCATATTGTAAGATTTTGAATCACTCGAAACAACTTCTCGTTTTCGGCATCCAACGTTACTCCTACACATTTATTTTCTAAATAATTCACGTCCAAGGACAGATCACTGAGAAACTGTGGAATCGGTGGCCAAATTCCAGAACGACTTAGCACTTTGCCTAACCTGCAAATCTTGTAAGTTTCTGCAATTGAGGATAATATACATGTTTTCAAGCTCGGAGTTTCTCCTGATCTTTTTTCTCTTGTTAGTTTTTATTAGTTTGATCAGTGTAACTCATTATTTATATAGTTGCTTATTCTCAAGTTTATAGACGCTGAAGTTTATTTCCGCTCAAAATGACAGGGACTTGAGCTTCAACAAGTTGACGGGAAAAATTCCAGATTCATTCAAAAACTTTCCTTCGTTACAGTACTTGTAAGTGTGCAACAAATTCCAGGGAAAAGTACTTGTAAGTATGCATCTGATAATTGCATTTCTCGGTTTTTTTCAGATATCTTGGAAGTAATAACCTGAATGGAGATCTACCTTCTGGTGTTATAACTCCAAAACTTACTGCCTTGTAAGCCTCAAACTTCTTCTTAGCTTCTGTCTAGCCCTCAACTTGATTTATATTCTTTTAGTTGACAGTAAAATATAAACTTACACAGAGATGTCTCCTTCAATTCTCTCACCGGGAACGTCCCCCTAGATCGAAAAGATATATTGATGTAAGTCAACATTTTCTTACTGAACAAGTGATATGGAAATTTAATTTGCTTTCATCATTAAGCGTTAATGTTCTTCTTTGAATGCAGAAATGTAGTCGGGACTTCCATTAACAACGTCAATCTGAATAATGAGTAAGTCACCTCTAATATCTCGAGTCCTAGCTGTAATTTATGTGAATAGTAAAATGCATCAAATGTTTTTTGTGCCTTTAAACATTTCCACTGGTTAATAATAATTACAATTAATATGAAAAAATATGCAGGAAGGCGTCGGGTTTGTTACATTGCCTTCAAGGCAATACCAAGTGCCGAACAAAAAATCCAACCAGTAAGATTAATACTTTTGCATGAGGTCTTTATATTGAGACGAAGATACGAAAAATCATCTTTTAAATTGATTAATGGAAATTATATTTTTTTCGATTTTTGTGTAGCTTCGTTTTCTGTTAACAGTGGAGGCCCGGAACAAGTGTCTGCAGACGGGATAAACTTCGATGATGATTCAGAAATGCTAGGAGCAGCCTCATTGTACACAAGCAGTAATAACAAATGGGCAATAAGCAGCTCAGGAATTTTTATTTCCAATCCAAATGGACCTAGGTATATAGCTCAGACAGATTCTCAAATCACAAACACTTTGGATTCTGAACTGTATAAAACAGCTAGGATATCGCCAAACTCATTGAGATACTATGGCCTCGGATTCGAAAATGGAGTATATCAAATCGAGCTTCACTTTGCTGAAATACAGATGGATGTTTCTGTTTCTTGGAAAGGTCTAGGACGACGTTTATTTGATGTTTACATTCAGGTATTCAGATTTTCATTTTAAGTTTAATTCTTGTTGAACTGTACTTATTTATTGTTATTCATCAAGGGGGAAAGAGTTCTTCAAGATTTTAATATACTAAATGAAGCTGGAGGATCGAAGAGAGCGTTGATGAAGACATTTGAGGCGAACGTCACAAACACGGTGATGGATATTCATCTCATGTGGGCTGGAAAAGGGACATGTTGCATTCCAATGCAAAGCACATACGGTCCTTTAATCTCAGCGGTTCATGTTTCTCAAGGTTCTCGAGACAATTCATTCCTTTGTTTCTTACAGCATATACAAATCATGAGTATAAAACTGATTTTTCGCAACTTTTTTGCAGTGTCCGAGTTTAATAGTTCATCGGGAAGCGACAGAAAGCATGTCGCAAGAAATCTGGGGATCGGGTTTGGATGCGTAGGAGGACTACTGATTATAGGTTCTGTTATGTACTTGTGGTGGATAAAGAAGGAGCCAGGGCACATGAAAATTCAAAATGAATCTCCCAGGAAAGGTGAATGGTCTTAATGTGGTTTCCTTGTACTGTGAGCATCATTATTATGTCCAAACTTATGCACAAGTGCTCGCTTATAAATCTGTCAATAGAGTTCTTCAATTAGTTGAAGAAACTAATAACAGTTATTTTCGTACTTTTATTTGATTACATTATGCAATAGAAATTTCTCCAGCAGAAAAATACGGGCTATTTTACGTCAGATCGAGTTTTAATGGTCCGAGAGTTATCTCTTTTCCACAAATGTATGTGAGGACCACACACAATACGTCTTCTTATAATAGATAAATAACAGAACAATTGAAATTGGTCTAACACAATTTTTTTCCCAAAAATACCAGTTCCATAAGAAAATGAAATAGATATTAAGGAAATTACCACAATAATAAAAAGAAATAGATATTAGGGGCTAGAACGTGAAATAGTGGGACAGATGACCTGCCATCGAGACTTATAAAATATCTTTCATTGTGTTATGAAATAAATTCAAATATTATAGAGTTGAAAGAATGAAAGAATTAAATAGAAAACTCTTTTATTGATATTGTTGTGTGTGTCATTATAATACAATGGTATAGCCTATTTATAGGCATAAAACAAGAATCTAAAAGGTTTATTACATTATAATAAGAGTAAATTATATTAATTAAAGTTGAGTGGCCAACAAATTGAGAGATGAATAGACACCACAAGTAATGATTAAAGTTGAGTGGCTAACAAATTGGGAGATGAATAGACATCCACAAATAATTATTCATAATACTCCTCCTTTAATGTCTATCTATTAAAAATATGTCTCGTTAAAACCTTATTAGGAAAAACCCAATGGGACAAAAACCTAGTGAAGGAAAAAGAGTACATGTCAATACGCAATCAGATGCTGCCTCATTAAAAACCTTACCAGGAAAATCCAGTGGGAAAAACCTTGGTTAAGTGAAAAGGAGTGTAGCACGTATTATCTCCTCCTCATGACAATATCAGTCAAGATCTTTAAGTCTACGTACTCCAATATTGTAGACTAGTTTTTCAAACGTTGCTGTGGGAAGTGCCTTGGTGAACAAATCAGCAAGATTATCACTGGAACAGATTTGTTGAACATTAATATCACCATTCTTCTGAAGATCATGAGTGAAAAAGAACTTTGGTGAAATATGTTTTGTTCTATCTCCTTTAATGTACCCTTCTTTCAATTGTGTGATACATGCGGAATTATCTTCATATAAGATCGTCGGGATTATTTTTCCAGAAGATAAACCACAAGTTCCTCGAATGTGTTGAATCATGGATTTTAACCAAACACATTCTCGACTTGCCTCATGAATAGCCAAGATTTCTGCATGATTAGATGATGTGGCCGATATAGTTTGTTTCATAGATTTCCATGAAATGGTTGTGCCACCACATGTAAATAAATAGCCTGTTTGTGAACGACCATTATGAGGATCAGACATATATCCAGCATCTGCATATCCAATCAATTCGGACTTGGGTACATTGAAATAAAACAAGCCCATATCGAGTGTTCCTCTAAGGTAGCGGAGTACCTGTTTAACCCCATTCGAATGCCTTCGTGTAGGAGAAGAACTATATCTTGCTAATAGATTAACAGCGAATGCTATATCAGGTCGAGTATGACAAGCAAGAATCATTAATGCACCGATTGCACTTAGATATGGTACTTCAGGACCAAGTAGTTCTTCATCACTTTCTTGAGGTCGAAAAGGATCTTTGTTCACATCTAGTGACCTTACGACCATCGGGGTGCTCAATGGATGTGATTTATCCATATAAAATCGTTTTAGCACCTTTGATATGTAAGCGTCTTGATTTACAAAAATTCCACTATTTAAATATTCAATTCGCAACCCAAGGCAAAATTTTGTTCTTCCAAGATCTTTCACCTCAAATTCTTTCTTTAAGCAATTAACAGTTTTTGAAATCTCTTCAGGAGTTCCAACGATATTTAAATCGTCAACATAAACTGTAATTATAACAAACTCATTTCCAGATGAAAATACAAGGACAAATTTGATCATTCTTATATCCTTCCTTCAACAAATATTCACTGAGACGATTATACCACATTCGTCCAGATTGTTTCAGTCCATACAATGACTTACTTAATTTAATTTAATAATGTTCTCGAGAACTTGATTTATATGCTTCAGGCATATTAAATCCTTCAGGGATTTTCATATATATATATATATATCATTATCAAGCGAGCCATACAAATAGGTTGTAACAACATCCATTAGACGCAAATCAAGTTTTTCATGCACTGCCAGACTTATTATATAACGAAAAGTAGTTGCATCCATCACAGGAGAATCAGTCTTCTCATAATCTATGCCAAGTCGTTGCGAAAACCCTTGGGCAACAAGACGTGCCTTATATCTTACAATTTTATTTTTCTCATTTCGTTTTCGCACAAATACTCATTTGTATCCTACTAGCTTTACATCTTCTACGGACTAGGCTTTTACATCTTCAGGTGTACGGACTACAGGTCCAAAACTTTTACATCTTCAGGTGTACGGACTACAGGTCCAAAAACTTTTACATCTTCAGGTGTACGGATTACAGGTCCAAAATTTTTTCGTTGGTTCAAGCGAGTTTAACTCTGCCCTCATTGCGTCTTTCCATTTTGGCCAATCATTTCTTTGTCGACATTCATTAACAGACTTTGGTTCTTGATCTCATTATCATTCATCATATTTAGCGCTACATTATATGCAAATTTATCATCAACGTTGACTTCATTTCGATTCCATCGTTTCCTGTTCATAACATAATCGATTGAGATCTCATTATTTTCACAATTTTCAAGTACCTGAGGTTCTTCTGGAACCAAAATATTAGTTATGACTGGGGACTATTCTGGAGTTATTTTATCCTCGATTAGACCATCTTGATTCTTAGCTCCTTTTCTTTTTCGAGGATGACTATCTTTGGAACCGATAGGTCTACCACGCTTCAGGCGTGCAGTAGACTCATTACTTTGACCTTCAGGGACAACAATTCTTACTGGAGCATTAACAGCTGGTACATGTGACTTAGTCACTTTTTTTAGGTCAGTAAATGCGTCTGGCAGTTGGTTAGCTAAACCTTGCAAGTGAATTATCTTTTGAACTTCCAGTTCACTTTGTTTTGTTCGAGGATCAAGATGAGATAAAGATAATTCATTCCAACTAATTTTCTTTTCCAGCTGCTTATTTTCTCCCCCTAATGTTGGGAAATCTGATTCATCAAAATGACAATCAGCAAATCGAGCCGTAAATAAATCTCCAGTCAATGGACTCTAGATACTTTATTATCGATGGAGACTCGAATCCAACATATATTCCCAATTTCCTTTGAGGACCCATCTTAGTGCGTTGTGGTGGAGCAATTGGAACATATACCGCACATCCAAAAATTCTTATATGGGAAATATTTGGTTCCTGACCAAAAACCAAGTGTAATGGGGAGAACTTATGATAACTTGTTGGCCTTATGCGAATAAGTGCTGCTGCATGCAAAATAGCATGTCCCCAACAAGAAATAGGAAGTTTTGATCTCATAAGAAAAGGTCTTGCAATTAACTGCAGACGCTTAATAAACGATTCTGCTAGACCGTTTTGTGTATGAACATGTGCTACAGGATGTTCAACATCAATTCCAATAGACATACAATAGTCATTGAACGTTTTAGAAGTAAATTCACCCGCATTATCAAGGCGTATCTTCTTAATTGGATAATCAGGAAATTGTGCTCGTAGTCTAATCAATTGAGCAAGCAATCTCGCAAACGCCAGGTTGCGAGTTGATAGCAAAGATACATGTGACCGCCTTGTTGATGCATCAATTAAAACCATAAAATATCTAAATGGTCCACACGACGGGTGTATTGGTCCACAAATATCACCTTGAATACGTTCCAAAAACGTAAGAGATTCACTTCCTACTTTTGTTGTTGATGGTCGAATAATCAACTTTTCTTGTGAACAAGCAGCACATGAGAAATCATTCGATTGAAGAATCTGTTGGCTCTTCAATGGATGACCACATGAATTCTCAATTATCTTTCGCATCATAATTGATCTGGGATGGCCCAACCGGTCATGCCAAACAACAAACTTATTTTGATTTGTAAACTTCTGGTTTACGATAACATATGTTTCAATAGTAGATATATGCGTGTAGTACAAACCGGAAGACAATGCTGGCAACTTTTCCAATATACATTTGTTACCAGATATTGTATTAGTGATGTAAAGATACTCAATATTGCCATCACTTGTTGTCTCAATATGATATCCATTTCGGCGGATATCTTTGAAGCTTAGTAAATTTCTTTGAGACTTAGTAGAATATAAGGCTTCATCAATATAAAATTGTGTTCCTCCGGGTAACAATATATTAGCTCTGCCGGAGCCTTCAATTAATTTTGCACTACCTGATATAGTACTAACATTGGCTTCTTGTATTACTAAATAAGAGAAGTATTTTTTATTCTTGAGAATGGTGTGAGTTGTGGCACTATCAGCGAGATACATATCTTCATTATTGATGTTGTTGCTGATCGAGTAAATACTCATTCTTTATTGAAACATAAAAAGAAATAAATCAATACCAAACAATATTATTTAATATAAGAAACGACAATCTGATGAATAAATTCATTCTTAAAAAGAAAACAACATGCTTAAATATTTATTTATAAAGTACTAGAATTAAAACTTAACAAATTTATTTTTGAACACTTCCATCTCCAATCAAGTGATCAATTTTTCCATTAGAATCATCAAAGAAATCAGCAACATCTAAATGAGTGTCATCAAAATGGCCATGATCAGAATCACCTTCTTCAAAAGCAAAATTTGTTCCTATCTTCTTTCCTTTACCTTTCAGCGATTCTTGGTAAAGGTCAACAAGATGCTTTGGTGTACGACAGGTACGAGACCAATGACCTTTACCACCACAACGATAACATAAATTTTCTATAGATTGGCTATTTTGGCCACCTTCATTTTTCTCTTCATTATTTTTCCACTTCTGGTGGAAAGATGTATTCTTTGAATAACCACCACGACTTCCATAACCATATCCACGACCACGTCCACGTCCATGATTTCTTTAATGATTAAAATAGTTATGTGCTGCTACTTTCACTTCAGGGAATGTAGCAGAACTAGTTGGACGGGACTCATGATTAAAATAATTATATATTGCTCAACACATTCACTTCAAGGAATGTAGTATAGTTATTTGCATATATGAATTTATATATTGCTCAACACATTCACTTCAGGGAATGGAGTATAGTTATTTGCATCAAGATGAATTTCAACATCTAACGCCCAAGAAAAATAATTTTTCCTCGTAATATCAAGAGTCACAAAGTCAAGTTTTTTCAAGATTCATCAATATAATACTATTATCAAAGTATAAAATGAATAACATAACAATCATTCAACTTTTTAAAATATTTTCAACATGATGATTATACAAAAGAATAATACTAATCAAATATATGCACATATGCATGTCTTCTTTCCAAACATCAAGAGAATTATTGCATATTTCTATTTTTGTTAAATATTGAAATATACGTACCTTTTCTTCTTGCTTTGTTTTAAAAATCTTGTCCATTAATTTTCTTTACAAACTCATAATAACTCACGAAAATCTCTCAATGGATTTTACATCATACGTTGAGTACCCCATGTATATCTTTAGCCAAATTTCAAAATGATTAACACCTTGAGATGGATCGTGCTGATAACGTGTTATGAAATAAACTCAAATATTATAGAGTTGAGAGAATAAAATGAGAGAATGAGAGAATTAAGTAGAAAACTCTTTTATTGATATTCTTATGTGTGTCATTATAATACAATGGTATAGCCTATTTATAGGCACAAAACAAGAATCTGAAAGGTTTATTACATTATAATAAGAGTAAACTATATTAATTAAAGTTGAGTGACCAACAAATTGAGAAATGAATAGACACCACAAGTAATAATTAAAATTGAGTAGCCAACAAATTAAGAGATGAATAGACATCCACAAATAATTATTCATAATGCATTGGATATTTTTAGTAGTGCCAATAAAATAGTGTGGGTATTAGGTGAACAACATTTGGAGTTCAGTTGGTGGACTTTTTGTCTTTAAGTACACTGCTTTGTTCGTAAAGCAATTTCACCACCCTCTTGAAAATGATAGGCAAAAGAAAGAAAAAAAGACACTGCCGTGGGCCCACCGAACCCTAAATATCAATCTACAAAAAGAATAATCAACTCTGTGACAGTGGTACGTAACCAATGTGTACAATCTGGAAGCAACAGCTGGCAATGTGGTTCACAAACAACCACCAAAATAGGTGTCATGAAATAACCCGTCTAGATCTTAGTTCTAATTTCTAAGTCATGGACCATGAAAAATGAAGACAATTGTGACAATAATTTGACCTATGACAAAAGCATTGCAGTGTGCAACAAACCTCCAAAAAAAGGCAAAAACACTAGATACATGTGTTAGGTCCTCCAAAAATTTTTTATTTTATTTTGGTGGTAAAAGGTCTTTCATATGAATTATTTGTAAAGATGCCCCAATTTGTAAAAGCAGCAAAAAGATGCCACCCAAGAACAACAAGAGAACCTTCTTTTCGTGTAAATTATTGAATGGAATGAGGAATACCAAATGGGACTACTTTGGAAAAGAAGTGGGTCCTTAGTCCTCACTCCCAAAGGAGTTCTCATATAGAAGAATCTTTGATTTTCCTTCGCCGGGGAAATTCTAGCCTACTCCGGGCTCGAGAGGAAAAGACAATCAACAAACATGAAAAAATAAAATAAAATAACAAAATGCTCCTTCACCATATTGGAAGGTTTGCTAAACTTGAGATATGGCAGAGATACTGGATTAGCATAGTCAGCACCCATCATAGGCCAACTAAGGTTAAATTGACATGGTCTAATAATCAAACAGAATCCATTAAAGGACAATCTTGCAAGTCATTTCAGATGATTGGCTTCATAACACTAAATATATGTTTATCTATATACAAACAATTCAATCAGTCAATGTAGCAGCTCTTAAGTTGGACAGAACTATGGTCAAGTTGAAAAATCCAGCACAAAACCTATTAGTAAACTACTTGGGCAAGACAAGGTCACTTTCGCGGTCAGTATCGAGGTTTTCATTCCCGGATAAATCGCGATTAAAAGGAAAATCAAATGAAACCACACTACAGACAGCCAGACAAGATAGGCATAGTTTCTCAACGTCGTTTTCTTACATCCGTGGCTGTGTTATTATTCATCTACAGATAACTCCGGGAATGATACAATTATTGTGTTGGACAAGGCCACATAAACACTTGAATACAACACAAAGTATGAAGTGACACAGAGAGTACACAAGAATAAAGAAGTTTACATTCACAAACTAGCAAGTAAATCATGCACAATTGAGACACAAACACTAACCAACTGAAAGAAATCAATTTAATGTTCTAAAACAAGCACCATATTAGCGTAAACATGAACGAAAAAAATCCGAGATAATATTACAAAAACAGAAAGAGACATAATAACTGGATCACAGAGCACCCAACTTCAAAATCCCCCACAATCACTAATCTCTCTTCATCTCAGTTTTCCTCTCTTCCCCAATGTCATGCACAATTTCCAGTACAAATAACATAAAATACAGTGGAAATATCAAACAAAAAAAAATCTAATGTAAATTTACCGAAACAATCAGTAAGGAGTATGGTAATACCCTGCGGGCGGTATTCCCATTCCATTTACAGGTGGCATTCCATAAGGCATGACAGGCTGTACACCGGGAGCATAATATCCGCCCGTGCCAATCTTGGCCAAACTAGCTTGACCTTGCATGCCGTCTCTAGAATACTGTTGCCACACCATCTGTTCCTGGACCAACAAATGCTGCTTCTTCTCCATATCTGCCATCTGCACATATGCAGGCGGAGGAACGGTCAAAGAAGCAGCGAATGGATCTTGTCCAACTGTCTGGACAGTTCCATCGGGTGCAGGGAGTGCCAACACAGGCGTTTTACTCACTCCAGGACCTGGCAAAGCTACGCTACTAGCACTTCCACCACTCAATTGTGCAGTGCTCACATGCTGCCTAACGATTCCCTGATCATACATCCCATTCAACAACAAAGGATCTAGTCCACCACCCATTGCAGCTTTTTGGTGAGACAAATGGCTCGCGGACTCAACCAGAGCCAACTCCCAATCAGCTTTCCCAGTCTCTGCAGCAGGATTCTGCCAAGCAGAAGTCACCCCCGCCTCTCCATTCGACGCGAAAGCTCCCCCATCGTTTGCCACGGGTCCCGCGAACAATGCCAAAGCGAATTTATTACCTTGATCATCAGCAGTGGCTCCCTCGTCCCTCAAATCCACCAAATCCCCAGTATGCTGAACAACAGGCTTAGGAGGCTCTGGCTCTGGTGGAGGTGGCGGAGTATAGTCCTCAGGAGGCGGCAAAGCTTTAATCTCATTCATATCCACCACCGGCTCCTCCTCTGGAGGAGGAGCCGGCAGGCTCTCTACTTTCCTTTCGGGACTCTTCATTGCCTTTGCCCTATCCCTCACAAACTCCTCTAAAGTCTCCAATAATTTGCTAGTAATCTTCTGCACTTCTGGATACTCCGAAGATCTAGCCACACCAATATCCTTGCACCAGTTGTAGAATCCCACCAGCTCATCGATCTGCTTAGCCGAGCTAACATATGCTTCAAAAGCCTTCACACAATCTTGATACTCCATATCAAAGAACTTATCCAAAAGCACAGCCAAAACCTCACACACATCTGTATATAACCTGAAACTCTCCTTCACAATAGCATACAGGGCAACTAAAATCATCCTCTCGTTCTTGGCCAAGCCCGTGGGACGGCATGACAAAAACCGATCCATCAACCTCTGTAAATGACCCATCTTCCCTAATATCCTCTCCGGCTTCATTTCTCTAAGCGGAGTAACATCTTTCCTATCCTGAGTCGACTCTCTCACATCTCCAGACGACCTTGATTTGCGCATACCATAATTCTGTTCATCACGACGTTCATTGTAATCGTAATCATACCCTCGGCTCGATTCCGGAGGAGATCGATAATTATACCTATCGTCTCTACCTCCAAACTTCTCAATTTCACCTCCATTTCCACTCTGCTTCCGTTCATATACCATCAACTCAAGCCTCTGATCCAAGTACAAAGCATACGTCCTCACGAAAGCCGAATGATCCCATGAATTCGAGTGCGCCTCATCGCGAAAATCCGACATGTTGAGCAACCTAGTCCCCCTCCTAGTAGCATACATAATCTCCTGTTGAAAAACAGCATCTCCCTCATTGAGTAAACGGTGGATGAGCATCAGACACTTGAGGGCAACAATCCAATCACGGGTTTTGCCCAACCTTTTCGACACCGCAACAACACAGGCGCTCACGTATCCACGAGAATAAGAGGTCAACCGAAGAATTTCACGTATGTACTTCTCGGAGGCAGGGTCATCGTCGTGGCTTGTAGCTTTGACTATGGCAACTTTGAGCTCCGGCGCCATGTTGCTTGCGACTTTCGCAATCCCTATGCTGGTTTGATCCTTCACCGACCCGATCGCCTTGCGTATAGTGCTCGGCGCCATGCCTTCAACTCTCTCTACTCGATATCCTCTACAGTAATAATTGCAGAAACTCGATTAACACAAAAGAAACGCTATATATATATCACTTATTACCATTTCAGAAGTAAATTATTGCAGGAAATAATAAAGAAGTGGTGTAATATATTCACCTTCAAAATAATAAAATCAGTTAGATCTGGGTTTGATAATGGAATATGAATGGTTCTTCTTCCCCAACCTCAGATCTGGACTTGAAGAAAAACACTTGAGACGAAAACGAGTCAAATTGAGCTGATTATATATATATATATATATATATATATATATATATATGTCTCTCTCTCTCACTGGATTAGCTGCGACCTGCGAGCTTTGGGAAAGAAACAGGTACGAAACGGAACATGGAAGTACAAAAAAGTAAGTAATTAATTAAGAGGTGGATTTAAATTGAAGAGTGGAATCCGGGAGAATCGGGGCCGTTGGATTTAAATTTAAATATGAGAAATTTCCAGAGTGTCGGGAGGGGGAGGGGGAAAAAATGGGCTGGAGTACAGTTGTGACTCTGTGGTTTTAGGACACAATGAGTTGTGGTTCGATGCGCGTTAAGACTACTTTTCATTACAATAGGGTGGTAATAATACGGTAAGAGCTATGTTGTCTTGGAAGCATGCAAATAAATCCTACTTGTTTTTCTTCTTGTACTTGTATGTGCTGATTCGACATTGTTGGGGGGTCTTCTCACTTGTTTGTCTTTGCAATTAAATCTCAATCTTGGAAAATATCAACATACATAGGAAATCACTTTTATGAACTTGCGCCTACAATTGATCTCAATTTTGATCAGCCCATTTTAACATCACATATAATTTATAAACACTGTTTTTTAAAAATTTCTTGACGAAGGGTTATACCCTGACCCGAAAAACTCGAGCTCATAGTTTTTTTAATTACAAGCCACACAAAATCTACAGATTCAGAGAAAAATCTCAGCTGGTGACAGATTGGAAAACTCAGGGCTTCCCTCTTGATAGTGCAAACTGACATGAACCTTGCTCAATTGATGTCAGTTTGATCAGCCCATTTCAACATCACAATTGGACCAGTTAAGCAAGACATAGTATTAGGCCCGCAACACAGGCCCAAACAAATTTCTTCCTAATTTGTTTTTCAGAATATGGGGTTGGAGTTGGACAGTTGAATCCACATATAATTGAGCCGAACAAATTGAAGATACCCAATAAATAAATCCATAAATAAAGAGCCGGTTTTCAACTGAAAAGTGAAAACAATAAAGAAACCATAAATACTTCTGACTAAACAATTGTAGTGTTTTTCTTCTTATTTCAATTGTGAGGATATAGTAAAGGAAAAGAAAAAGAAAGAGCAAAAGTATGTATGGTGGACAACAAAAGCACGGGTTTGTCCCGCCTTTTGCTTTATGCTTACACTACTACATACATATATATATATATATATATAAATTCAAATCACTTACAAAATTACAATTAATACAAAACACCAATCCATATATATCTCAATCCTTGAATATGACTTTATGCGCCATCCTTATCAACTGGTGCAACGACCCGGGGTAAAATTTCCTAGCAAACAGAAACGGGTCACGCCTTCTATTCATAGACCAATCTGAACCGTTCAAATCCTCATCACCGTATCTGGGCCTATCCTTTCGCAGGGTCCAGATCAACTCCGGACCCACTTCACTACCCTTGTACATTCGAGGGTGACCGCCGTGGCTACCGTTCCAGTCCACGTGCGTGAGGGTGCACGGTATGCACCCCCGCCGGTCCACCATGTTCAGCAGCGTAGGGAAGTAATGCTCCTCAGGGTAACACGTGTCGTCACGTAAGCACGGTAGCTTGAACTTTGACCAAAGCCTCCTGTCACGCACAATAACCCTTGCATGCTTACGCTTCACTACCCAAAACTGGGACCCGATCCGGAAATCCTCGTATTCCACCTCCGGAAGCATCGCTTCCTCCCCACGCGCCGCCCACCGATCGTACGCGCCGGGCTCATTTTTTAATATCTCGATGAAACTCTTCCTCGATTTTATTAAAGTCCTATACGTGTAAGTAAAGGAATGTATTGGGATGCAAGTTGGCGAGAGTAGGGCAAACATTGAGTTCGACTCGTCGTGGAGCAGCGCGTGGGATAGTAACCTACGCGCCGCCGAGATGAGAGTGGGCGAGTGGCGGCGTGTGGGTTTGGAGGGTATAATACGGCGGGCGAAAACGCCGTGAAACGCCGTCGTGTAGTTGAAACTGGGGTCCACGTGCACGTAAATGTTGTACAAATTCTTGGGGGCGCGTGTGAAGAATAGCTCCCATAGAGGTGCAAATGGGAGTGCGGATGTGGTCAAGAACATAAAGGCGACTTTTTTTGTGCGTTTCGGACTCGGGTCAACCCGAGAAGCGAGTTGAAACAGTGAGTCATCAGCCTCGTAATCATCTTCAGATAGTTGAATCGGCGGCGGCGGCGGCGATGAGATAGTTATGTTAACGGTGGTTTGGTTTTTATGTTGGTGGGGTTTTATTAGTGTTTTGGTTGGAGTTAACAATGTGGGATCTGGGTTTCTTTTGGTTATATTAGCAGGGACGGCGGTGATAGGGAGTGAGGATGTGGTGGCGCGTCCTGATAAGGCGGCAGAGGGGGTGGAGGATGGGTTGCTGAAAGTGAAAATGATGGCAAGGGGTAAGCAGAGGAGAATAGCACAGAGAAGAGAGAGTGGTGTGGGTGGAAGCATGGTTTCTAGAAGAGGTTTGTGAGATTTGGTAAAGGGATTTTGGATTTTTAATATATATGTATATATATATATATATATATATATATATGCGGTTTGAAAATACAGACAAGATGATGAGGAGGGTTAAAGTGATAACTACAGCTTATCAGGACCCCTTCATCTTGATTTTGTACACATTAACTTTAATCCCTTTAACGGTAGAAGATTAAATATATAGATATTGAAAGATGTGGTTCATTGTCCACTTTCAATTTTTTAGTATATGTATTAATTAGGCTGATAAGAAATATTGTGTAGATTTACTTAAAGCTGCGATTATTATATATTAGTATTGAATTAATTAAGGGGTGGGATAATGTAGTACGAGCTTCAAGTTCTTTCACATTGGGCAGACAGGTGGCTTACATGCAAGGAAATGGGCCTACAATTTGAGGTGAAGCATTTATAGTGTGTAATGTCACGAGCAAACGAAGGGATGGGCGAGTCATACTTGTTTTGAGATAATATTTATGTACCACCATTATATGCATTTGTGATGGTGAATCCTCAATACATATATGAGTACATAGATAATGGCACACGTGAAACCCCAGGTATCAGTGGGCAATTTTTATTGTATATGGGATCAATGGACCCGATCGATAGGTAATCGTGGATTTGGAGAAATGACGGTGAAAAAACAACTCAATCATCTTAATTCAATGGGAGTGTGATGAATTGAGATTGTCATCTCGGTCTATTTTAGAATCGTCTGACAAAGATTACCTTTATTTAGCTCCGTCTATTTTGATAAAGCCAATATTCTAGTTCAGACGTGGCTTGAAGTCTTGAGCAAATCTTACTAATCACATGACAAGTGCAATATATTTTTTTTTCTTTTTTGGGTGCAACAATATACTTGCTTTAAACGCGTTTATCAACTTGCAATTTACATCAATCACATGACATGTTTAATTTACTATAGTGAACACCTTGGGTTTTGTTGGTTAGTCAATTCCATGCTAAGACCTTCCCTATACAAAGAAAATTCGGGTTTAGGTTTGATTTGATTAAATCTCAATAAATTATAAGACTGATAATTTATATTTATCTTGTAATTAATCACTTGTAAATTACAATATCAATAGAACCAACTTTGAACTGAAATTTTCCATATATTGCGGTTTTTCTTGCGGAGAGTGGGACCGGTGGATGTCGGATAAGTAAGTAAACCGTGAGTATGAAGAGGAAAGCATGCTTATGACCCTCAATCATTTAAAACAATTTTGATGGTGTGAAATTAACTTGTGCATGAGATTTCTTCAAGTTTTCTACATAACTTTTACCATCAAATCTTGGTCTATTTTTTCATCCGCCAGACAGATAAAGGTAATAAAGTGAACCAAGTCTAGACCTTCCGACTCATGCATTGACTTTTAAAGGATAATGATAGAGTAACATGCTAAGTTAGAATGTCTACTTTATATAACTCATTTACCTCTTTCATTCTAAAATTATTATTGTATATTATTTTTTTGGAAAAAATTGCTTTAGTGCTCCTACATTATGAGTTAATTAAATTCTAATTCTTTAAATTGTTCAATTCCGCTTCAACCGAACATCATATAGTTGAGTATAATTGTCCCGTGCGAGTCATTTGAATCGTCCATATACTTAAATATATATATCTAAATTTGATACAATTATAATAGGATCTATTCCTATTTCTTTTTTTTTTCTTTACAATACAAGAGTAGAAACAGGGACGGAGCCACACCAGCGCCCCTCAGAAATTTATTTTTTCACCCTACAATTTTTTGATATTTGGAATTTCGCCACCCCCCTTCCCCCCTCAAAAAAAAAAGTTTAAAAATACCAAGCTTTATCCCCTCTTTATATATTCGCCCCCCTGAATTAAAATTCCTAGCTCCATTCCTAAGTAGAAAGGTGTGGCATTTTACATAAAATTTCTCACTTTTTAATAAAAAGTTGATCGCATACAACTAAGTGGTTGTTGGGAAAAAACCTACGGCTTGTGAACCCCAACACGACAAAAGTTTGAATTCATCGGAGACACCACTTTGAGAAGAGCTTCTCTTTGCACAACCCGATACTAGTAATTACGCTTCCCTGCATAATTTTTAACAATTCAAAAAAGAAAAAGAGACTATTAACGAAATATAAACTAACTCAAAAATAAATGTATGAAAAATTCAAGCCCAAACCAAAATATTCGCCCCAAATATAAAAGGGGCAGGCCCTTTTAGCCTCTCTTATGATAAACTAAAGCAAAATCAGCCCATGAAAATAGGCCTATCTTCCCGTTTTAAAGTGACAAGCCCAAAACCACTTAGATTTAGCAAATTCCAAACAGCCCCTTAATGGGACATTATCACAGCGTGAGGCTGGGGGTTTAGGCTTTAGATTGCCTGCCGACAGTGACAAATATCGTCATCATCGTCAGACCTTCCTAATCACCCCCCACCACATGAACGGTCGGTCACTCCTCACACACACTACACACATTGGTGCGTGTATATGTGTGTGTGTATGAAATTAGCAACCCTTGAAGCATTGGGAAGCTGGCATGTGTCTGAGTGGGGGACAAGACAAAAACTCTATCACCCCACCCCCTCCTTCAAAATAATTTGATTGCCACTTGCCACTACCCATAACAAAAGTGAAATATTAGCAATTTAGTACTATTTATTAATATTATTATTATTATTAGAAGTAGAAGATGTTTGAAAAGTATAATTCACAATTCCAAAGGGCCCTAGCCTCCCTCCAATTATCACCCTTTTCTTTATCACTGTTAAAACACACTGTTTCCCTTACTAAATACTCTCTGCATTTCCATTTCATTTCCTAACAAAGAAAGCAAATCAAAAAGCAAACACAAAGCCCAAGATCAAAGTTTGGCTGTTTGTTTGTTCTTCCTCACTGCTACCTGTTTTTCATTTCTATGCTTTAGTTGTTGAAGATGCCAAGACCAGGGCCAAGACCTTATGAGTGTGTTAGAAGAGCTTGGCACAGTGATAGACACCAACCCATTAGGGGTTCTCTTATTCAAGAGATTTTCAGGTAATCTGTGTGTGTGTTTTTGTGTGTGTGTTTATGTGTGTGTGTGTGTGCATATATATATATATATATATATATATTTGAAAGTATTTTGGGATTTTTGTTTGGTTAGGATTGTGAATGAGGTGCATAGCTCAGCTACTAGAAAGAACAGAGAATGGCAAGAGAAACTCCCCATTGTTGTCTTGAAAGCTGAAGAAATTATGTATTCCAAAGCTAACTCCGAGGTAGCTTTGTGTTTTAACACACTTAATTTCATTAAAGATTACTCTTTTATGGTCTAATTCATTTGGATTTGTGCTTTTTTGTTTGCTTAGGCTGAGTATTCGGACCTTAAAACTCTCTGGGATAGAGTGAATGATGCAATTAACACGATTATTCGAAAAGATGAGAGTACTGAGACTGGGGAACTTTTGCAGCCTTGTATTGAAGGTATAGTATTGGACTTTTACCCTAATTGGAGTTGAATAGTTAGCTATATCCTTTTTTGCGTTTATATGTGAATATTTAGGCACACATGTTGTGAATTTGTTTTGTAATTTGAGAATTTACTGTATTTTAACCAAACATCATGCTGAAATGCAATTTCTTGTTTCTACTTGACTAGCTGCACTACATCTGGGATGCACTCCTAGAAGATTATCGAGAAGCCAACGAAACGATTCTCCAAGATATTACCTTAGGCCTGAGATGCCAGTGGCTACCTCTCCTGCCAGCAATTCAAATGCTAAAGTTTATGCAAATCAAACAACCAATAGTCCTCTCATGCTCCATTGCCCCCAATATTCGACTCACGATACTATGAAATCCTTGCCTTATTGCTTAAAGACTGACAATCATAATATACAAAGCAAATATTATAGTGATAATAGGAAATTCCCGGTCTTACCCAAGAATTTTGCATTGAGTGATAACCATGACCATCATGCATCACCCCAAACTTATGCTTCAACAAACACATGGCCTGCCTATCCCTTGTACTATAATAATCAGACTCAACCTGAAGTCAGAAAGTTGTATCCAACGAAGCCATCGAGCTCATACTCTCGCATTATGGAGAGTGATAATCATGTTTTGCATCAAAATCTTTATCCTTCTAAACCTGATGCTTTGGAATGTGTTTTTCCGTCCAATCATGAATATACTCCGAACATAGGGCATGAAATCAACTGTGATCTGACATTGCGGTTGGGCTCCATAGTGGTTCCATGTGCAAGTAATGAGAATAGTTGGGCCTTGCAGGTGGAGAATGGTAATCCAAGCACTTTGGAGAGGAGGAAATTCAAGAGCTGTCTTAATGAATGATGAAAGATTTCTCCTCTCCCTCACTCCAATTTTGATGATATGTTGGATATTTTTGTACTTTTGAGATTCTTAAGTTGACAGTAGAGGCAACTGTAAGTGCATGCCATCCAGCTGAGGATGAACAATTTGTGTCGGCAGCTCAACACATTACCAAGGCATATTCAGTCTCCGAGGTTTTGAAACCAGAGTCATCATATGTAATCCAGTAGTAATCTGTTGTTTTCAGGTACTTGTAAATTCTGGTACTTTAGTTGCTAGTAGGTGCATCTGAAATGTAAATACACCATTGAATCATAGTTATTTGTAAAGAGTGATTAAGTTGACATAACTCCAGTTTTTTGCTAAAGATTTAGAGAGTAGCCCTTGAATTTACATAAAACCTCCAATGGGTTATTTGGGTCATTGATTTGTTCTTCTTCAAATTGCAGAAGGAATTTACAGAGCCGGTCGAAAAAGAACTGGGTAGTCTCCAAATGGGGGGATAATTCAATCTATTGAGAACGCATTTGTTTTCGATTTTGCCTAATGACCGTTTTTACAGTCCTAACCAAGCTTCTCGGTTCCTTATAAGCTGGTAGTTTCATAGTGCTATGAGAGCTTGGTGGCTCTAATATGGCATGAATGGAGATCTTGGTAGAACAAGCTTCAAGAAGAGGCATATGGCTAGTAAAACCACTTGAATGTTCAAATCATATTAACAAGATAATGGACCTAAGGTTGGTGGACCATAGTTTGTTTAGTAATGAACACTCTGTGTGTGTCTGTTGGAAGGGGGAGACTCGACCCTACTTCATTTGATTATGAAGGTGAGAAGTGGCTGAAAGAATTGATAGCATTTTTTGTATTATCTTTCTTCTCATACATAATGTTTTTTAAGCTTTTAAACTTCAAGTGGCCTAAAGGAAGGGCCATTGAGAATGAGAGCATGCCTATAAAAGGATAATAATTTGCCATCATCTAAAGTTATTCATCTTGCCTTAATAAATGTCTTAAAAAGCAAGGAGGAGCTTTAGTTTGAGTTTGTAGGTCCCTACATGCCCTTAGCATCTTTTTCCTATCTTGCCTTCTTTTTTCGATGGCGATTGAACAAATCATGAACTTCAAGATAAGGTGGGATATCTTCTCTTTATGCTGCATCAAATTTGACCTTTTATTGCAGAGAGAAGTGTCTGAAGATGCGCGCATACGGAAGTTCTTATTGGCTTATGGCCCCAGATATATTGTGGAGAGTGACAGAACCTGAAGAAAAGGCCAAACCTAAAACCAAAAAGAAAAGTAAAAAAAAATTGTAACTTTATTCCTCTTGATCAAAAGTTTGGAACAGCTCAGTTCATTGACAATGAACTGGATAATTATTTACTGAAGAAAATACAACTCACTGTGCCAAACCATTTAAAGTAAATACAACAGATTGTATTTCTATTCTAGACTATATATTTACAGTTTGTGGATTGTCTTATGGCGAAGGAGACGATATACAGGTATCTGGAGAAGAAGAAAACGGGGAAGAAGTTGACGATGAAGGGAGAGAAAATGAGCAACTATAGTTAAACTCTATCTGCAGCCTGTGATGAAGCGAAAAGTAAGAAACAGTCTTCTTTTTCTCTTCCTCTTCCAGTTCCTTTAATGGTATAGCTGCAAGAAATCTTTTAATGAATTCTCTGCAACATTCTTTTCCACTGCATATAATCTTTTCCTTTTCCTCATCCTCGGTACTGTTGTTTTTTGAAGCTTCGCTTTTTTCTTTGCCCGCATGTTTTTGCATTATGACCGAGTCATCAAATTTTAGTATGTATGCTTGATTGCACCCTTCAAACAGCCTTTCTCCTAATGTGTCGATTATGTAATAAGCGTTTCCCTCGGCTTTCAACACGAAGAAATGGTCATTCCAGCTCACAATGTATATCCTCGGTTCTATCTCATTATTGCTGCTAATTTCATTCCATATGTCATCAAAGGACATGGCTTCTTTCAACGACTCGAATGTCTCAGCACCAAAAAACCCGACAAACGACTTGTTATGTGAAATGGATATGGGTCGAATATTGGCTCGTAAGACAGTCTCGAGATCGAAATGCTTGTTGGGGAAGTCATTAACATAAGCAGCATTTTCACATAGTTTTCTCCATTCCGAGGAACCTTGTATTATGAGGTTGTCGAATTCTGGCCTGTTGGGCATGGCGTCGCTGTTTGAGTGAAGCCAGTGGGATATCACGGCGACTAAAGCCGTGCAAGCACTTTCTCCGGCAGCCTTATCACTCCGTTGGTCGAAAGAAGCGAAGAAAACTTGAGATTTGAGCTTTGTTTGGCCATCTCTACTTATTATCTCCTTTTCTTCCCAAACACCTGCTCTGCAGCCTTCATCTCCTGAACCGGGTTTTCCCGGATCATCTTTCTGAAAGCAAATACGAGAAAATGACCATTATCAGATTAATAATAATTAGTAGCGTATCTTGCATTTTAAACAGTGAAAATGAATATTTATTTCCGATTAGACCCTTAATATATTCCAGGTGTACTATGTATAAACAATACTGCATAGACAACTGTTTTAGTTTGAAAAATTCAACAACAGTAACTTAAATCTTTTTCTGACCCCATTAATAGCAACTAAAGAGAAGGTCAACGAAAAACCTGATAAAATAGTAAAATTATGTAACAACTACAAGCACATTTATTCAAATCTTTACCAAGACGCATCATTTTTAAATGTTTTTGACCTTGTAGAATATAAAATGAAACCCCATACGCAAATAAAGAAGCTTTTTTCAATATTCAACGCCTTAATCTCACAGTAACACAGTAAATAAATCAATAATGATACCTGTGATACTTGGTCAGAGCATTGAGGGTCAGGATTCTGATTGCTACAGCTTTCTTGTGTTTGTTCATCTTCAAAATTATCTTCTTTTGTTTTAGCTCGCTTAATACTAAAGCGTCTACTCTTCCACGAAAACCATCCTTCTTTCTTCGTCGACAACGACAAACTCGTTGGTGCTGCTGATTCATCTTTTGCCTCAAACGTGCTCGACTCATCGGATTCGTCCAGAGTGATTTCCTCCTGGCTCAATGCTTTTCTTCTTCCTTTGACACTTTCGTTGAACTCATTATCGGATAACCCTTTTACTTCACTGCATTTTGTTGAGCCGCCTCGAGTTGTTGCTATTGAATCTTGAGGCTCTCTTATTTCAACAAAATTAAGTAGAACCTATACATACAAATATTTATTGCATTAGTGAAAATATTATTTCAAACTTAGCCTAATATGAATGCTTCATTTGTTACTTACATATAACATAGTTAGCATCTCAAATATTGTAAGCAATAGCAATCTTGCAGGGGAGAAATCTAATACGGACCTAATTAATTAATTAGATTAAATCTAAATGCTTACGTGGCAATTTTAGCTATAATTGCCTTGATTACGGCCATGTCAAATTACAACTAGTCAATGGTCCCTAAGTTTTCAAATGTAGAAACTGTGAATTAGTCCATGATTAATTATTGTCATAGAGATTAGGCTTTAATACTATCTTATTACTGACCTCATATCAAAAGTAAAGAACCGATTATAATTAATTAATTAATTAAATCAAGACTAAATTGAAGGTTTCAACTATCTCCATATTACTTAATAACAAAAAAAAATTAAGTGGACCTTGTATATGTACTATTATATAATTTTCCGGTAAAGGTAAGGGCCGGTCAATATTTAACTATGATATGATTATGAACGTATCTAATGGAGCTGAAGCAATGATACACAACACAACAAACGCAATTCATTCACAAAAATACTAAATTAAAATTTACATAGTTCAATTAATTAGCTTATAAGAGTTTGGATGCAAAAAGTAATGCCTTAAAACCAGCTAAAAAAATATATTTGATAATAAGTCTATATACCAATGAAATCAGTTTTTATTTATTATTATTAAATAACAAAGGAGCATAAATTTTACCGTGAGGGTAGCTTCTCTGGCAATTCCATCAATCTGCAACTTTAAAGGAAGCTTCTGTTCAACTGAAGAGTTGTTCATATTCAAAGCAATTTCTGCTATGTTTATCGAAACTCTCCCGATCACCGCCATTTTAGCCTTTGCATCCATCTTCTGATCACCCTATTTTATTTTAACACATAGAAAACAAATTAACCATATCAATTATATATATATATATCAACTACTTACATAGAGAACATAATTTTCCAGGCTTCAATATATATATATATATATATCAACTACTTACATATAGAACATTGAATGAAATTTCCCAGGCTCCAAGCTTTTGATGATGATGATGATGATGATTAGAATTAGAAACAACAGAAAAACAACACGAATTCTCGAACCACTGATCCTCCTCATCCCACACAATCACCCTCAATCCTTTCTTCAAAACTTTCTCGCGCGAAAATTCAATTTTCTGCCTCGAATTTCGTTGAAACGGCGCCGTGAAAGTAAAAAACTTAGGTTCGCCTTTCCATTTAATTTTGATCGCCACAAAATTCTCCGTCGTCCTCATCTGAGATTCATCTTCATCGCCGCCGTCTTCTTCTTGCAATCCTTCAAGCTTAATCGGTTTCACCGCCACCTGAAACCTCCGCGTCGCCGCCGGCCACGGCGACCATTTCCTCATCTTCACCGCCATCCCCTAATTTCCTTTTGGTTTTGTTTTTAATTGCTTTTTGAATATGAAGAAATATTATTGGAAAATTTTCTGTTGTCAGAATATATATATATATTTTTAAGGAAGGAGACAATACTGTTTTATTGAAGGCAAGGGGATATTACGAAGAAATGGTGCCCGTTTAATTAGCGACTGCAGAGGAGTATTAGCAAAGCAAACCAATAGGGAGCTGCCACGTAAGGTAATTGAACTTTGTTAAGAAGAGGGACATGACGTGTCTGGGGTTGATTGGTTCTATGCTGAGGTATTTGGGTTGTACAGAATTGTTGGATTCCTCATGGAACTTACGAAGCGGAGACACGTAGACGCAGGAAGGAATTTCCACACGTGGTGTAAGCGTGAGATTAGGGGAATCCTACGGGGACGATATGTACGTAGAGCAACGTTAGATACACCGCATACGTCTCCCTTTTCTGTGTGCAAATACAAAAGATTTACGCCTTTTTTTCCCCCCCAAAGATAGACAAAAGGAGTTGCTAGCAGCTATGAGTTCCAAATTGACGAGATGAAAATGAAATCTATCCCTTTATGGTACTCGTCGTGGTATCATCTCTAGCTCCCCTAGATCAAGTTCGCTCGTATTTATTTGACTATTAATCATGTCCGTTCATTTTCACATGTCTCATCTCGTTCTCACCTAAGAGCTATACCTGAGATCCTATTTAAAGTGGATATAATGACTCAACAAATTCGAACTGATAGCTTTAAATTATGGATCATACAGACCCTATAAAACTCCAAATAAGGATAGAAAAGTCATAACTTGTAACGGTGGAAGCTGATACCACTGGACTAACAAAACATTTTTTAAAAAAATTCAAGATGAAAGGGATAACCTTAATATCTAGCTCGACAAACCCAAGTTGATAGTCATAATCCTGAGTCATTAAAATTCTAACTCCATGTGGGGGGGGGGGAGTCACAACCTGTGACAATTTGAATTCAAACTCAAAACCTCCCACATAAAGTGGGAGGTCGATAGCGCTAGACCAATAGGTTTTTGGTTAACAACCCTTGGGTTAAAAGATTTATGCCTTTTGGAGGAATGATTGAGGTTTGCGCAACTGGACTTCGTCAACATAGTCTTTTTTGGCGGCCCATTCCTTGACAACCATATCTGAGCTTCTCTGAAGACAGGCCCATGGTCCTCACACACAATCCTATCTTCTAGATTTGATATAAAAAATTACGGCCCATTATCAAAAATAATTAATAGCACTTGCCTCCCAAATTAATTAATTTGCTTTCTCAAGAAGTTTGGGCGTTTGGCATTTGCTTAATCCAATTGACTTTAATTAATTGTGTATCAAAGTCTGAGAAAAAGCAATTATTTGTACTTAATCCATCTGACTTAACCAGACAATGACTTAACTTACAATATGTAGAAAAGCTTATTCTAACCTAATACTCACTTTAATGGCAGTTAACCAATGCAATTCAAGGAAAAATGTATAGATTTAAGCTAAAAGTAGCTTTTCAGTTTTGATTATCCATTTATTAGTGTATTTCTTGCTGAAATTTTCAATGCCGGCCCCAGGGACTTAGTCTGAAAGCTCTTTTTAGGAAGAAGAACACGATAATATGTACATATGGTTTGAATATGTAGAGGATGAAAGTGCTTTATTTACTCCCCTACTCAAACTGTTTTTTTAAACATTGCTTTACAACTGCTTCGCTTCTTCATTATGGACTTTCTGATATGTTGATTTTGGACTAGTTCTTCTACGTTTTGAATTTTTAACATTGATATAAAACTGTGTTATCTTTCGAGTCGAGCTGAGCAAATGCATTTTTCGTATTTTGTTTGCATATTTTACGAATTTGAGAAACAATCTTGAATCAATATATCACATTAGCTAGCTAGGACTAGCTAGCTAGTTTTAATCAAATTCTTAGATAAATTATTGAGTTGAATTATAAAATTGTATAATATGTTTGAGACTTGATTTATTAGGTTGATTGGTTAGCTGAATTGAATTTTCAAGAATGGATCACAAATCTCCTTGATCTTCACAAATCTGCAAGTTGGATATGCCTTGCATATTTTAGCCCTTAATCATTTAACAAAAAATATCTTTCGGTTGTCATTAGTCTAAGAATGGACCCTTTTGTAATTCCCAAGATACGAGAATACAATATAGTATTTATTAAGTTTTGGATTTTGCGTAGTTTGACAGTTCTAGAAGGTTTGATCATGCTAACCATATGCTTAGCTAATAATTAATCTATTTTATGATATAATTTTCACCCTTACAAAATACACAATACACCATTAAATGAAGGTAATTGATGGGCTTTTTACTATCACTCCCCTACATTTCATGATCATTGGTGATTGGTCTCGGTGTAGCATACAATTTTCTCAAGTTTGCACACAAATCATGAATTTTTCTACTTACAGGATTAATTCATTGGCGAACTAATATAAATTTGTAGTGAAAATGTTTTAGTGCTCATTGGAAATAAATACTTATTAAAAAAATTGAGTAAAATTGAGGAAGCCATTGAGTTGGTCGATAATGCAAGCAACCAACAACCAAAATTTGAGTATAAACCTTCACAAACATAAAAAAAAATGATTAACGTACTTTAGAAAATAAATTTTACTAGAATTAGTTGTTAAAAATAAAATTTCATAAACACTGATCAAACTCCATCGTGCATGGTAGTGATTAATGCATGGGAATTGGGATGCAAATCCCGAAATGGAATGACATTCACGCACCTAATTAAGACAAGAGCATCGGCCAACCAGGATTCTGAATTTTCTTCTCTTTCCGTACAACCTCATAATTATCAAATTAATTCCAGCAGACTAAGATTAATATCAGACTTGAATGAGTTCATCTACTCAAGTCAGTGTGGGATAATTATATGTTTAATGGTTTAAGAGTATATTATATATCTATTTCTATCGCATAAATATATGTAAAGACCTCACACAATGCATCTTACTGTATGAATATATAGATACTAAAATCATTGAATTTGATCTAGCATTGAATTTCCATCAATATGAGTCCGAGTTTTTTTTCTAATTCATCAGTTTCAAGACATCTCATTATGATATACTTCTTTTTTTTCTAAATGAAAAATTTGGTTAGTGTTGGCTCTCGTCATCTGCAACGAGTCAGAGCATATCTTCGGGAGCAAAGGTAACTTACAGAGGTAGTTACATATCGCCCATCAATACTGCTCTCACATCGACAACTAATGGAATTGTACCCACAACCTTCTGACAGGAATTGAATCATTCCTTACCAAGATAACTAATGGAATCGAATCCACATCCTTCTGACATGATTTAAGCCGTTCATTACCAATTGAACCAAGAAGTGCTCGGCCCATCATTCTATACTAGTCATATATAAGTTCAACATAATCTCTCCAAATTTCGTATAAAGACTAAAGATTTGAAATTCTAAAAAACTAATTAAAAATAAAATAAAATAACATTAATTCCCAAATCTTCTATGTTTCTGAGGATTATCTAAATTATAGTACTATAAATATTTGAGAATTAGGAAAATTTATCTGCCAGCCTAGCATCCACAAATTAAGATAGTAAAATGAAGTAAATTACAAGTTGAAAAAGGTGTGCCCCACAGTAGTGTTCCAAGTGGGGTTGAAACTTGAAATACCCTGTACCGGCGGGTGTGAGTTGGTAATGCCATGTCTCTTATTCAAAATATTTAAAATATATTTTGGTCACAATCGTCCAACCCCCTAATTTAATTATTCCAACCAGCATTTATTGCTCCCCCCTCATCTACACCTAATAATCAAATCCCATTCATGCCCCCACATGCATAACCACAAACACTCCATCTCACTAATATATATATATATACATACATATATATATATTATTAGTAATACATAATTTTGTAATGGTCATTAAGCTCTACTTATTTATTTATTTACTTATTGTGTGTTTGTTTAATTTTAAATTATGAATTAAATAGAACAGCTGTATGTCTTTCGGACAATCCTAGTTAAACAACAAAAGTTAATGCCCGCCTCAGATCTCGCCAATTCTTTGACATAAGCAAAAACAGATTCATCTAAATCTTTAATTCATCAGGCCCATGTTTTGTTTCTTCTCATTATCAGTCTTACCCCAAAAAACAATTCAATTCATGATAGCTACCACACACAGTGACTGGACTGGTATGACTATGAAATGAATGAATTAGTACTACTTCCCCACCTCTCTTCTGTACTGCTTCATTAATGGCTTTTTTACCATTACAATTTTCTTCCTAAAGCTGTAGCCTTTTATTTTCTTTTCTTTCACCCAATTTAAGTTAAGTCCTCTTTGATGACTACAGACTAGAGCAGCCTCTGCCAATTCATGGAACTGTCTTTGTTATACAAAAGGTCCCTTTACATTATCAACTTTTGTGATCACTTCCTTTCTCTCTCTAGAATTCAGCTTTCTCTCTCATACTCAGTGCTCTTTTTTTCGCCATTTTGGTTGTCAAAAATATGATCTTGAACATTCTATATACCGTAACTTCTCGGGTTTTTCATGTTTTTACTAATGTTGTTTGTAATTTCAGAATTGTGGGATTCGCATATGTGCAACAGTTAGCAGGGCATGTTTGGTTTTAGGAATTCAAATTGTATTCATGCTGTTTTCTAGCTTGGATTTTTGAATTGAGCTGAATAAAATTAAAATCTGTATGTGGTCATGGGAAATCAGGGATGCATCCCAATTATGTGTTTAGTTTTTGTATTTCTGCTGAAAACATGCACTGCTAGTGTTCAAAATATTGGAATTTTGAAACCTGGATTCAGAGGATCTGAAATGTACTGGATAGACAATGATGGGAAATTTCTAGTATCCAATAGTTCCCATTTTGCTTTTGGCTTCACCAAAACCGTCGACGTCACTTTGTTTCTTCTTGCTGTGATTCACCAGGACAGCTCAACTATAGTTTGGGCTGCCAATAGAGACTCCCCTATTCAAAATTCAGATAACTTTGCATTTGATGATACTGGAAATGCTTTCTTACAGCGTGGGGGTTCGACAATTTGGTCGACGGGTACTGCTAATAAAGGAGTTTCTAATATCCAATTGCTGGATAGTGGAAACCTGGTTTTGATTGGGGATGATGGGAGTGTGGTTTGGCAAAGTTTTAGCCACCCCACAAATACCCTTCTGTCAAACCAGGAGTTTTCTCAAGGGATGAAACTTACAAGTAATCCTAGATCGAAAGCATCCAATAATTTAACCTATTCCCTTGAGATTAAATCAGGGAATATGATTCTTTCTGCGGGTTTTCATCCCCCACAGCAGTACTGGTCTATGGGGAGCGACACCCGAAAAACCATCAATAAAGGTGGAAATAGTGTCACTTCTGCCATTCTGAGTTCTAATTCTTGGAAATTTTATGATCCAACCAAGGTCTTGTTATGGCAGTTCATTTTTTCAGATAGTACCAATGGTAATGCGACCTGGGTGGCAGTTTTAGGTGATGATGGTTTCATCAACTTCATGATGCTTCAAGGTTCGACTAATCCCTCATCGACAAAAATACCTGGAGATCAGTGTAGTAGGCCTGCAGCGTGTGATCCCTACTCCGTATGTTATCCTGGCAATCAGTGTCAGTGTCCATCACCACTTCCTAACTGCAAGTCGGTGACTTTGCCTTCGTGTGACAATTCCTCAACGGGTTCTCTGGAGCTTGTAAGTGGCGGTGATGGTCTCAGTTATTCCGTGCTGGGATTTGTTGAGCCCTTCAATAAAACCACTTTAGATGGCTGCAAAGCTTCTTGCCTTGGGAATTGTTCTTGTGTTGCTATGTTCTTCGAGGGCAGTTCAGGGAATTGTTTCATGTTTAATGAGATAGGAAGCATGGAAGGTTCCACAAATGGTGCAAACTACTCTTCCTACATCAAAATCTCCTCCACTAGTGTGGGAAATAGTGAAGGTGGTGGAAATAAGCGCTCCCCGTTCGTAATTATCATCGTGATTGTGACAATTATTGTTATATTCGGTCTTCTTTTCGCGGGTTATCATTTCCATAGAAAGAGCAAGAAAGTCCCCGAAAGTCCTCGGGCTAGTTCAGAAGAGGATAATTTCTTGGAGGGTATATCCGGGATGCCAATCCGTTTCACTTACAAGGATCTTCAGACAGCAACAAATAACTTTTCTGTGAAACTTGGCCAAGGAGGGTTCGGTTCGGTTTATGAAGGTAGTCTCGTTGATGGGACCCGTCTGGCTGTGAAACAATTGGAAGGTATCGGTCAGGGTAAAAAGGAATTTCGGGCTGAAGTAAGTATCATAGGCAGCATCCATCATCTTCACTTGGTGAGGCTCAAAGGCTTCTGTGCTGAAGGAAGCCACCGGCTTCTTGTATATGAGTACATGGCGAACGGGTCGTTAGATAAATGGCTTTTCAAAAAAGGAAACAACGAATTCATGTTAGATTGGAACACGAGATACAAAATCGCTGTGGATACAGCCAAGGGCCTAGCTTATCTCCATGAGGATTGTGATGTAAAGATAGTTCATTGTGACATAAAACCCGAAAATGTGCTTCTTGATGATCATTTTATGGCCAAAGTCTCGGATTTCGGACTTGCTAAGCTCATGAATAGAGAACAAAGCCATGTTTTTACCACATTAAGGGGCACTAGAGGGTACCTTGCACCAGAATGGATCACAAACTACGCCATATCTGAGAAAAGTGATGTTTATAGCTACGGAATGGTATTGCTCGAACTAATTGGTGGTCGGAAAAACTATGATGCAGGGGAAAGTTCAGAAAAATCCCACTTCCCATCCTATGCTTTCAAAATGTTGGAAGAAGGGAAATTGAAGGACATTATTGATGCTAAACTTACGGTAGATGAAGAGGATGAGAGGGTCTCTATAGCAATCAAAGTTGCTTTGTGGTGCATACAGGATGATATGTACCTCCGGCCCCCGATGATAAAAGTAGTGCAAATGCTTGAAGGGCTCAGCCCTGTTCCACAACCGCCGACCTCTTCTCAACTCGGGTCCCGGCTGTTCACTAATGTCTTTAAGTCGATCAGCGAAGAGGGAACTTCATCTGGGCCGTCTGATTGTAATAGCGATGCTTATCTTTCCGCGGTTCGTCTTTCAGGTCCTAGATAACAAACAGCTAGCTGCATGTTGTAAGGGATCCTAACATGGTCGTAGGCCTTTGCCGATGAGTTTTTATGTGTCTTTTTCCCCTGTAAAGTTCTTAGATTGATTAATTGCACAAATTTTGTAACACAAGTTATCATGAAGCTAAATATATTATCATGTTTGTACTTGTATTCTTGATCTGTAAATGAATGGTTAAAGATCATAACTTGAATTGTTTCCAAATCACTATAACTAATTATTGTGGTTTTGATTATCCCTGCACGAAATAATAATTATTGAACAACTTTACAGGATATATATTTTTATTATGGAAAATTACGCCAGTACCCACGACTATAATAGGATATTACACAAACTTGCCCTTTTAAAATTAAAATTACAAATACCTAATTCACTGTAATTGAAAATTACATTTATCAATTTTTTGATGACGAACTTCCAAAAGAGCCCCTGTCCAAATGTCATTTAAGAAAAATTACACCAACTTCCCCTTTTATTTTTGAATGAAATTACACAAATATTCCCTGCAATTCGTATAATTAGCCCACACGAGATCTTCTATTGCAAAATAGTGTTGAATCTCGTATTGCATATCATGATTGTTCGACAAGTGTATATAATTCATATTAAATTTATATTTAAAGAAATATTTTATACATATTGCATTTATATGTAAAGTCCAATAGGAAATTGCAATATCGTTTGCAATAGAAGATTCTGTAATTACCGATATAAAGGCGCGTGTTGGTATTTTAAAAAAAAGAGGGGAATTTTGGTAATTACACGCTATAAGAGAGGGTACGATACAAAAATATTATTCAAGTTTTTTTGTTTTTTTAATAATTTAAGTGAAGGGTAAAAATGTTATTTAGTATTGTTCAATCATTGGCCAAAGATTTTCAAGGGGTAAATGTAATTTTTAATTATAATAAGTAAGTATTTATAATTTTAATTATAAGAGGGTAAATTTGTGTAATTAATATGGGTTGGTGTAAATTTCACTTTTTATTATTTCACTGACACATCCATTTTCCTCGTCACAAAATTTTTAAAAGAAATAACAATAATAATAATAATAATAATAGTAAAATATCAGAGAAGAAGCTACCGACAAGGGACAAGCTTCTTAGCCATTTACTGAAAATGAGGGGCACCGTCGCCGCCGTCGACCCGTGGTCGCTCTGTTCCGCCACCTCCTTTGCCTACGGCACGGCGCTCCGCTTCGCCGTTAAAAACTCGCCACGTGTCGAATTCGGCTGGAAAAGGCTCAAGGTATCCTGTTCCGCTTCTTCTCCTTCTCTACTTGGGAGGCGAGCGCTTATGTATGTGGCGACGACGTCGTTTCTCATGCCTTCACCCAACTTCGCCATTGCTACCGAGTAAGCTGAATCCTAACGTTTTTCAGTTTATCAGTGTCATTTCTTCCGACTTAAACGTATCTGTAATGAAGCATATATATATATATATATAATATAATTGTGATGCACTAACATTAGTTATTCTAAACGGTAAATGATAGTTTTCTCTTCTCCTATACAATCTCGCCCTCACTTGCTCAATTCTTTAAATTTTGTGCAAAATTTAAGACAATTGTGTCATATTAAGCGACGACGTTTAGGATTTTC
This sequence comes from Buddleja alternifolia, assembly GCA_019426215.1. Classification (NCBI taxonomy): domain Eukaryota; kingdom Viridiplantae; phylum Streptophyta; class Magnoliopsida; order Lamiales; family Scrophulariaceae; genus Buddleja; species Buddleja alternifolia. The sequence continues at coordinate 41,330,394 of CM033399.1, read as the reverse complement.
GTAGTTTAGGAATTAGAATAGGACTTGAATGAGAAAGTAAGAGTGTCTTCAGTTGTCTCAGTTACATCTCTACATTTGAGAAATTCATCATCTTGTTACATTTAGATCAATGTATTGAAGAGAATAAGCTAGTTAACGTTGCGGTCATTTTAGGAAAAATGCACTCGCATATATAATTCTTGTGATGGCTTATTGACCTCGGTTTTTTGGGATCCAGTGAAAATACTCTCTTGCAAGAAGAGATCAGGAAGGTATTATCCAAAGGCTATGCCGCGGGCTTGCTCCGTTTAGTTTTTCATGATGCTGGAACTTTTGACAAGGGTGATAATACAGGTATTATTATGTCACATCACTCACAACACGAATCTTGTGTTTTTACGTTGCCAAATATTGACAATTCCGGTGACTATTTTACAGTAGCCATTCCTCTCTATGGTTCTTATAAACAAGCATTTTGATTTCCTAGTAATCCACTTTATGATTTTAGGTGGAATGAATGGGTCGATAGTTTATGAACTTGACAGACCTGAAAGCATGGGTCTTCAGAAGTCCGTGAAGGCAAGATTCGCTTATTTAGCTTCTTGTGTCTTTCATTTAATTTTTCGATGAACTGTTCTGCATACGCACATATGGGACTAGCCTATGTTGCTATACTGTTTAACATAATTTTTATCCACTATTTAAGATTCTTTTTGGCTTCATTTAATATTCAGTATGGTCAACCCTTTACACGACCTCCAATCAGCTAATTCCTGAATGCATAAATTGTTGTCTAGATTCTGGGGAAAGCAAAAGTTCAACTGGATGCAGTACGACCAGGTACTTATGGCGAAAGGAACCATGAGAGTTTTCTAGCTCCAGTATAAATAATATACCATCTGATTCCTTTGTTATTGCACTTTCCAGTATCCTGGGCAGATTTGATAGCTGTGGCTGGAGCAGAGGCAGTTTTAGTTTGTGGAGGTCCAAAGATCCCTGTTCAGTTGGGAAGAATAGATGCAACGTAAAGGGCTCAATCTTATCAACATTTACATATAGTTAGACTGGTTTTCCTGTCTCGCAGTAAATATTGGATTTCTTGAGATGAGTTATGCCAACATATATAAAAACTGACAGAAATATGAGTAAATTAGTGCATTGGTACACTTGCACCAGTACACGAATAACCACCACTAGGAGTAGTCACCATAACTACCAGAAGGTCCAGAGCTGCAGGTGCCGCTCATGTGCACATATCATCAACACTTGAGCGCCACACCTTTGTTCACTGCGACCAGGAGCTATGGTGCTATTATGATCTGATATTCATGTTGCTTGCAACTGTCTTGAATTCTAAACCCCAAGAGTGTTTTTTGATCGTGAGTAGCTGGGTTTCTACTTGAATCTTATACCAGTAGAAGCTAATATCTAAGTAAAACATTACACAAAGATACGAATTTGTGAAATAATCTCCAGCAGCAATGCTTGTACATAACCCATCCAAAATGTGAACTCCAAATTCCTTAACATTAGGGCTCTTGTATATGTTAAATCATTTTATCATTTTATATCAGTTGTATTTCACTATATGGTCTGGAGGTATCTTTAAGTCACAATAAGAAGACTTGTGTATAAGAGTTCGTCTTCTACCTCGCAGGGTGCCTGATCTTGAGGGGAAGCTTCCTGAAGAATCATTGGATGCAGCTGCCATGAAGCAATGTTTTCACCAGAAAGGTTTCTCGTGAGTATTATCTGATGCACATTTTATCTTCACCTATTCATACTTCTCTTTGTTCACATTTTTTCTCATACTCAGGCATGCACTTATTTTCTTCCTTTCTAAAGAAGTTTTTGGTATGTTGATGCCGTAAATGTTTGAGATCATTCATCCACTTCCATTTTTTTTTTAATTATTATTGTTATTATTGAACCTCATTTCTCGAATGAAGTATATATCCATGTACTAAACAGGAGACTTGTCTGTAAATGGTGGATAAATCCTGGATATAATTTGAAGGGCTTACAATTTCTTGGATTTCTTTCCTGGGTACTGATACATGAAGAACAGAATATTACCTCTATGCTAATAGAAATATTGGAAGCTTACAAGAGCTCTATTGAAATTACCTTATTCATGTAACCAGTAATAAGCTTTCTCCATAAAAGTAATGAAACTGTCTTTAGCCATTGTGATTGAGAAACTATTGGGTGGACCAATCAGTAAATTAATAGCTATTTTACCTTTTTCATCTGACCATCAAGTCTGACAGGATGGCTTAAGTTTATAAGCAAGTCGATTTAGGCATATTGCCTGTACAAGTTTTTAAGCGACTCAATTTAGGCACATTGCATGTACTTTATAGGCATTCCACTTTTATTCACTTTTGTTTCACTTTATAGATATGCCCATTGTTAGTGCTGGACTAAATATGAAAGAGAATCCTCTGCAGAGCCCAGGAACTTGTTGCATTGTCTGGAGCTCATACTCTAGGAAGCAAAGGTTTTGGAAATCCGACCGTCTTTGACAATTCATACTACAAAATTCTTCTAGAGAAGCCATGGTCATCTTCAGGTGATACAGAGAAGTTCTCTCTTCCTATCAATCTCATTTTAATCGTTTTCCAGGCAGCCTAATTAGCTCTCCATTTAACCAATAAGATTCTCTAGCAACAAGCTACTAAGTTTTACTGAAGAATTCTTATTCCTGCAGCTCTTTAGGTCAATAATCATTATTTATATGGATGTGACTTCATCCACCTAATTATTTTTGTCGCTCATATAGATGGGATGACCAGTATGATTGGCCTTCCTTCAGACCGGGCACTTGTTCAGGATGACGAATGCCTCAGGTACGCCACTTGAACTTGTGACTAGTTACAGCTTGGTAATTTTGTGTTAGTGGTGCGAATGTTCAGAGATTTTACTAGCACCAATCTTGCGAGTTATCGCAAATGACGGTTTCCTTCTCACTTAACATATCTTGGATATTTACCTAGTAATCCCTCTCCCCACATGTTTTGATGTACAGGTGGATCTCAAAGTACGCTGATGATCAGAATCTGTTTTTTGAAGATTTTAAGAATGTCTATATCAAACTTGTGAATACTGGTGCAAAGTGGAGATCTGTGTGAATAATGAAAACCCACGTTGTCACGGTGGTATAGTACATACACCATCATGGCTGTCATGGTAAATTGTAACATTCGTGAGCGATAATTCAGTATCCAGGAATGATGTCTTATAGTTCAAGACATAAGATAAGTAAATAAAAAGAAAAGGAAAAGGATATGTACTTTTCAATTTGTCCTATGTTTATGGTCATGGAGGTGTTGTTTGGTAGAAGGTTCTGTAATTTGGCAGTTGGAACATTATAGTTGAGGACCCCCTTGACTTTTCTCCAAGGGCCCTAAGTCCCCTCCTTTTTCTTTATTTTTTTCCCTGCATGATATTGGATGTTCATCAATAACCCTCCGACATTCTTGAGGACAGAGCTGAAAATTGGTGAAAATTTGCTCAATTTTATTTCTCTTAGCAATCGGACATTTTGCCTTTGGAGAGTGCTGCAAAGCGCAAATATATATATATATATAGACACACACACACACACACACACACACCAGTTACCATTAAAATGTGTCGCTGTTTAGTGTTGTGAAGTTGCAATAATAATGATCATTAGTTGGGGGAATGAGTATAGCCAGACATCTTATTGGTGTCCAATTGCCAAACCCTATTTTTGATTTGGAATTATTAGGTGTTAGAGCCTTTTATATACAAACGTAAATGTCAAGTGGATAACATTTATATGCAAATATATATATAACCATGAAATTATGGATAGCAAGCATGGAAAATATATTACGGCATATATGGTACTCTTGATTGCCAACTCCTTAATTTCAACCTCCAACTCCTCATTTGTTAGTTTGTTATGTAGGCCACCAGAATTTATTGCATACAAAATAGGTTTATCAAATTAATGTATTTTTTTTTAATCTTATATCGGTATGAAACTCTCACATTACATATAATTATTATCATGTAATCGATAGTTATAAGCTTGTCAATTAATAATCAATTGTAAGACGAAAATAATTTCTCATGTGATATACAAATATAAATACCAATGTGATATTCGAATTTAGCCGAATCATAGTTTTCCTTTCATTTTCAATGTTCTAGTGACAATTAATATTCAAGTGAAATGTGAAGTCTTTGTTCTCAAGTCTCTTTCAAATCTCATTTCAGATAAAAATGACTTGAGCATAGCTTTAAGTTTATTCCCCAGACAACTTGAAATTTTTGTGATTTTGAAGGCCACTACTTATTATGGTATGAATGAAAGATCATTATTTAGGTTATCTTATTCGGAACTCCATTTTTTTCTTAATATCACCACGACATAAGCAATGTGTCTTTGAATTTTAATTATTTCACTTCTTGTTTAGATAATAAACTGCTCGGATGATTTTAATTTTTGCCTTTTAATCTGAAATAGTAATATTTATCATTACAACAAGATATCAGTAGATAATTAATTGTAATCAAATGCTCATGTAATAAAACATAAATCTAAGACAGCACACTTGAATCGGCCCAGGAAATAATTTGGCAACCCCTTTTCATAATTTCATTTTTTTGCTAAAACAAAATTATTACCATGTAGACTAGCTCAATAATGAGCTAATTTTTGTCTGAGTGGAGAAAAGTTGAAGGAGAAATTACGGAAATCAAATGGCCAACATGAGTTTAGATGGTGGGAGCATATGATATTGCTATGTCATATGATTGTTTTTGAGAGAGTTAACCCCATACTTCCTGTGAATATTTCCGACTCGAGCAACATTATTGTGACCCAAAGGATTAAGACAGTTGTGGGAACCCAAAAAATTGCTATGTCATATGTGATTCATTTAAATTAGAAATAATTACCTACATAATTTTAATAATGTACATAACCCTCATGTTATGATCAATTATCAAAAAGATCCTAACCTTTTCGAAATTATATAATTTCATCATTGTGTTAAGACATTCTAACAATTACACACCCGGTGTATTTAAAATTTTTTACAATCACCTATGTAAATCTTAAAAATAGACCCATTGAGGAGATCTCATTGTAGTTTACCAAAAATTAGACTTTTTTTCAGAGTAATTAACATTGAAGTGAGGGAGTGTATGTTGAAATTACTTACGTGAGAGGTTCACTAGCTTATATTATATCTAGTTGTTATCTACAAATGAATCATCTCTTGCCTATAAAATCTACTAGTGAATTAAATTAAGAAAAATTGCTAAAATCTTTTATAAACTTTTATATTAGAAAAAAATCATGAAAATATTTTTTAATCCAAAAAATCCATTCCATCAATTTTTCATTCAAATAAACCTAACATTTAGGGTGAATAAAACTATGGACTTTATTGCTCTCAGCTTTCTAAGTGAAGAATTAATCGATTGTACTTTTGTAGAGAAATTTATTTATTTAGAACTTTTGTACTGATAGCTAATATTAATTATGATTTATTTTTAATTTGTCAGATTTTTGTAATTTTTTTCAAAATTTTAAAAAGTGTATTTTTAAATAATTACCATGTTAAAGTAAAAAAAATAATTATATAATATATTTAATATTAATAATAAAATTTGTTTTTATACAATTTATCGATATGAAGATTCCAAAATGAAAAGGTTTTGAAAGAAAAAATTAATTGACCCATTCTTAACTTAAGGCAATGAGGGTAATTTAGTCCAAAAAAAAATTTAATCTTAAGTTTTGGGTTTTTTTCGAGTGAAAAGTTGATGTAATGAGATTTTGAGATTAAAAATATTTTCATGAATTATTTGAATATAAAATTTTATTTTTAAGGGAGTTGTAGTAATTTTCCTAATAGCGAACACTCCCATATTATTATTTCTTAGTAATTTGATTACATTGGTCACTAAAAAATTATGTTATGTTTCTTAGTACAACATTTCAATCTTTTCAATATTGTATTTCCATATAAGCATTAATTCATTTATTCAATAAACTAGTCAAAAGTCATACAATTTGACTTTATAATTTATATACACAGTAAAAGATGTATCTATTTTTTCCTCATTTCTATTCTGTAATAATAATTTCTATTCGTAACAAAGCCAAGACCAGCACAAACAAACACACCTTTGCCTCTCTGTTTTCTTAGTTTTATCTTGAGAGAGAGAGAGAGAGAGAGAGAGAGAGAGCCTTTCAATTCTTTTATTTCAATTTCAACAAACACCCAAAAAATAAAAATAAAATCAATTAATAAATAAATATATTTCCCAGAAAACACTTCAAAATTTCAAGCTCATTTCAAAATTCAGACAGCAGCCCTGACCAGACCAGACCGGCACTACTACGCATTTATCGCTCAGATCTTTTTATGATTTGATGGTCTTCTTCATTTCACTCCAAATGCCTTGAAAGGTAATTAATTAGTTCTTTTAGTATTTGATGAAAGCATTATATTTAATTGATTTTAACATTGATTGATTTGAAGGTGGATGTAATAATGTGTTTTTTGTTCTGAACTGGAAAGTGGGTTTTTGCATTTGAACCTTAAAATGGGTAAAAGATGAGATCTTGTGTGTGGGTTTTGGAGATCTACTCTAGAGTTTATTCTATTATCCTGTTCTGCACATTTTTGTCTTTTCCTCTTTTGTTTGTCCCTAAATTCTTTTTTTTTCTTGTGGGTTTTTATTAATCTGAAGTAATTAGTTTATACTTTTGGTACTACTACTACTGAGTAATTCCTCTATTACTATTGCCACAGGTTTTGTTTTAAAGCGGGCGGGGGGGTGGGGTGGGGGTGGCAGGTTTTGAGTTGGATCTTTAGTGTATATGTTGCATTGTTGTTGGTGGAGATGCAATTTGCTTGAGATTCTGTTTAGTGTTTCTAAAGTTTTTTTTGGTGCTGGATTTACTGCATTAGTTGTGAGTTTTGGCTCTGAAGATTGGCTTTTACTACATATTTAGTTCCGATTCCCGTGAGACGATAATAATAATGCATTTTTTGTTTGAACTTCTTTACTAGTGTATGGAATGGCTTAACTGCCATGAAGAATATCAAGTGTGTATATTTATGTATGTGCCTGTTTTTTTTTTTTTTTGGATTTTAGAAGAAACGTTTTGATCGGGCCTTTTTGTGTTGATTGCTAGAATCGTGAGGTGGAGTATTGATTTTGTTAGATAAATGAGTATGATGGATGCCGATAGCGTCATTGCTGTGAATGGGGTGGAGTTAGGAAATGATCTTCACCAACCACTTCCCATTTCTGAAAATGCAATTGGGACTTCCAATGGCAGCATAGAAATTGAAGGCTTGAGTGAGAATCTTGAAGATGCAGTGAAGTTGAACTACGATAAACCATTAGGCTACACACAAGAATCTGCTTTACCACCAGAAAGCCATTCAATCAACATATCCAAGGTAGGAGATTCAAATCTTTTACTCGGTTGCATAGCACAACTACTTCTTTAAAAAAACATATATTAACTAATATACTTTTAGGAACTTGGAGTTAAAGAGTCTAGCAGTTCTAAAAATTTGAAAACATTAAAGGGTACTGGAAAAGCTAAGAATGGGAAACCTTTGAGCAAGAGCAAGGATGTGAAAGAAGTGAGGAAATCTTCTGTTGCTTCAAATGGTGCCGTTGTGTCAGAATCACACCCCAGACAGACTTTTGGAAAAAGTAAATCATTCAATCAGAAGCAAGCCGCTGACAACTCAAAAGCAACATCGATTCAAAATAACCCCAAGGTAAATATAAATCTATGGATTACACATGGATGTATCTTTCCTGCTTTACTATTAGGTAGCATCTTCCTTCTGTGGATTCTTAATATAAATTCTTTCCTAATCTCAAGCAGCAGAATGGACTTCCTGATGCAACATCTTCGTCGACTGGTGGGGAACAGTCTGAAGGACTCCCGTATGTTCTTTTTCACTTATGGTTAAATTCCTTATCTAGATGATCCATCATGATCCTTATGACTGACAATTTGATGGATATTTCATTGTGAGAAAAATGCAAGGCCTCTAGCATAAATATCTGAACTTATATCATTCATGTTCCATTATAAACTCTTCACGGAAGTTTTATTTTCTGATAGTTTCTTCCCGAGGTGGTTTTATGAACTGTGATTTCATGGCTACAGGGAAAAGACAAAGCTGAAGGCCCTTAGAAAAGGTCCCACCAGCAAAGCCGAAGAGGTCTCACAATCTTCAGTGTATCCTTTATTACATTGCATTCTCTTTTATTGATATTGAAGGATTGTTGTATGTGCATGTTTTTTCTTCATTGTGGTATAAAGATTGTGTTTGGTGTATCCTTAAGTACTTTGTAGAAGTCCTACTGCTGGAGATGGCAAGCCCCGCAAAGTGGGTACTCTTCCAGCATATAGTTTCAGTTTTAGATGTTATGAAAGGGCTGAGAAAAGAAAAGAGGTTAGTGGTTTTTTTTTTTTTTTTCCATGTGCATACTTAAGGTTCACTCTTTCTTGCATGATCTGGACCTGAGAGATTTTCCTTTGTCTTGTTTGGACAGTTTTATTCAAAAATAGAGGAAAAGATTCAGGCAAAGGAAGCAGAGAAGAATAATTTGCAAGCTATGACTAAGGTGCATTACATATATCCTATAATGTCTCTATAAAGTTTCGGATGGTAGACTGTGACAGTAGAGTCATATTTATTTCTATCTATTGAATAGGAATCACAAGATGCCGAGATCAAAATGCTGAGAAAAGCTTTGGCATTCAAAGCAACACCAATGCCAACCTTCTATCAAGAACCTCCTCCTCCAAAGGTGGAACTAAAGAAGGTACATGATTCTTATTATGCATGTTATGGTGCTAGTTTTTATTTAATATATGTAATATGGTTTTGAGTTTAAGATATAATTATGACTCTGTTTTAATTGCGGGTATCATTGTTGCCGATTGTGTTTGGTTTGATTTAGATACTTTGGTCTATGGCCATTTAGTAATTGGCAGTGTTCGTAAAGGTTACACACTGCTTTTTTATGGAGGATTATTCTCACTAATATAATGTTTTATATTTGAATATTTTTGGGCTACCATGAAAAGTTTTACATTGGACAAAGTGACATTATCGATATCTTAGGTGTACCATGAAAATTTTGCGATTAACTTAAACAGATAATGGATCAAAACAAAGGTTGTTGATACCAAGAAATTATCAGGCCTGTGCACAGCCAATTATTATAAACAGGGAATATGCAAGGTAAAAGTTTTAGGCTATTCTTCCACCAAATTATAATCTTTGCTATTCCTTGGTGATATTAAATTTTTGTTTGTCTCCTTGCATAATAGTCATCTTTTCTGATCTGTATTTGTTGTTATAAGATCCTTGTTTGTAGTCCTTGCAGGGGTTTAACTAGGATGCTCTAAGTGCTGATATTTCCGTAAACTTGTATTTAGTTCTTATGTGACACCTAATGCCATCTCTCTAGTCCTTACGGGTCTTCAACTAAGTTCTCTGCTTGATAGTATATCTATTAACTTGTTTGTGCTTCTTATGTGACACCTAATGCCTTGTCATAACCATTCTTTTATGTAGATACCTACTACCAGAGCAAAATCTCCCAAGCTTGGTCGGAAAAAGAGCTCAACTACTCCTGACTCAGAAGAAAACGGGGCGCCCGTTGCTCGCCCAAGTAGATTAAGCTTGGATGAGAAACTCTCACAAAGTAACCTTCCCAAAGCACCACCGGTCGTCCATGTTAAGAAACCACTAAGGAAGTCTCTTCCTAAGTTACCTTCTGAAAGCACCAAATTATCCTATGAAAAGAAGAAATCTCTCTCTTGTAAAACCACCACTCCCAAAGAAACAGGTGAATCTGTGGAGGTGACTAAATCTCCATCTGATACACAAAAACAGGAGGCGGGAACCACTGCTGAGCCAATCGAGAGTCGGTCAAACATAGATGATGATGAACCTGTTGTGGAAGCTCAAGAACAAACAACTTTGGTTCACGAACCCATTGCAGTGTGAGTGTTATATCGATATCACCGGGACATGTATTTCTTTTGTGGCTTTCGTTACCATCTCCATCTAAGATATTGGAGATGTTTGAATAACACTTATTATCCAAGAATGAAGGCATGCAGGACAGTGTTTATTAAGGAGCATAGTCAGCGACGAAGTTTGGTTGTTTAATATGTTTTTCAAGCTTGCTGAGTGTGGTGAACTCCTAATTTATGTTTAGAAATGATTTGTCACCCGAGTCATAGTAGAAGTTTTGGAGGACTGAATTGTTGAAGATCAATATATTGTCTGTTTTTAGATTTTAGTTTGGCAGATACTTTGAGCATGTATTACTTTTGTTTGTTCAGATAAACTGAAACTTTGTGTATTATATTTGTTTGTGATCCTCTGTGTTGATCTCTCCCTCTTATCTTCATTTGATCTTCCATGGAATAATTTTCGGGTGAATTAAATGCGCACTCCCTCACTTTAGTGTTAATTACCGAAATCTCCAACTTTTAATAAATTACAAGGCCCCCTCAATAGATCTATTTGTAAGGTTTATGTGGGGTAAAATTAGAAAACATAATTTAAGTACACATGAAATATAATTGTAAGAATGCCATAGTATGAAGGGGACTTTATGTAATATCAAAGTCAAGTTTTTTGGCAATTGATCATAACATAAAAAGGGTACATAGTAATTTTTTCTAGTCTTTTTGTGAACTGTATTAAGCAGGCATTACAATATGATGTTTGAGAACCTATGATGCACGGATACGGATATAGGGATACGGGTATGATACAACACGAATATAAAATACGATAAATTTCAAAATTATAGGATACGATACGTTGGGGATACGAATATATATATATATATATATATATATATATATAATATTTAAAAATAAATTTGAGTCAGTATGTTCATTAACATATATAAAAGTGTAATACTGATACAGGTACATTGTTTATAAGTTCAAAAAATTTTGAAGGTAACCATAATATTTCATCATTTGCGGCGGTGTAAGAATGTCACTTCATTATACCAACATTTACCTTCTTATCCAAAAGTCTTTGATAATAAAGTGTCAATGATAGATTTCACATGGAGCAAGAAAAAAAAAATTATATTAAGAAGTGAAATCGAAACAGTTTTTGCTTCTTTAAATTTTCTTATTGTTTGTTTAACCTTTTAACGTACGGTCAAAATCATTCTTATTTTCCTATTTTAACCTATAAAGTATTATATAATATTAAAAAATACTATGTCTTATATTCAAGGCGTATTAGATACTCCAAATTTGTATGAGATACGGCATCCGGAAGTATCGGTTATGGTATCCAAAATTTTCTTTTTTATTTAATTTTTGGATACGAAAAAACTGTATCCGATATGTATCTGGGTAGTATCCACAGAATATTATATCCAATACAAGTATAATACTGTACAAATTTAATTTTAAAAGTATCCGTGCATCATAATTGAGAACTCTACTTATTCTCTCAGGTCATTGTGCTTTTCAAATACACTCGTAGCTACTTTAGCAAATAAATAAATAAAAAAACACTCGTAACTTGTTTTTGACCTGTTTGCTTTGATCTCATTTACGTTCAATCAATTAATTGTGGGGAAAATTGCAATTTTGGTCTCACAACTTCGTTTATATGTGATTTGGTCCCATTATTTTTTATTTTAACATTATACATCCTATAACTCCAAAAAATATGCATTTTTGATCCCAAAATACGATTATATCATGTATTTGTACGGAATTAGCATATGCGGCTCACGTGGAATACCAAAAATGTGTGTTTTTGGTCCCATAACTCCAAAAAAGTGAGCCGCACATGCCAATTTTGCCAAACACATGACGTAATCGTATTTTGAGACCAAAAATGCACATTTTTTAAAGTTATGAAACGTATAATGCGAAAGTCAAAATATTGGGACCAAAAACACACATGGACTAAGTTATGGAACCAAAATTGCATTTTTTCCATTAATTGTTGTGTCATCCTTCTTCCAACAACAATGGCCTATTCTGTTCACACCAAAGTCTCTAAACTAAGGTCGTAGTTTATTTTCTATACACATTCTCCACGTCTAAATTCACATATATTTAAATACAATATATTCTAAAATTCACATATATTTAAGGGAAAATTACACTCACACCCCCTCAATAATGTGGTAATTACATAAATCTCTCCTCACTAATTGATAATTACATACACATCCCCTTAGGGAGTCTATTTGTAAGGTTTACAAGGATGCAATTGTAATAATTGTTACACACATATTTCTTACAATTGCACCTCCTTTGTGTAACAATTATTACAATTGCACCTCTTATAAACCTTACAAATAGACCTCCTAAAAGTGTGTATTTGTAATTATCAATTAATGAGGGAAAGTTTATGTAATTATCCCATTATTGAAGGGGTGTGAGCGTAATTTTGCCTATATTTAAATACAATATATTCCATGGCATGCATATAAAAAATAGTAACATTAAATCGTGTACAATTTGAAATAGAAGATCACGTGGCCTAATTGTCACATAATATAGAAATCAAATACCGCACTTAGCAATCATAAAGCCACCTGCTCACTGCCGGCATAGTTCGAGTTCGAGTTACCCCTTCTCCAAAATGGGTCTTCCCTCCTCCACACCATACAACCTCCACAAACGCCACCAACCCGTCGCGCGACTGCCGTCATCTCCTACTCCTTTCTCAACTAAGGAAAAGCCTAGACATAAGAGCTCGGTGCAAGGTACAGTAGTCCAGATCTCCATTGTGCTGGAGGAACGTCTATGGAAATATGAGGGGGGTTAAGCCACCAGCTTGCCATGACTATCTCAACTCCAGATCTGGCGATGGACATCCGGATCAAGCTCTGTCTACTCTTGGAGAGGAAACCGAGTCCATCGGTTGTCTCTTCTCTGTTTGAGGGTGGCTCGGGAAGGAAGAGTCAAGGACCTGGGCAGTCCTTGTCTGGTTCTTCTTGTTTTTTTTTTGGCCCCCTGTTTTATTTACATGTTTGTTTGGTACAACAACTCAATATTGGCAGCATCATGTTGGATGGTTGTTTGGTTTAGTTGTCTTTTAGTTCATGTTTAATGTTATTTGTAATGTTTTCTTGCATCTTTTGTTTTCCAGGTTCACCAATTTTTGATGCAATGGATTTGGCCTTGGTGGCTCACAACATTGAGGCTGGTTTGTTCGATTGAAATTGAGGAAAATAAGAAGATATGTTTTTGGGCTCTTGATCATTGTCATCCTCCTGTCTTTTGTGTTCACGGTAGATTTGAGACTGGATGCCTCAATTTTGGCATTGTAGTAAAATGGAAGATTGATTGTTGGTGGTTCGATGAGAGTCTTCTCCTCTTCCTAGAAGAAAAGGCTCCTTTTCTTTGTATCAATCCCAGCCACTTGTTGACGAGGGACCCCGAAGTCGAAGTTCACGTCGCTTGTCGACAATCTGAAATTTCATCTTGTATCACATATATTGGTGCCACCAAGTATCATCCCATATATTGCCTCTTGTCACGTTTCAATCTTATCTAGTGATGTTCCAATCTACCGCCTTAGTAGCTCCTAATTTGTTAGGATTCGGTTTGGATGTATTTTTGATTGTATTTGTACTTTATGATTAATGAAAATTAAGGATTGCTCGACAAAAAAAAAATGCCACCTGCTCACATTATACATAGATAGAATATATAGATGCATGCATTCAATATAAACACAGATTTGGCCAAGTCTTGCTATAATACTGTATGCCAAAAAAGCTAATAAAAGTTTATTTTATTCATAGAAAAAACACAAAGGGTACATAACAAAGTAACATAACAAATTAACAACTTAAGGCGCCCTTTCATAAGAAGAAGGTTGCAGCAGGACAGTTCACAACAAGAGAAACCTGCAAAACTAGGGCTTGGTAAAACAAAAAACAACCCCTTCCCATATGAGAATAACAAGGTTGTCATGGCAGACAAAAAAGAACTCTCTGCCATGGCCAAAGCCCACGAAAGCAAGGCGACAAACGTGATACTGCCAAAAGCAACCCTAACATAGACCCAACCAACACGAAACAGAAGACAACCAACTGCAACATGGAAGACTCAACGACTTTCAGACACAGTTACAAGCTTTAACCATAGCAGGATAACAACTGCTAAGATCGAAGCTAAAAACATTATGACACGACCACTTGAAAGAATCTAAAGATCCCGCCCCCACAGTGAGTGTTCTCAGCTAACCATGGCCATGAAAAAGGACGTCTCCCCATTAATAGGGACTAACATCCTTAAAAAACAGCTTTAAAGCTGTAAAAAAAAGGTTTCATGGCCTCGTTTGCTGGAAAAAAAAAATACTCAGGGACCGAACCATTGAAGATCCATGGTGATGGACCCAAAAACTACCGACCACTAACCGCTACATACACGATAACTTTAGTGAAATAGTGGAAATTTCCTGGTTTACCCCTCATCAGCTGCTTCCATTCTATTCTTGAACCAGGGTATTCTCGTCTTTGCCTAAGAAAGTATGTCGCACCTCCAAAGGTGCTCCAAAAGCAGATCAACAGTGCCAGAGCTAATTCCAGTGCAACGCTGAATATTCAAGCCCACCAAAGTCTTGCCCAACACATTAAAGAAAGATAAGCTCCTATCAGACACCAAAGAGCAACCTGCAACTGAAAATATCTGTAAATTGAGCTGCTCAGCCTCAGCCAAGGCTGCAATTCCCGAATCTGTTATTCCACACTGGGAGACATCGAGTTCACTCAGCAACGAGCAATTTCTTGCGATTTCCATTAAGCTCAAATCAGTGACGTATCCACAACCCTCGAGATTCAGAACCTCGAGGGTTTCTCCATGAAGCTTAGCAATGGATGTAACCGCATTGTCTGTCAGGTTCACACATCCACTCAGATTCACTTTTGTCAAACCAGCCTCCAAGCTCTGAACAATAGGTAGAACGCCATTATCAGTGATTCCCTTAAGGCCACTAAGATCCACGTGAGTCAATTTAGGGCACATCTGACCTAACATGCAAAGGCCAGCATCGCCTAATCCAGGGCAGTTGCTGATGGTCAATGATCGGAGTGAATTGCAAATTGATGTCAATGGAAATCCAAAGCCTATGTCCCTCATCCCCAAACAGTTTGCAAAAGCAAGAGCCTTTAATTTCCCACCACAGTTTGCAAGAACACCAAAAACCCCACACTGTGTGATCCTGTGGCATTCCTCCAATTGAAGACTTTCAAGTGATTCAGCACCTTTGGCAAATGAAACGACTCCATTGTCGGATACAAAAGGACATTTGCGGAGGGCAAAAACCTTAAGATCAGGGCAACCTTTACCTATAGCTTCAAGCCCTACATCAGAAACTCCTTGGCAAGCAGTTATCGATAAAGATTTCAGCTTTTGCAAACCTTGACCCTTACCCATGACCCAGAAGCCCCTCTCGTTCACATTTTGGAGGCCAACAAGAACAAGATCAGTTAATCCACTCCCATAGTGCCCAATTACAGCTAGGGACATATCACTGATGTTGAGTCCCTGAAGCTTTGCTTTAGTCAGCACCTGACCAGCTGATGAAAACAGGCTTGCAATCCCTTGATCACCAATAAGTGGGCAGTTCTTAACAATAATACACTTCAGATTAGGGCAGTGGCGGCCCAAAGCTTGCAAGCTCTCATTACCAATGTTTGCACAAGATTCTAGTGTAACTGACATCAGAGTGGGACAGTTCATTGCAATAGCAGTTAACCCTTTGTCCGTGACAGCTGGACAATGGGATAGGTCAAGTTTCTCGAGGGAACGGCTCCCACTTGCAATTTCACATAGCCCTTCATCACCAACTGAAGATAAGTTCCACAGAGAGAGAACTCTCAAAGAAGGGCAACCACGGGAGATGGCCTTGAGGCCATTGTTAGTCAACCTACGAGTAGAACTATTTCCTCGGATTGAAAGCTTGCCCAAACCACCACGGCTTGAAGTTCCAACAGCTATGGCAGCCAGTCTCACATCAGTAGCTTTTTTCCCTTCTAAACATCTAGAGAGATGACCATGAGAGTCAATCTCTTGGTATTCCTCCACATTTTCGGACTTAGCTCCCTTTAAATCACCAAATACACCTTTCACTTTAGCCTCAGTAGACTCATCCACCGTCTCAGGGCTAGATCTGATCTCCTGGTCGACGGATTGAGTTGCTTTAGAGGTGCATACTTCATCCCTGTGGATGCTACTCAAAAGCATGAGCCAGCGCTTTGATACACAGGCACAAGCACTCCTCTCTTGGCCACTAGGAAGCCGTCTGAAGACCTCAAAGAGGCACTCATCAGGAAGAATTTCGATAGATGGCTGCTGCTTCGGCTCACTGACAACAAAAGGGGCGCTGATGCGAGATCTCTTGCGAGGAGGAAAATACACATCAACATGTCTACCAAACAGACTAGATTTCTTGGGATTTTGGTACAGGAACCCCCCAGAGCAAAAATCAACACCACCTGAAAGGAAAGATGTGGAGAAAGATCAGGCAATATTCATTTATTTTATTTTTTTTAAAAGAAAACTCAATAATTTTCAATATAATGAAAAAGTGGAAAATACTTCAGATTTCAGATCAAGGGTCACACATCAAAGAAATATTATAATGATTCAGCAGTGAACAAAAGGTATATTCTGCATAGCTACCCTTGAAATTATTTCAAAATGATATTCCAGCTATAATAAGCATGCCTTGAGAACAGTTCTAACAAAACAAACATAATCCAAAACAACACTTATAGACCTCTTTCTCATCGATCATCAGCTTTGAGTATCCAAATTTCAATCAGCTCAAATTTGCAATTCCATCCCAGGAACTAAATATAATTATAAACTGAGCATCAAAATTCATCCCTAACACTTTTTTTTAGCCAAAGCACACCGAAGAATTGAGGTATTACCAGCAGTATAAAAATTTCTAGAAAACAATATACAGTAGAAGTATTTACATGTATGATGCATATATACATATATATATGTGTGTGTGTGTGTGTGCGCGTGTATTTCCAGACCCTCCACAAACATACAAGATCTAATAAAACCGATACCATAGAAAGCTAAAGACATAAACTTTAACACAAACCCACAAAATAATTCACTTCAATTATATACTTAAACCATGTCTACAAAAAAAAAAAAGATTAAAATTTTAAACACAAGATCAACAAAAATCATCAAAACCCGTATAAAGCTAAAGAATTTAAAGCAGAACCCAGAAAAGATCAGAGATCATACCACTGAAATCCAAGACTTTAGACATGGGAACAGAGTGAAAACCCCAAGGAAGTTGAATCCAAAGCGTGGAAGCCCAAAAAACCCTCTGGCGAGAGCAAAAACTATCAGATTAATCAAGAAGACTATTATCAACAGAGCCTCGCCAAGCATCAGTGAAAAAAATCAAAGGCAAGAGATCATGGAAGAAACCCTATTGAATAGGGCAAAAAGAGAAAGAAAGAGATAAGAGTGTGGTGGATGGAGGTTACAAAATGTATATATTAGATACACAAATGTAAGTATATGTGTGTGAGGGTGTGGTGTTATATCTTATGCATATCTTTTGTTGTCAATAGGTGGGCCAATCTTTTTATTTCTTTATTCAATTTGAGTTATTTTAATAAGAGAGAGAAAGAGAGAATAGGTTACATGCAATGAACCAAACTATTTAGCTATGTTCAATGTTTCTTATATTATTCATTGTTTGAGAATTGTTCAATCCCCCAATTCAAAAACCTATCTTTCAAGAGATACCAAATCCAATAGAATACAACAACTTTATTTATATATTCCATTTATTTACTACTAAGTATTGCTCGAAGATATTCTTTTTATCTTTTCCAAAACTTATTTCAAAACGTAAAGTAGCTTATAAGATAAGTTATAAGAGATAGCCGTCGATGACTTCACAATATTTTCAAGAACTATGCACACAAAATAATAAACACAGAACGATGTATTTGTGAAATATTTAATATTCCCATATTGTTTTCATGTTTTTTAGCTTTCTTGCAAACTAATTTTAAAGCATTTTGAGCATGTAATAAGTAATAATTCAATTTTTCACTTTAAAACGCTTAATAATGTATTGTTGATCATAACGTGATTTCTACTCATTGAAGTTTGTCTTAATTAGAGTCTTTTTCGGGGTTTTCAATTTTTTTAAAATGAATCAGCCACATAGTACATCTCAAATATAACAATAAGAGTAATTTACAATCAACTAATAACTATTACAATTATCTGACAACTACTATGAAAAAGTAGAAAAATGTCCACATGCAGATGAGAGTCGAATCAAAGTTCTCTAACATCTTGGGCCATCTGCTTTGCCAGAAGAGCTAGGTCGGCAAGATTTTCAGTTAAGATCTTTAAATTCAAATGCATATTTTATTATGTAGAGTTTTGAAGGAAATATAATTGAAATATTTCATTAAGCCACCAAGAAGGAAAGAAAAAAATATATAATTAGAAAATTTATAAAAGAGGGGGACCCAAAAGCAGTGTAGCATCGGGAAAATTATTTTTTAATCTGTTAACTTGACCTCCTTTGCGTTTTAGTCCGTTAACTTGACATCTTACAAAATTAGTCCGTTATCTTGGCACTTTTTTTAATTTTGATCATTTCCGCTGATTTGGGAATAAATTGCATCTTAATTTGCTGATAAATTGCAAATGGTGGGAAAATTTGGGGGAAATTGCTGATTTGGGGGGACATTGGGGGGAAATTCATTAAAAAATTGAAAAAAATCATTAAAAAATTGAGAAGTTCATTAAAAAATTGAAAAAATTGAAATCCGAAAAAATAATCGGATTTTTTTCGGATTTCAATTTTTTCAAAAAAATCCAAAAAAAATCATTAAATATTGTCGGGGGAAATTATTTTAATGAATTTTTTCGAATTTTTTCTTTAAATGAAATTTAAAGAGAAATAATTTTCCCCGACAATATTTAATGAATTTTTTTGAACAAATTGAAATCCGAATTTTTTTTTGGGATTTCAATTTTTTCAATTCTTTAATGAATTTTAGGAATTTTTTCAATTTTTTAATGAATTTCCCCCAAATTAATATGCAATTTATCCCCAAATCAGCGAAAAGGACCAAAATTAAAAAAAGTGTCAAGATAACGGATTAATTTTGTAAGGTGTCAAGTTAATAGATTAAAATGCAAAAAAAGCCAAGTTAACGAACTAAAAAAATAATTTTCTCGTGTAACATCTATTATAGCACTGAATTACTATTCAATGAACAATAAAAGAAACTCCTTCCCTTACACCATTATAGGTAGGACGCGTTGATGGCTCTTTCTTGGACATTGGTTTTCTTAAATGACAACATAGCCCCGGGACTCTTCTGTTATTACGGTCCTGCACTTCACAATTGATTATTACATAACATTATAAGCTTAGGTACTCACAATTGTCAATTAATTAATAATTACATAAATTATTGGTACACAATATATACGGATCCATACTTTCTGCAAGTGGATGCTTTGGATCAAGAAAAAAAATTAGATATAATTGCTGGTAAGAGTGGATGACAGATTAATTAAGTAGAATGCAAGTGGATGAATAATTTTTTTTTAATTGTACCAAATATATGTTTCTATATTAGGTCTTTTATTTTTTTTATATATAGATATCCAAGTGGGAATCTACATTCATGCATCGAATCAACGCGCACTTTAACCTTAAATAAAGTTTTAAAAAGATAATTAGTTTTACCTTGAATTATAAAAATGAACAGTATCAGATAGTCTTTTTCTATCCTATTTATTTCATTTTGTCTTTTATTTCTTTTGTTAAATACAAAAATACTCTTCAGTACATTAAAAAATATAACAACAACAATGAAATTGAAAGTTTCATTTGAACCATTTTCTCTCAAACTAATGCATCTAAACCGTCCATTTTCACAAGATGGAGGTTAATTAATTTGAAAGTTTAATCGTGTTGATTTTGCAAATAAGGGTTTAATTTTGCAACAGGATAGATAGCTCCAAAAATCCAACTGGATTATTGATGGAATTCTACTCATATCGACACTAATATTTTTTACTTTTTTGGTTACAACCAATATATATAATACATTATTGTAGGACTCTTATTGAGACTATGTAATATAATATATCTATATATTGATTCATTAGATACTACGTACCCCGTAAATTAAAATAACTATATTAAAACAATAAACAGTACATAAATCCGCAAAGTACGGTCAAATGGGCAAGCATATAAAGTATACAATAAGTATAAATTAATGTACTTATTAAGCCAAAGCCAAGATCATTGAACCTTCTTCTTAATTCACATGTAGGTTAAGGGCAGACCAGTAAATAGTTGATCATATATAGTCATATGGCACAACTTGCATAAAGTTCATGCAACTGCAAACCTACATAAAATAATTTAATTTATGCATTCCAATTTACCATACAATGTATATACATACATCTTATGTATATATGTATTTGTGTATGTATGTGTGTGTGTGTGGAGAGAGAGAGAGAGAGAGAGAGAGAGAGAGAGAGAGGTGTTCACATGCATGGAGTGACTAAGATGAATAATTTGTAAATTTTATTGGAAGGAACATTCTCTGTATTATACACGTTATTCCGCATGTTGTTCCAACTCATCCCATATTGCAACTTGCATGAATTATGAAGTTTTGCTTTGCTTCTATCTCATCATTCTAAACAAATTCAAACTTCTTTCTGAATATTAGCACAACGTACAACGGCAATATATATATGCTAAACCTAGCTAATCAATACTTCTATTATTAGTTTCACAAAAATCAAATATACGTTCTTTATGCCTTAGTTAAATCTTAGGAGTAGTAGCCTTATGTGGCATAGGCAAATGACTATAACCCCGGGTGAGATCGTTAAGGTCCCCCCTTCTCGTACATTCAAAAAAAAAAATCTTAGGAGTAGACTTAGAAGAATGAACCGATTAAATAAAGTGCTCAAGATTCCATTTAAGATTGGCTCATAGCACGAAATAAACTTCCAAGCACCTTCCACCCGTTCGAGTCAATCCATAACGAATTCAATAAAAATTCGTTCAAGTCCAACTTTTGTGAACAAAGTAAAGCGCACTCATATAAAATTTGAAACTCAAATTTTCTAAAAAACAAAGTAAGACTTCAACAAATTATTATTAGCTTTATTTAGATTCTTCAACACCCTAAGAAATGACGACATTCCTATATTTATTAGACTTTTACGAAATACTTTGAAATGAATCTCGAGATAACCTTTTTGTGAGAATCCATTGAACATTGATATCTAAGGTTGAAATTTTTTTAGGTGTGTTTAATCAAATTGGCCGACCACAAGAATTTGATGGACCAAGAAAAAGGAGTGGTCTTCCTTTGACAATTTGAAGGATTTATGGCCCATCTCCACTTGGGAAAAGCTCAGCTTTGGTATACAATAAGAATATAATATAGATTACTTGTATAATGAAATAATAAAAATAAAAATAAAAAAATAAAGACTCGTTTTCACATTTGCAAACAAATAATTCAGCCAATATACTATAACACGTTTTAGAAGAAATGAAACCAAATTGACGTACCATCAAATATGAAAGCTAATGGTTTAGTCAATTAATTGTGCAAGTAATAGTAATAATGATAGTGATAGTGATAGCATATGTAAGGTGGACAAGAGACATTGATGACCAAGTCTTTCTATGCCATCATATTATTTCATTACTAAATTATTTTGGAAATTGATATTAGCACTTCACGTATTGAGGCTCCAATATTCAATATAATTTTTTTGAAAAAAATAGTGAATAATGAAGTTCCAATAGTATTTTTTGAAGTTCCAATGTCAACTTCCAATGAACTAATTTAATTATGGTTATCAATTATCATGTTATTTCTACCAAATTTCTCCCATTCTTTTGGTTCGAAAATTGGTAATTGTGATTTTTAAAAAAGTAAAATAGCCTAACACATCTAAAATTAGGGTATTATGACTTTAATAATAATGACTAATCACATATGGAAACCCACTTAATATATAATTTCATTTGATGAGTATGTTAGATATTACTACTCAAATTTAATCTATGAAATTAACTAACTAGCTTACTAGCCCTTGATCAATTCAAGGCTTAAATTCAGCCTCCCAATGAACTTACTAGACCCATCGATCCTACCGGTTGGACCATCACTCGATCCAAATCATAGTTTGGGTCGATCGGACCACAAAATTATGAATAAACATCCTTGATAGGCTGCCACTTCAATCCAGGCCCTTCTTAAGGAACCAGGAAGAATAAGAATAACAGATTGATCAATGCACCTCCGGAGAAGAAACTGTTAGTAAGGAAAATAAACGCGTATGCAGGCTCGAGAAAGAAGGGTAAAATAACACAAGCTACTTACAAATTGTTGCAAGTTGAAACCTTGAAATAATAAAAGTAAACAGGTTCATTGCTTATGTTTATATCAACACTTTCAGCAACTTGTGTAGCAAAGTACATCATCAACAATACCACAATCGAAAACTGTATCCTCTTATACGTCAATCATAAAGTCCCTCCTGCTCCCAGACATCGACCAGAAAATCCACCATTTCCTGTTTGTTGGTTGAACCTTTGAGAATCAAGAAAAGGAATAAACAGAAACTAGAATAACTGGTTAAAGTTAGCAAACTCACAGCCAATGGGATGGGCTGGGGGAACAGTTTGTTGGTCCCGAGCAAACTCTCATAAGTTGCATTCCAACTGCAAAACAGATAGGAAACATGTAAATTCATCTGCATAAATGACTTTTTTCGGATATTAAACATAACGAAAAATGTCAATTCTCACCTCAATTTAGGTTCTCGTGACTGTATTTGCTTTTCAGATCCTTTATTTCCAACCCACTGCTGCCTTGTTTGATTCCAAAGAAGAAATCCTTCGACAGAAGAAGAGTTAAAGTTTGATAAGAGGTGGAGAATTGTCAAGATGTGTCTAAGAAATTAAAAGGGGGTCAAAGTAAAGAATAATGCTACATAACATTCCGCAGTCCTATGAATCATAACTTATAAGAAGATTAATTATAATTTTACAAAGAGATTGTTCATCTCAGTTGCAGCGAAATGGATGACTGCAAGTAACTATATAACACGGAAATTGCATCATTGCGAGGATACTGGAACTTTAGTCTCATTGTTTCCAGAGTTGGAAAAATAGTCTTGTAGCTTCTTTTTTTATTTTTTTTTGCAATTTTGATCTCGTCCGTTACGTAAAAGGCACATGAAGAAACTTGGTTCCAGTCTATTTCTTAACGGCTGAGACTAAAAATGCAAGGCACATGAAGAAACCAACGGTTCCTGTCTATTTTTTAACGACAGAGACTAAAA
Source organism: Buddleja alternifolia (assembly GCA_019426215.1). Classification (NCBI taxonomy): domain Eukaryota; kingdom Viridiplantae; phylum Streptophyta; class Magnoliopsida; order Lamiales; family Scrophulariaceae; genus Buddleja; species Buddleja alternifolia. Next base: position 41,306,972 of record CM033399.1, on the reverse strand, counting down.
AAGCAATAAAATACATCCTATAGAATTAATTTTGCAAATTCGTAAATGGTTGGGCTAAAATTGCAATAGGACCTACACTATGGGACTAATAATGCAATATTCCCTTACTTAACATAATAAAAACTTGCCATGATTTACAAATTCAGAAGAGTTGCTTGTGCCACCGGCGCTGCTGTGAGTATCAAGGGTTTGGTTGGAAGTGCTGATTGATGACATACTTCTGTGGGATGGAAAGCCACTATTATCCATATCGCCTGAACTGGTACTCCAGAAGTCCTCTGTTATACTACGCTTCTTTACTCGTTGGCCTTGAATTTTCAAGCCCTTTGACGGCTCATCCACAGAAATTACAAGTGGCGGTTTAGTACAACATCCAAGACAACCTCTGCTCTGTTGCAAATTAGGTTTATCACCATACATATGATCAGTGTATCGGTCGAAACTATTAAGATACTATACATCATGCCAGAGATGTTGGTCTAAAAAATATAATTTGTATGAAAAAGTTAAGAGGGATGAGAATTCAGCCTTCCAATATTTTGAGTTTTTGCATTCAATTACCATGACTACTATTTCTATAACTTGCATTTCCCTTGGCAATACTAAGCGGAACCAAGGCAAAATGAATTTCCAGGCACAGTAGTGTCATAAGAAATTTCAAGCACAATATTTCTTACTTTTTTATAAGAGGGTTAGGCATATGGATTTATAGACCAGTTCACGAGGGAAACATTCACTAATCTTGAGGATCAGTATCAAGAAACACCAGAAAATTACCAAAGCTTCAAATCTCGAAGGATGTGCAGGAGAGGGGGCGTGGGGTGGGGATTAATGAAAAGGATGGGAAGCTCAAGAAATCATCCAGGAGTCAATTTCAGATTTCACCACAAAATGTCATTTTAAGCATGAGAATAAAATTTCAACATCCAGAAAGTAAGAAGTAAAGCACTCTAATTCAGCAATAGTACAATGTGAGAAAATAAAACATTCAAAAATGGAAAACAAAGACTCAAATATTATGCAGTTCAGTTGAAGCAAAACTAAGTGAAATATGTAAAGTAGAAAATGAAAATTTCGACATCCTCAGTAGCAAAACAAGCTCTTAAATCAACCCAATCAAAGAAAATTTAGGTGAATAAAAAGTTTAAACTCGTTATACCCTCTTACACGAAAAATATCTCTGCATTTATCCTTCAATCTTTCCATAATCAACCCATTGAGAGCTTGAAAATACTTCCTTAAACACCCCAAGAAAGAACATAAAGGCCTTCTCTCAGCACAAGTTTCCATCTGTATGATTAAACAGCATCTATTACACATATCTGCTGCTATTTTCTGCCTTTACCCTCTCTCTTTTCTTTTTGTTAGTGTCTTGTGCTATAGCTAAACCATACAATTACGTATGGTATATGAGTATTACTACTCCAATGAACTCCTTTACATCACCAAGTAAAGCATGATTTAAAAGTAACAGAAAAATCAAAACTTTCTGTTTAGACACACTATTGTTGCTTGCTTATAATACAAGCAAGATCAAGATTCCAAACCACAAAAAGTACAACCAAATTAAAATAAGCAAATGATATGTTAACCAAAAAGAGATAACCCGAAATCTCACGACAATACCCCTTCTTATAATTATCAAGATAACAACTTATATTCCTTGTGTCGGCTTACTTTCCTCAAAGGGTAATATCCTCTTCAAAATTGCCTGTCCTTGTTCCTTCTTCTAACTTTAAGATTGAAATTTGAGGCTATTAAGTTCTTTTCGGAAAATTCTAGACCGCTCTCAGCTCGGCCACACCCAAGTGTATTTCACACAGGTGAGTGAATTAAAGCTGACAAATGATTGGCTACTCAGCTTGTGAAATGCACTTGGGATTGGTCGAACCGGGAGTATGCTAGAATTTCCCCTTATTTTCTGAGCCTACTAAAAATAAAATCTTTGGGTAAAACACATACACATATTATATCAATTTTTAACTGAAAGAAGCATAATAACAAGCTATGAATTGATGAACCATCCATTTTTTTTTTTAACAAATTGTATCAATTTACTGCTCCACTTGAACAAAATGATCAGTCAATCAACAACATCCCACCACCACAAACAGAAACACACACAAATATATATATATAAAATCATAGAGAGGTGAAAAACTGACCCCATGCATGCAATTAAATGATTAATCCAAGAGGGAACTGATCTACACCACCACTTCATTAACAGACGATACTTTTACTAATAATTCCCCCAAAAAAATCATTCCTTGTTTTAAGCCCAGATCTCAATATCCACTGCAAAAAGAGAGCCCACGAACCTGCACAATAATTAATCAATCATTCACCAAAAAAAAAAAAATCAATCTGAACAGAAATTAAAAGAAATCGAACAATCTGATAAGGAAATTGATTACCCTTTGGTGTGATCAGTTAACACTCACACCAACCGTTTGATGGTTGTTGATTTTCAGAATATAGTAGCAGAGAGAAAGTGTCTAGAGCACAGTGAGAAGTGAAGAGAGGGAAAGAGATGAGAGAGAAAGAAAGAGAGATTTGTGCTAAAGTGGGTAATGGAGAGTATGGGCTGTGTGCCCACTTGTTGTTATGGTGAAGGTACATTATTGCCCTTCTAATTAAATTTCAATTCATTAGGCTGTTAAGATAATTAATCAAATAATTTGTGACTTTTGTTAGATTCGTTGATCTAATGGTATCTATTTTTCACTGTGAGAAATTCTGGGTTCGAACCAAGGCTATCACAAGTTGTGATTTTTCCCTCCTTTATGGAGTTAGATAAAGTTTTCATGGCACATAGTTATAACTATCAATCCAAATTTATCGAATCAGATAAAGTTCCCTTCCTTTTAAATTAAAAAAAAAAAATTAGTGACTTTACATTTGTCCTCATAGAACATATTTAAGGTTCTTTTTTTCTTTTTTTGAACATATATATTATTATATTTGAGAATCCTAACATATGTGTTCTCAATAGAAAGGTCTGCTCATATCTATTTATAAAAGTAAATATCACTCTTGGATATAAATTCTATTTTATACTCCCTCAATCCCAAAAAAACATATCCACTATTTTACTTTTGTTTGTTTCAAAATGATTATCCCTTACTACCTATGTGTGTATTTATTGTCTAATCTGACTATATTACCCTTCATTTTAATTGATAAATATATAATTAATTTATTTTTACTATAAAACTACAATCGTATTTAAAGAAAATAGTTCTATACATGGATAATAGACAATAGTCATAAATTAAACTAAAATCATGCATGTTTTAGAAGGTAATATTATTAGTTGTCTTTTATTTTATAGAAAGGGTATTTTAGAGAAATAATGAACTTTTGATAAATATTAAAAAAAGTCAAATGTGACATTTTTTTAAGGACGGAGGGGTAGAATTTAATAAACTTCACAGTTCACAAGATACTCCTAAAGATAGATAGATACATAGATAGATACTACTTTACATATAACAACTCCTCGGTTATATTATTTTGTTCTTTGTGCTGATTTTCAGTTCACTTTGTTTGAAATATTCTCCACTGAAAATGTCAATACTTTGTGGTAAAGAAAACTTTGTTAGACCAACCTGTTGGCCCATAAGTTAACATTGGCCAGTTTAAGAATCTAGTCCTTAATAAGAATAGGCTCAAGCCCAACCTCTTCACGTTGATATAGGCCCATTAAAGAAAAACATAACCTTTAGTAGCCCAACATTTTCATTTCATCAGGGTATCTTTTTGCAACTATAATGCTATTTCCATTTCAAAGACATGTTGGTCTAGTGGTATTCACCTCCCACTTTATATGAGAGGTTCACAAATTGTGGCTCTTTCCTCCTTTATGGAGCTAGATAGAGTCTTTATGACTCAGTTGATAACTATCAACCCGAGTTTGTCGGGCTAAATATGTAAGGTATCCCCCTTCCTTTTGAATTAAAAAAAAATGTTATTTCAATGAACACGAGATTCTTTATTATAAATGGTGTTGCATTTATATTTATACATAATAAGTGTGTATAGATTTTTTTTCTTCTTTTTTTCCTTACCAACAAGGTCCAGCACAATTGGTAGATAGCTGGGTTTTTTAAGCATTTGTCCAGGGTTCGATTCCTGGCGGTGTGTATGGAAAAGGCTTTGTTGGGAGAGGCAAAACCCACTTCGGTGATCTCTACGCCTCGAAGAGAATAGTCTCCAGCGTCCGCGTGGAGGAAACCCTTGGTATATACCAAAAAAAAAAATAGATTTTTTTCTTAAATATATAATGAATTTGAATTTTATATACTTATCATACATAGAATTAAATGTAATAGGAGATACAATATCATTCGTAATAGAGGATTCAGACTGTTTCAATAAAGAATAGAATAAATTAGTTTGTCGCAAACCAGATCCTCTATTTCAAATGATGCTGCATCTCTTATTTCAGTTACTTTTATGCATAGCAAGCGTATAAATTTAAATATATTAGAGATTTAAATTTTATATACTTGTTATATATAAAAAATAAATAAAATAAGAAGTGCAACAATATTTACAAGAAGAGGATCCGCACTGAACCTATCACGTCACATACACTTCCTTTTTATTTGTACAGATGAAAGTCTTTTCTTTCATTCATTATAAATGTCCTTAGGTTAGGTGATTATAAATAGTTAGACACCGGGTGATACTTGATGGTTTTTGGGAGTCCAACTCCTATCGATCACACGCAGTATTAAAATATGTGTAGAGTCCACCAATATATATATATATATATATATTATTATTATATTTTAATATTTTGTGTGGTAGGTAGGTTTCGAAAGTTGAACTCCCAGAGCCATCAAGTATCACTGTTAGATGCCATTATTTTTATTTTTTTTGTTAAATTAAGATTTAGGAGGAATGTGGCATGGTGTAATGTCACCTTTTCACAAGTCAAAATTAGGTGACCAAAAAAGTCTAATTTCACCAAACACACATAAATATTCCAGCAATTTTTCAGAAAGTGAAAAACAGATGACCTCATTTTATTACTTTTCTCGCATTTCTTTCTTTAAACAAAATGCAACTCGACACTGCATGTGGTTAGAAAGTAGGAGATGGGAGATGAAACAAATTGGATAAGAATCTATGCTTCTTTTACAGCATTTCAAAAACTGTATTCATAATTAAATAGCTTTGCCGAGGCGATTCTCAACTAAAACTCTCCGACGATTAATTAGAGTGAAATTTATGTAAATTGTAATAGTTTCATATAATCAATCTCAATAAATTTATTATGGACTCACATGCACTGCCTTATGTGGCTGGTGTATTAACCACACGTGATAGGTATAGTTGGCATGGTAGAAAGGATGAGTTTCAAAAATCCTATGAATTTTTTCGGGCTAGATCTTTCATATCCAGCACGACCCAATAAATAAACCATGTAACTTGGAGTCTTGTATCATGAATTTGTAGTGTAGGGATACTTCAAGTGGTTTTTCAGAGAGCGCTGGAATTATAAATTCTGGTCTAATTATAATTATTCGTGTATGATGAACTTCACGTGAATCCCACTATACAAGCGTCTGTAATTGCTCTGAAACTCTAAATAAAAAAGCTCCTTAGAAATGACCTGAGCATATTCAGTCTATAGTCAACGACAAATTGTACCTCTTGCTTTTGTTTTTCCACAACAAACGAAAGGGAAAAGACTAGGTAACATTAAACTGGAGTGGTTAAGAACATTATGGTTTAATAATAGGATTGTATTTGTAGGTGAAAGCTTTTATTACATACAAAATTGTACGTATCTTACCGACAAGTGCAATTAAAAACCCCCCTCAGCTTATTCTTCTCAAACTTTGAGTTTCATCTCTCTCTTATTTCCATGCATTTAACCACTTGATCAGAAAGACAAAACAAACATGGTACAATCAAAGAAATACAGAGGTGTCAGGCAACGCCAGTGGGGCTCTTGGGTGTCAGAAATCCGCCACCCTTTGCTGTAAACTCAACTACCCTTTAATTTCTTCTTCATATTATTGCATTATTACTCTACTTTAAGTACAATTTTCATCACTTTTTTTTCAGGAAGAAGAGGATATGGCTGGGGACATTCGAGACAGCAGATGAAGCAGCAAGGGCATATGATCAAGCAGCCGTTCTAATGAGCGGACATAATGCAAAGACGAATTTCCCAATCGAAAACAATAACAATGGAAACGACTCGAACGCAGATAAAGAGTCTCAGTCATCTACATCAGCACTTTCAGACATACTCGGAGAAAAGCTCAGAAAATGCTGCAAGAACCCAACTCCTTCCATTACTTGCTTGAGGCTCGATAACGACAACTCTAATATAGGAGTTTGGCAAAAACGGGCCGGTAGGCATTCCGGGTCGCACTGGGTTATGAAAGTAGAGCTCAAGAAGAATTCGTTCATAAATGCGTCGAATGAAAGCTCGCCTTCTCCTTCATCGGGATCAGTAGTATCATCAGAGATTGATGAAGTTGGTGGTGATGTGATGGATGAAGAGAACAGAATTGCAATGCAGATGGTTGAGGAGCTACTTGATTGGAATGGTCTAGCTGCATCAAACGAGCTCAACGGAGGTAAAGGGCCCGGTATATTTACCGCCTAGGCTAGATTTGTATTCTAGAAGACAAAATATTCAGTCACCATATGACAATATAGTCAATATCTTATTGTAGCTAACTATAGGGTTCACTTCATGAAGTGTCAAATAGTACGTGCTAAACTTCATAACCAGTTGTACACAGCCAAGTTATACTGGTACAAAACTTTATATATGAATATATATATATATATATATGTATAGCTACAAATAAGTACTTTTCAGACATTCAATATGAAGTCCAAGTCTTTTGTTCATCGTACTTTTTTCTTTAAACAGATGCATTCGAACATTTCATTTGAAGTTTACAGCAGATTGAAGACCATTATAATCATGCACATAAGCTTAGTTGTATCAGTTGTTTATATAAGCATCACACTCAATTTGTCGTAGAAAAGTACGAAAACGAGCGCCACACACATTCACGTGAAGGTCCTTTTTTTGCAAGCATGTTCACATGGTGTCTAGGGCCAATGAGGTTTATCACTCGAAAATCAGGTCCCTGAGTAAATGCACTCACATGCACTCACCTTCATGGTACAAACACACACAAACATCAGGAATCCTGATATGACGTTACCTATTACTAATCCAGGTAAAACAACTGGCGCAAGCAAGTTCATTCTAGCAGGGACGAAGCCGGGGGGCTGGAGGGTGGTGCGCTCGTCCTCTCTCAATTTTGAAAAATTATTTTTTTTACCTTACAAAATTTTTGATATTTGAATTTCGCCTCCCCTCAAAATCTAAAAATATCACGCTTCTTTGAGTTCGCCCCTCCCAAACCCAAAATTCTGACTATAACGAAAGAGATATAAGAGTATAAAGTATGTCAAAAGTTATAATTAAACCTAATTCCTTATTATATTTTCCCAGTTAAATACATCGTACCGTACCGCGGGGGCAAGCTCCCCGCACCTCCCTTAATCCTTCGTCTATCTTGCAAAAACAAAATATATAGTTATATCACAACAATCTCGCCCCCCTCTCAACAAAATTCCTGACTCCGTCCCTGCATTCTGGTATCTTCACTTGCAAATAAGCAAAAGACAACTTTTAAGGTTTATTATGGCGTAATTTAGGTCAAATTGCAGTTTTGGAACCATGAGTTAGGGCTGGCTGCAAAATTAGCCCCGTTGATTACGAATAAACACATTCAATCCCACAACTACAATGTAAGAGACTTATGACTTCCATTAGTTTTTTACGGAAAATGGTCACTTGCCATGCTCGTGGAAGTTAATTCGTGCGTTTAACAGCCACACCCACATACATGTCAGGTCTACATCCAAAACGTTGGACATCTAAATTAGTCAGCATATGTGAGCTACAATACGAATAAAGCTAATTCGTAACACACGGAACAAATTTGTTACCCTATCTAAGTCATGGGACTAAAACTGCTAACTAAAAGCCCTGGAAAACTGGATTCAAGTATATGTACAAGCTGAGTATATATTCGAGCAAATCCAGGAACTTAATAACCAAGAATTGCAGGTTCAGCAATTATACGAATACAAAGTTCAGTATCTGCAGTGTGTAGATATTGTAAAGCAAAGTACTAAAATCCAACATACAAAATGAAAATCCCAGTCCCTGTTACATAAGAGTTTGATCCACTTTATGTCTGTTACTTATTCTTCCATTGAGGCAAGTGAAAGAGTGAGAGGGGGCCTATTCTGAAGGTCTGTTACGTGTAGCTCGGTTAAGACGGAAGCTTTTTGCCCCACTTCAATTAAGGTTTTGACCTTTTAAAATGGCAGAGGCATTTCCAAAATTTAAGGGAATCTCATATTTCTGAAATAAAAAAGAGTACATGTGGCCTATGCTCACTGGTATATTCCTCAATGACACTAAATGTACAGCCTTTGGTTGGTTGATCATAAATGTCCAATAAGTGAAGTATACTACTTTTCAAGATGGGTAGATGAACTAAAGACTTTCTCCATTGAACATAATTTATACATATACCTGAAGGCCATTCTCAACCTTGTATACTTCTGTGGTAGTCTATGAGTTTATACTCCATCTCTTAAATTGCTAAAGTAACTAAGGTAAAAAAAGCCTAAACTATTACAAACAAATTCCATTCCTATTTAAGAAAAAATAAATGTTCTGTTCTCTGTTGGTGTTTTTGTATATAGTAGAAATTTCAATGAAATGGTCCTTGCTATCCTCTTTACATTAGATACGAGAAAACACAAGGAACGATAATTTTTCGTTAAAATTGTTAATTATTTTTTTCAATCTGCACAAGCACTTTTCCTCTCAAAAGTTCCAGATGCAATTATAAAACACTGAATATCCAGGGTCACAAAACAGAAACTAAATAGATGACGAAGAATAAAGATTAAAACCATGTCTTAAGATACTGGAGTACATATCACCAATTAGAATCGTACATAAGAATCCAGGTACCAACTTATCAACATAAATATGGAGAGGAGTTGCATATCTGTCTTCTGCAACAGCACTAGGCGTTTTCTCTAAGATAACAGCACGTAAACATAACCTACTACACCACAACAGCATTAAAAAGGTAGAAGAGAGCATGACCCCTGAGATGTCATTTTTTTGGACGAAGTGGACACTTCAAATACGGCAGAGTGGCCTTACAGCCATTAACAAAAGCAAGCAATAAAACTAATAAATCCTGAATCAGATTTTATCAGCCAGATACCTGCCCAGAGAATCAATAGGCTTATTGGAGATATCATTTTCCATCCTCCTTCGCCTAATTTTGATCCGAGCAAGATAATCAGCAGCAATCCAAGCAAAGCTTAACATCACCGTCTTCCCACCATCATCTATCATTTGTAACGCCTTAGACTTCTTCACCCAACTTTCATGGTAAGTCACCTGATACCAAGCAGAGGCCTTCCTTTCGTACATAACATTCTTCTCGTCATCAGAAAGATGATCAAATTCTGAGTCCATGCACTCAAATACTTTCCTGAATTCTTTTCTCAGGTTGCTGTAGGCATTCTTGAGTCTTTCCTTCAGTTCGCCTTGTTTCTTGCTACTGTACTTCGGCATAGACCATATATGTCCAGTCACAAGCTCTTCTTCTTTATTCACTTTGTATTGTCCTAAAAGACCAAGCAACTGACCATCATAGGAACACTTACTATTCCATGCATCAGTGATAAAACATGATGATTCTGGAATCTGAAGGTCTTGGTCATATATAATTTTATCCGGAGCAAAGGCATCTTCTGAAGATTCTTCATAATCTCCGTTATCAGCATCTTTAACTTTGCGGTAGAGCTTACCCAGAATTTTGTTGGACTTGTAAGTTTGATATTCTGGTTTCCCCATATAGTCGGGATACACCTTTGGCTTCAGATCAGAAGGCATAGTCACTATCTTTCCCGTTTTAGGAAAATCAACTGCAGTCGCTGCAAGCTCTGCCAATCTGATGCATTTCTCATCCATAGCCCCGTATTCACTAAGGTCGGCATGAACTACATGAGCATTGCAGATAGTACCTAGACTTTCATTCACCATGTTCCTTGTGAAAAATTCAATTATGTCCTGCATAAAAGGGTAATCATGTTAAAATCTGTGAGCAAAAGTGATCTACTCAGTTTGTCTCATAAAGTAGTCCATTGTTCTCGTATCACCAATCACTCCAATTAAAATCTGAGGACTGAGGGACAGATATACTATCTATAAGCATCACTGCAATGAATATACCACTTTAGCAGGCATCAAAATGACTAACCAGAAACTCATAATAAATCGATACAAGCATCAACGGAATAAAGAAAACATTATGTCCCAGCAAAATTGACCACAAAAGTTTTCAAGAATATATTTGAATATAGAAGGCAGGTAATTACCGAGTGTCTCACGTCACGTGGCAATTGTTTCACTTCTCCAGGCGCATAGTCCATCGGGGTCCAGCTTCTCTTGCTTGGAGGAATGAGATTCTCATCCCAAGTAACAAAATAGAGATCTCCATCCAAATCACTTCCAGATGCTTCATTTGTATGTGGTCTATCTCCCTTCTGAGGAAAGATAAGGCAATCATAAAGATGATGCAACCCGGGAACATCAACTGCCTCCAAAATCCGCACATCACCAGGGTGAAGACAAGGGTTCTTTGCTATTGCCACAAGTCCCTTAATCACTTGAAGCTTTTTCTTGGTATCAGAAAATTGTGACCCATGCTTCACAAAACAATCTTCTAATGAAGGGTTTGAGACTTGGATGAAGCATTGGCCATGTTCAAGTACACCAAGCTCATCCAAACAACCCATCAACCACCTTCCGGAAGGAACAAAAATTCTCGTTTTTTCTCTAAGGTCACCAAGCTGGGCAGCCCTTATGCTTGTTAGCATCCCTCTTAAATGAGGTTCAGTTTTAGGCTTGAAACCAGCACTTAACATAATAGCTGCTGTGCTTCCTTGATCAGTGCATGAGCCCGTAAGGACGTCAAAAGCCATGTCAGTATCTTCAAGCATCTGATCAAGTCTTGACACCATTGTTTCTTGCATTCCCCAGAATATATTATCTTTTACTTCCAAAGCAGAAAGAAGTGTTATTATCTGCCTATTCAGAAAACCAGGCTGAAACCTAGTCCAAGAACAAATTTCAAGAATCTTATGAGTTGATTCAAACTTCTTCATACTTGGTCTTAGATATAAGCGGGTCCCATCATTTTTTGCAGGCCAACATGCAACAACACCTTTATAACCTGCAAATCTGATTTGATATGCACAGGGAGGGTTCGATTTCAGCTGGAGCTTCTCTGCAACTTCCATTGCAAGATCAGATGATATCATACCAATACCATCAGAGAAAACATAGCCATTTCTCTCTATATCAGGAACCTCCACTTCTGGGACCTCAACTGTGGCATAAGTTGAAGAGAAGCATTGCCCCATCCTTGCAGCACACTTTGCAACATTGCGAGATGTGAACTTTCCCATCCAATCCTTAATGTTGGCTACACGAATATCCTTCTGTTCAGCAAAAAACCAGGCTGAACGGTCCCGCAATTGATTTGCTGAAAATGCAAGAAAAGTGTACTTCCGACCACACAAATGAAACCCGTCATTCAAAATATCCCTTACCCGTTTGAACATAGCGGTCCTTTGTTGACCTGAATTTGAGGCAACCTCCCTCACATTAGGAGCAACATAGTATGTCAGGACATTTTGATTAAGGATCCGCATAGCTTCATCCATAAAAGTGACTCTTAAGAATCGATCGGCTACGCTTTTATAATTTCTCAAAACTCTATTCGACAGTTCCACTTCTGGCGGAAGACAATAAGCTTTTGTTGGAGTTATGATCAATCTTCGAACTTCAACAATATCATCCATCGGATGAGGTCTCTCAATGAGCTTTGGATTCTTCAACAGCCATTTCTGCACAAATTCCAGGGCCTTCAAAGCATCATAAACGGGTTTTTTGTAGGAGTACATGTGTTTAAGTGCAACTGCATTGAGCTCCTCCGGTTGACTTTTCAATAGATGAAAAAGCTTTTCGCACACCTGATGCTGATTTATAATGCCTTTGTGCACGACAGCGTTAACCAAAAACATAATCTTGAAAGTTATGCCTTGCTCCTGAATATAGAAAAAACAATCTGACGTACGCACTCCAAAATCAGGCTCATCCAACTTTCGAAGGCGCAGCCCTGGGTTGCAATCAATAACTGGCACTCTACATTCTCTAAGATACTTCAGAGCCTTCTTCAGATTTGGACCATTTCGGGGTCGAACGGAAATTCGATAAGTATTACACCTACCTATCGCTCCACTAGGTGTGAAATCTGTAGTACGAATCCAGGGATCATCATCGTCCAACAAATCGAACGGCACTGGTTGTTCAATATCATCATCTGCCGTTCTGTAGTGAACCAACGGCGATGAAGCCAGCTGCAACAAGACTATTAACGAAGAAAAATCCCTGTAATGTTTTACCTCATTGATTTCTCTTGGCGAAATCTCGATCATGAAGTTGCATTTTATCACAGCAGGTCTGTTTTCAGCTTTGAAGGAGAAGGCAATATCCTTTGTGAAATGAAGGCTGCATTTCCCACTGAAAGGATCAACAAGAAAATCAACCCCACTTCGAGCCCCCCTCCAACCAACAACGAATTCATCTTGGCTCCTCAAATTTCCAATCTCAACAGAAACATCAGATAATTTGTAAGGAGTCGTAGTTCTCCTCCTCTCATTCATGCGATGAGGATTTTCTGGCCCCGAACTAACCTTCAAAGGCTTCCTGCCCAATATAAGATCACCACGGGCTGCAGCATCTAGGGCTAATTCTACTGAATGTGCAACTGCAAAATGCACAAATGCATGGGGTTCAACCTTTAGATAGTCATTCTTTCTCTGTACAATCTCAGTGTCAATTTCGTAATTTGGATATGATTCAGGTGGGGTTGAGGAAGTCTTCAGTCGACACCTCCAGACTAGTCCAACATGATCCTCAAAATAATCTGAAAGCATCTTGGCGGTGACATTATTTTCTAGCCCACCAACACTTATCTGAGTGACAACCAAGTCTTTATCACCTCTCTCGGATCCCATCGTCTTAAATGTAAGAATAGAAAATTATGTAACCTGAGTCTGCAAACGAATAAGTTTCATTAGACATTGCTGGAGCAAAAGGTGATTTTGAATCAAATTAGTGAGGTACATTATAACTACAAACCAAGCCTAATCCTATTTAATGAATAACAGAAATTATTCTTACAATCAAACAACGAGGAAGAAGATAAAAGAAGTACTAATGTCATTATATATTAAGATCACAATCTTCACTCAATAGACTCCAAAGGCACAACTAGCCCACTACGTTTCTTCAGTTTCTTGCATTTTCATAATAAATCAAAGAAGTTACAACAGAATGCCAAGAATCTCAACCTCTAAAGATTTACACATTTCAAATAAAACCCAAATTGAAAACAACAGCTTTACTAAGTTCTCCCAGTAGAGAACTACAAACCATATCATTATTCTCAATTTCTCCATATAATGCACTTAATAATTGGCAAACCATCAAGTTATTCACAGAGTACAGCTAGATCATCCATAACACAACATCGAAACTATAATCGAAACCCATCATTTCGCAGAAACAAGACTGATAAATCGAAAACCAATTATCACTACAGAGTAAGGAAAGTGGCCAAGAAAACAAAAAATTGCAAGATTTACAGAGAGCCCACTAACCTTTTTAGCTCTACCAATCAATCAACACGATCCAAAGCAAAATGTAGTATTGTTGTTTCTCCTCCTCTTGAGTAGAGAGTGAAGAGTCAAGCAAAGAGAGGGTTGTTGTGGGCAGCTTTTTAAGGGAATTGGGATGCTTTGATATAAAGTTAAAATCAGTGAATTGGAGTGCTAACGAAGCTTCCTAATTTTCTATATTATTATTAGTTTCCATTGCACTTTTATTTGGGTGGGGCTGGCGATGGGATGCGATGAGGGGTGGGGTGGGGGAGGGTTCACGCGGGAAGGCCGTTGAAGAAGGTACGAAGTAATTGGGGGAAAGGCAAAAGGTGCTGATTTTTGTATCTATAGCTTTGGGACATCCAATCAAACGGTGTGTAGAGCAATCATGTTCTATATATATATACACTTGATTTATTTTTATATAAAACTAAATTTATAAATTAAGATCTCAATATAATGGTGTAAAAGTAAAATTTATTTACATTCATTGATGTTCACACCGTAATTATAATAATAACAATAATGGGGAAATTCACATTTTATGGTACTTCTTGTATCAAAAAATAAAAGTCTAAAATATTGTAATTTGGACCACATTTGCGATGTTTTCATGTATAACATATCATAAATTATTTAACGTATTGTAATCACGTGTCTCGAGAAGATAAGATGACAAGGATGTAAATTTTGATAGTGCATTATTCTTTTAACAACCACGTTGATTTTTTTTGTTACAAACAACTACATTGATATTAAAATTTGTCTCCTTCTCAATGTTTTGCTTGTTTGAGAATATGTATAGATCAAATGATTCAACAAGAAGATGCTCCATTTTATCATTATGTCAACATATACATAACATTTGTGCGAGATAAGAAAAGGATGCAACATCACACACTACACTTTTCGTAATGTTAGGATGCATAATTGAAATTTAAAACTTCTAGTGATTATAAGATAATTCTAAGAACTTTTGAAATTTTCTGAAATCTTAGAAACTTCTTTTGATTATCAGATTAATTTTACCAATCTTTTGATGTTTTTTGGAATTATGACTGAATAATAATGGTATCACATGTACCCACAAGCTCTCATTTGAGCTCCATTTTTTAGTTTGAACTTTCTATTTCTAATCGATGAATCTCACTTGAATTTAACTATGCAAAAAAACAGTAATAAATGTAAAACTGCAGAGTCAAGTACAATTGCAAGTTTACGAAGAGGACTCGTTTGTTTGCGTCTCTTTTTGGAGGGAGATTATGGCCCCGATTGGATGGAACACTACTTTCTATTTCTCGATTTTTCAGAGATTTTTTTCATCAAAAATGCATTTTTGTAGCATCTCCTAAAAATATCCCACACACAATTTCCCTAAAAAAAATCTCACACACAATTTCCCTAAAAAAAATCTCGAATTTCGATTTCCTTCAAATTTTTGTCAAAAAGTCAGAATTTTTACTATTCATAATTAGACAGTTCACCCAATAATTAAAAGTATTTTATCCGCTAACATCTTAATATAATTATCAAAATAATCACATATTTTTATTTGAAATGATGTAAGCTACGAAATAAGATCCACTTTACATATTTTTGGATGCCTTAATCGATGAGTTTAACTTAAATATGTCTAAATTTTCTTATAAAAAAAAAACTCATCCATAACAATTTTCCACAAACAAATATCTTTTCTTACAAAAAAAATATATCACATCACACTTAATAATTACACTTTTTTCTATAAAAAAAACTTATCCAAACATACTTCATTTATCATATTTCTACTTTCTTAAACAAAATTCTCTTACTTTATCTATGGAAAATGAGAAATGAGAAATAGAAGTCCATCCAATCGGCCCCTATATCTCTCCTCCCATTTTCCCTCCCCCACACTAAAGATGGAAGCTTTTCTTATACTTCTCATCGGAAAAGACACACCTTCGGTGAACCACCACCTTTCTACCCTCAAGTTGTCGTGACCACCCTTCGTTCACTCCTCAGTCGTACAACCATCAAACTCCACATTGTTTTACTCCATTGAAGCCAACATCCACCTCTCCTCTACTTGATTTCGCCTTGTCACCACCAATTTTCTACTCGCCACCACCAGATCTGGAGCCCACTCCATCGAATCTGGACTTAACTCCACTTGATTTGAACATCACACTACAAAATAGCCCGCTGGATCTCATTTCGCCACCACCGAATTTCGCACCACACCCACTGAACAAGTCAAAGAAAAAGGGAGTCTTGATGGCTACCCCGTATTGTCGGATAATATTGCTATCTTTGTTATCCTTCATTTTTCAGTTTGCTCTTTAATAGAAGAAAATGAACTTTTTGTTGTGTTATCGGAGTCGAGTGTGATCGTGTTTTTCATCTTCCGGCAGTTCTGAGCAAGAAATGGAGTGATCTTTTTATGCGTTTTGTTGCTACTGCTATTTAGTTTTATTTTGCAATTTTTTAATGTTTTGTTTTAGTTTCTCATTGCAGTGGTCTTGTTGGTGGTGGTGGGTGTTGAGGAGTTTTGTTCTTCTCAACATCAATGGTAAAAAGGTGACTTAACATAGAAGTTTGCTCGATTGACTTGCTCTTTCCCAGGGCAAGGGTCTACTTCAACTCCAACTCCAACTCCAACCCTCCTTTTTCTTTTTTTGGCATTGGGAGCCCCGCTTAGATGTGTTACAAGATTTAGATTTACATTCTAGAATTCAAAATTGATGGTGTTGCACCTTGTTTTGTACTTCTAATGTTGAGTCTTATTTATTGTTTACCACTCGTATTAAAACTCAGGATGTGTATCTTTTTGATTTGTACTTTGTACTATCTTAATTTATTAATGCATACGTTTTAATTATTAAAAAAAAGACTACTTAAATTATATGGTGTTAGATTCAACTGATCGCATCAAATATTACAATATCTTGTATTTTATTTTTTATATTGCGTTACTTATATAAAATAAACACAATATTTATATTCAAAGAAAATTTTTGTACATAACACATTTACCTAACAAATGAAATCTGAGATGAGAATAGAAAATCCGAATCATTTCAATTACTTTATCGGCCCCTAAGCAAGGTGATATTTGGGGGCTCCTGGACTTGGGTCTTGGGTGATCTGCACCTCGCATGTGAGACGACTTTGTGAGGTGGAGATCACCCGGATCCCAGGTCCCGATAGCCCCAAATATGACTCATTTTGGGGTAAATTCACAATTTTAAAAAACGTGAGAGGTCGAATCACAATAGAGTAGAAACCAACAAAGTAAAAACGTCATTTTAGCGATTAAACCAATGGGAATTTTAACCCCCGCGAAAAATATTCTCTTGAATATATATAACCGTATTCCATTGTTCATCATATCAAATATTCCCAATATTCTATTTGCCCATTCCTCCCACTCCCACCTATACATACATACACATACATACACACTTGACACTTCCATCATCACTTCCTTCTACAGTGCTCATCTAATTTTACATTTCTATCACCAAAAAATGAATTTTCGGAAGATTCTAGAGAAACTTCTTGATGAGATATTTCCAGATTGGCGAGACGAATTTATATCGTACAAGGATTTGAAACGGCTGTTGAAGTTGCTTTATCCGAAGATGGAATCGTCTAAGGATCTTGTAAATGATGATAATGAGAGGCCAAATAAACGGCACAGATTGAGTGATGATCAAGTGGACGGCGGGGATGCAGAGACAGAGGAGATGGACGATTTTGTGAGGCTTCTGGAAGAAGAGATCAAGAAGTTTAATCGGTTCTTCGTGGATAAAGAGGAAGATTACATCATCAGATTAAAGGTATTATTTTTGCTTTTCAATTTTTCGTGAGGGTTGTTTTAATTGATTATCATTGGTTCATGCAATTTTATCTCGTTCCTGGATGTTTTGTTATATCATTCAAATATAATACGAGTTCAATATATATTATGGATTATGGTTTTAATTTGGGCTACAGCAAATTGGTGTTTCAAACTTTCAGCATTAGCTTTATTCTTGTTGGTTCCTTTTAAACAATTATTGTACACAGCGACGAAGCCAGGATTTGAGGTCGGCGGTCGGGGCCGAATTAAAAAAAATGGTCAAAGCTTGATATTTTTGGTTTTTTTTTTTTTTTGGGGGGGGGGGGGGGGGGGGAGGGGGCAAAGTTCCAAATTTTAAAATTTTATTGGGCACAGAAATAATTTTCTCAAAGTTGAGGGGAGTGTGATTGTACATTAGCTAATCCCACAGAATGATAGAAGCAACTATAGTTTGTGTTTAATGTGATAGCATTAGATCACAGGAGTGTTAGGTTGTTAATTAAGGATCAGTATCATGGTCAGCTGCTTTCAATTTCTCACATTCTTCTAGTCATTGCAAAACTTGCAAGATAGATAATCAAGTTACCTCTCATTTCTTCCTGACCGTTATTCGATTGTGTGTTTTTCGGTTGACATAGATGCTGAAAGATGATGTTGCTGAGGCTGAGAATTCAACAGAAAAACTTATGAAAGTGGGAAGAAAGATGGCAGATTTTCATGGAGAACTGATTTTGTTGGAAAACTACAGTGCTCTTAATTGCATAGGTCTTTTTTACTCCATATCGTTATACTTTTTTTTTTGGTAAGACTCCATATCGTTATACACTTGCTTCTTACTGTGAATATGTCATCTTTATATATTCGCTTCTTATGCTTAAATGCTAATGTTTGTATCGACGACTCTAGCGAGGAAAACGAAATCCATTTCAACTCAAATTGCTCGCTTGAACTCGAGGTTCAAACACAGCCTAAATATTTGAAAGTCAAAATTCATGTTTCTTAACCTTATATTTGCTTGGAGCAGGACTAGTTAAGATCTTAAAGAAATATGACAAAAGAAGTGGTTATCTGCTACAACTGCCGTTCATCCAAAAGGTTCTACATGAGCCATTTGCTAGTACTGAATTAATAAATAAACTAGCGAAGGAGTGTGAGATAATGATCCATAGCATCTTCTTATGGAACAATCAGTTGGCCCCACCAGAAGCTACTGAACAGAAAGAAGGTTGCAGTGACCAGCCTGTGGCTCAGGAAGAGACAGTGAAACACCTCAGAGTTCCCGAAGAACTTGCAGAAATTAAATGCATGGAGAACATGTATTTGAGGCTTACTATATCAGTCTTACAGACCCTGAAGCAAATTAGAAATGGAAGTTCCACTATAAACGCATTCTCTTTTCCGCCAAGGCAAGATAGTGATCTGGATGAATACTCAAAGTAAAAGATCCTGTTGTAGAGCAAGAAGCACATTAATCATGTTAATGTACTACTTTACAATTGTAGACTTTCTTGGGGATATTATTTCGAAAAATGTGCCACAAAACTGTATATGAAGCAAATGTCGAGAAAGTTTTGATTAGCTATTAACCCGTGTACTACTTGAATGCTATAGTAAAAGCTTGATCACAGTAACTAGTTGCTTGTGTATTTCTTATAGTTTGATAATAGGTACTTCAGCTTGAGATGTTCGGAAGATCTTAGTTACAAGATGACCAACAAGCGCCTGTAGCTCAGTGGATAGAGCGTCTGTTTCCTAAGCAGAAAGTCGTAGGTTCGACCCCTACCTGGCGCGATTCATTTTTTTTCTCTCCCCTCATATCTCATTTCTGTTGAAAAACTAGCCAGTATATCTAGGGAAATTCTAGCCTGCTCCCGGCTCAGCCCGTGGCAACCTAGAATTTTCCGTATATCTAACACATTCATTTTTTATAGTATGCAGCCAACCTTTACTCTACTCAAAGATAAATGCATACCCCATGATCAACCCACCATCTGCCAAACACCAATCCAAATAATTATACTTGCATCCCTTTATAAACCTATATAAATCTTGCTAAATACAATCCCACTTTCAATTTATCAACTCACAAAAATGTCTATAGTTGCTGAGGCACTATTCATCCAAGTCTTCTCAAATGGCACCGTAAAACGCTTCGCCCCCGAAACAGCACCCGCATCACCTGAGTACTCTCATAACTCTAACCTATACAGGTCCAAGGATGTAATAATTGATCCAATCAAGCCCATAACTGCCAGAATCTTTCTTCCTGATGTTTCTGAACCAGCAGGACAACTTCCAGTCCTAGTTTACTTCCATGGCGGTGGATTTTGCATCGGCTCAACAACTTGGCTCGGCTACCACGTCTTCCTGGGAGATTTATCAGCCACAGCCAAAGCCATTGTCTTGTCAGTCGACTACCGGCTCGCGCCAGAAAACAAGCTACCAATAGCGTATGAAGACTGTTACACCGCGCTTGAATGGTTAAGCTCAAACGCAGCCAGCTCTGAGCCGTGGCTTAAGCAAGCTGATCTTTCCAGAGTCTTCCTCTCTGGCGACAGCGCTGGTGGAAATATAGCTCACCAGGTTTCCATAAAAGCAATCAAAAACAATATCTTTAACGTTCGAATTAAAGGGATCGTGCCAATTCACCCATATTTCGGGAGCGAAAAACAGACTGAGCTTGAGCTGGCTGACGACTCAGCTCATGAGGTAGCCATGAATGATGTTCTGGAAGCTGAGCTTGCCAGATGGATCGGATCGGGATTTTCACGGGTGCAATTTCGAGGAGAACGAAACGGAGATGGAGTGGAGCGTTTTTCCGGCAGTTTTGGTGTTTGTTGCGGGGAAAGATTTCTTGAAAGAGAGGGGAGTAATGTATAGTGAGTTTTTGAAGAGAAAAGGTGTAAAAGGGGTGAGTTTGGTTGAAGCTGACGGGGAATCACATGTTTATCACGTGTGGAATCCTGAGTCTGAGGCAACACGTTTGCTACAGAAGCAGATCACTGGTTTCATACGTGGCCTTTGATGACGATGAACTGTTAGATTGATATTTGTAGTTTGAATGTGGAATTAGAAACTTTATATTGATCAACATTATATGATGCTTTGTAAGCTAAACTTGAGAATATGTTGAGATTTTAACAGAAAGTTCAAAAGTCAATTCTTCTATAATTTCATTTCTCTTTGGAATGATACCTCACAATCCATTGTAGAAAATATTCATATGGCGTTAGTTTCTTTCACTTTTTGGCGTGAGATTGCGTGCTCAGAAAATTCTAGTTCGCTCCCAGTTCAGTCATGGGCCACGCCCAAGATATTTTACAAATTACAAAAAGAGTGCCTCGATTTGATCATGGCCACACTCAAAAGTATTTCACTCAAAAGTATTTCATCACGGCAAAGTCCAAACCCATATGTACCCTTCAATAAAAATATTTGTTATATAATTGGTCGATCAATTTGTGAAATTGGCTATCGTCCAAGGGTATAACAGTAAACCCCGTAGCCTTTATATTTCAGTATTAAATCAGCCTCCTCTGTGGCCAACCCTATCGCTCCGTCTCTCTTTATAAGAAATTTTTTTTCTAACTATTTTCTCTGCAGAATTTCGAAATCCTAAAGCTAATCGCCCCTGAAACCCCCTATAATCTCTTTCAGGTTCAACAGGTAACAAAAATATCCTAGCTTTTTCTCTTATATATATACACACACACACATATATATATATAGTGGTGTAATTTTGAGTGTGCAATTGAGTGTGGATTTTTTATTCAAAATTCCAAATTTGACAAGTGCGAAAGATTGAATTTTGTTTGTTGATTTGTTCTTCCGCAGCAGTAGAAAATGGGAGAGATGAAGGAGAACGAAGCTTACGAGGAGGAGCTCCTCGATTATGAGGAAGAAGACGAAAAAGCCCTTGACTCAGTCAACGCCAAAGTCAATGGCGAGTCCGCCAAGAAGTGAGTTCCAAACACATCATATTTTTATCCCTTGCTAGATTTTCGTGTTAAAAATGATATTTTGTTAGCTTTATTAGTTTTTTTTTTTTTGAACTCTTGTGTTGTTTCACTGTCCTATATATGAATTTTGCTGATTTCAAGCGTAGATAGGAAACTGTTGTTTTAGGATGTGATTTAGTAGTATAGTGCGGCTTGTAACACAATAAACTCAGGTTTTCTTTGTTGATTTTGATTACAGGGGTTATGTAGGGATCCACAGTTCAGGATTCAGAGACTTCCTCTTGAAGCCCGAGCTTTTGCGTGCTATCGTGGACTCTGGATTTGAACATCCATCAGAAGGCAAGATGTTTCTTCTGTCCGTTGAACTCTGTCGAATCTTATTTACTTATTTCGTGCTGTGTAAAATGTACTGGCTGGACATGATTTGCAACGCTGTATTGTTAGTGCCAGTGATTACAAGATCTTTGAATAGATAGAGGGAAAGTAATGCAGTAGACACTATTTACTTGTGATTTTATTTGATTAGGAGTGCATCTTCTATGCTAAACCATGATAGTTGCATGTCTGTGTATTCTGCATTATTTTTCTTATCTTTGTGGTGACGGTAAGGCCTGTAACACACTTGCATCTGCTTCATGTTGTATCAGTTATTCATAGGTTATCTGAATTCACTTGTTCCATGTTTTACTTTCGGTAGTATCTATTCCTTGTCTTGTAATTGGCACATTTCTGTTGAGCATGCACCCTTCTTATTGTTTTTTTCCTCGTGCCATTTAAGCTTTCTTGTTCTATATTTGCCCATGTATACTCCCTTGTTATGTAGCTGGTGCTGTATCTGTAGTGCACCTTTATCTTGTTTATCTAGTTCGTTACACTATTTAATAAAGTACCACTCGCAAAATTGTGACTTGCGCCTTTTTGGGATCTTATATTTCTCAGGTAAATCATATTATCACTCTACCTTCGAGAAGTTGAATGGTAAAACCTTTTTTAATTGAAACTGAGGCTTCCTTGGATCAAATTTATTTCGTTCTTCATCAGTTCAACATGAGTGCATACCTCAAGCAATTTTGGGAATGGATGTGATCTGTCAAGCAAAATCTGGTATGGGGAAGACTGCTGTATTTGTTCTTTCGACACTGCAGCAGATTGAGCCGACTGCTGGTCAAGTTGTTGCTCTTGTTTTATGCCATACAAGGGAATTAGCTTACCAGGTGTGTATTACAACTGTGATCTATTTTTTTTCGTTTGGGCTATGAAACTCCTGATTCTGTTATCTCTCAGTAGAAATATATTAGAAATTACTCACTGTATCTTTTCTATATACCATTGACGACCAGTTAGCAGTGTGCTTACTTTGCCTTGCATGTTTTTCTCATTTGCAGATTTGTCATGAAGTTGAACGGTTCAGCACATATTTACCAGATATCAAAGTTGCTGTTTTTTATGGCGGTGTGAACATCAAAATCCACAAAGATCTTCTGAAGAATGAGTGTCCTCACATTGTTGTTGGAACACCGGGGAGGATACTTGCTCTCGCAAGAGACAAGGACCTCTCTTTGAAAAATGTGAGGCATTTCATTCTAGATGAGTGTGACAAGATGCTTGAGTCTCTTGGTATGCCTTGTGAATAGCACTGCACTGAGCTTTGTTATGAGAACCACCCTATTCCCTTCGCTCATTTAGTTGCTTCATGTGACACAGATATGCGGAGAGATGTTCAGGAGATTTTCAAGATGACCCCTCATGACAAGCAAGTTATGATGTTTTCTGCTACACTCAGCAAGGAAATTCGACCGGTTTGCAAGAAATTCATGCAAGATGTAATGTCCTGTGGCCAGCTCTACTTGAATTTTTAGAAGTCTTCCATGTATCCATTATACCAGCTTTCTGCAGGCGAGACTTGGTCAGGAATGCAGTGTTGAAGCACTGTACACTTGCCATGCTGTGTGTTTATCTATCTAATTAAAACGAAGTGATGGTTCCTTTGAAAAGATTATGTGGATGAGTATAGGAAGCCCGATGTCTCTGCAGCCGGTGCTTCCTCGGTCTTCTGCACTTGGCATTTTCTGTTCACATTTTTAGGCCATTGTTTTATTTTGATTTTTTCTTTTAATGGAGTGATTCAGGGAGGGTCATCAGTTTCATTATAGTTAGTTTGAGTGGCAGTGATTGATAATTGTTATGAGTGGTAAAGTATCTGCAAGGAGATGATTCAGATGGACCAGAGCCTCAATTCAGGCCCTTTTCACCCGTCATTCATTTCATACTGGATACCGTTAGCTCCACATGGGCTCCTAATATGCTTTATTGTGACATTTCTTCATTTCAGCCTATGGAAATTTACGTGGATGACGAAGCCAAGTTGACCCTCCATGGTCTTGTACAGGTTTGACATTGAAATTTGAACTGTCCTGTTTTTTCTATTTGATAGGCGTTTAAGCTTACATGGTGCAACCTTATGACAGCACTACATCAAATTGACTGAGTTGGAGAAAAACCGAAAGCTGAATGATCTGCTCGATGCATTGGATTTCAATCAAATTGTCATCTTTGTTAAAAGTGTCAGTAGAGCAGCGGAGCTGAACAAGTTGCTTGTGGAGTGTAATTTTCCATCTATTTGCATTCACTCTGGAATGTCCCAAGAAGAAAGGTTTTTGTGAATTTTGTATCAATTATTGACTTTTTTGGCTTTAATATTTCCTTACTAATTGAGCGAGTGGGTTGAAGATGAAGGCTATGAACTTCAACATATTCTTACTATCTTCTTCAATGATATATTTGAGTGTGGACGGTTGAGTTATTGAAGTTCACATGTTGATTATTGTATTTCTTTGCATGGAAATAATTTGTTCTTCTTTCCTAGAATAGACAAAGGAAGTCCATAAGGAGTAATCTCTCTTTGGGGGTCAGGCTTTGTGTGGGGGTTCTTAAAATGCACTCCAGTTATGACTCTTGTGTAATAGTGTATTATGTATATGTATATGTATGACCTAGTTCTGACTGAGGGGAAGCTGAGTGGTCATTTTTTTTGGTTTCTAAAAAATTCTGATGCTGGAATTGCAGATTAACAAAATACAAGGGATTCAAGGAGGGCCATAAGAGGATTCTTGTAGCTACAGATTTGGTTGGAAGAGGAATTGATATAGAAAGAGTCAACATTGTGATTAACTATGATATGCCAGATTCTGCAGACACTTATCTCCACAGGGTAAACTTATATTTTGATAATCATGGTGGAGGCATTAGTAATTTCTATACACGTAGCCTTATCATCTATTTTTGATTGCTGTTTTAGGTGGGTAGAGCTGGAAGATTTGGCACCAAAGGGCTTGCCATCACATTTGTTTCTTCTGCATCTGATTCAGATGTTCTCAATCAGGTAAAGGATATTGTCGTACTAAATTGTCTATAAATTTTATGTTTGGCTGCTAACATGATAGGATGTGCCGTTTGTTCGTTGCAGGTTCAGGAAAGGTTTGAAGTTGATATTAAAGAGCTTCCTGAGCAGATTGATACATCCACATACAGTAAGTTGGTCTAGTCTGTTCTTTAGTGCTTGTTTCTTCCTATTTGTTTAAATGACTTAAATATCTTGGCTTTCGAGTGTCAATGAGAAGCTGAGATATAGCTACTAGTTTTATGAGTTGTTTCCTTTCCTTTTCCTGGTAATTACTTGTTTCAGTTGTAAACGCTGTTGTCATGTGTATAATACTTTTAACTTTATGCAGTGCCCTCTTAGAGCTGCTGAAGAACGAAGATCTCTGCGTGAAGAGGGGACAGAGTTGCTTTGATTGTTAAGATCTAATCGCTTCAAATTCTCGGGATTATCTAAACCAGTTGCTTAGAATAGGTTTATGGTTTTGTCTTTGTGCTACACATTTCTGTACCTCTTAATAGACTTTCCTGCCAGTCTGCCCAGCAGAGAAAGTTGTCAGTTTGACATTTGTTATGAAGTATATGACTCAAAAATAACATTTTCATCCTTTTGCCGGTAGATTTTCCTGTGTTCTGTAATTAATAGACATGTAATATATTTGCTGAGAATTGAGGGTGCTATAGTAAAGCGTTCGAGGCTTTGAGCAAAAAAACAAAATTGTGAACAATATTAGTAGAACCCATTATTCGTCTAATTGGAAGAGGAAATGAGAAGAAAAGAGATTAGAAATTAAAATTGTCAAATAGAAAAGATACAAAAACTTGCATCATTTCTATTTTCTAATTCTTGTGTTCAAAATCCAAGCAAAACAAGTTAAAGAATTTTTATATTCTCCTTACTAATAATAGTGAAAATTTTGACTTCAGTGCTAAAACATATCAGCTAACAACACCATAGTTTTCACAAGGGATTCTTTTTCTTCCTGTATTTATGGGCACACTGTATCATGCATTGTTTCAAACTTCAACATAAACATCCACAATAATGTCGACACTATTTCTTGCTTTCTTGATCCATCTAACTTGTCTCAACTTAGTTGAACCACACAACTTCTCCTTTCCATCATTTGATTCTTCAAGCTGTGACAATAAGAGCAATTTAATCTGTTGGGGATCAGTAAACGCAGGCAACGGGACTCTAAACATCACGCCAGACCAGCCAAAAGAGACGAGCGAGGTGGGAAGAGTCGTGTTTCGGTATCCTGTTCTTGCGTGGCCATCTTCTTTTTCCACCACATTCACTATCAGGATCAAGTCTAATTCAACGGTATCCGGTGATGGAATGGCGTTCATCATTGCACCAGATAATAACCCCTCACCGCCAGAAAGTTCCGGTTCATTCATCGGAATCATGGATCCTTCTACTGAAGGTGAATTTCACCCCACATGCATATTCTTGCAAAATATTGATTTTTTATGTCGTTGGAGAAAAATTTCAGTTCTTGTTATGCAAATGCAGGTAGCGTTCTTCGTCAACTTGCAGTGGAGCTAGATACGTACAAGAATCCCCGGGAAATAGATAACAACCATATAGCAATTGATATTGAAAGTGTAGAATATCCAGTTGCAGAAAAAAGCCTCAGTGATATTGGGATCAATCTCAAAAGTGGGAAAGATATCACTGTTAAAATCGAGTATAACGGATGGGAAAAAAATCTCCATATTTACGCTGCATACGCCGGTGGCTGTTTGGTAAAATTCTTGAGCCAAAAGATAACCATGCAAGATATAGTTCCTCAGCAAGCTTATGTGGGCTTCACCGGCTCAACCGGTCATTTGTGGGAAGTCCATCAGGTTGTTGACTGGAATTTCACTTTATATGAATTGCCAATGGAATCTTTAACTTATGGGGTTGGTGAAAACAAGTGTAGAAAGGTGTTGGAGATTGTTATTCCACCAATTGTGGTTATATCATTAGCTCTTCTGCTTTTCATGGTTAGAGCTCGAAAGAAACAAAAGTTGAGGCTCGAGAGGAGGGATGACATAGAAATGTTAACAAAGAATGCAGCCAATGCTCCTAAATTTTACACTTATAAGCACCTTTTAAAGGCTACTTCCAATTTCAGTAAAGAAAATTTGCTTGGAACTGGAGGCTTTGGAAGCGTTTATAAAGGCGTTCTATCCGATTCCAATCTTCGTACTACTATTGCTGTCAAAAAAATTAATGCAACTTCAAGCCAAGGTATTCTACTATTTTCCCTCTTCAATCCCTTTTGTTGCTATATATCTATAACTATTAAGTTGTAACAGGTTATATTTTCAGGTGAAAAAGAGTACTTAGCTGAAATATGCACAATTGGACGCCTTAGACACAAAAACTTGGTTCAACTCCAAGGGTGGTGCCATGAGAAAGACCAACTACTACTTGTCTATGAATACATGCCAAATGGAAGCCTTGACCGATACATAGGCAAGGAGTTTCTCAATTGGGAATCGAGGTACAAAATCTTATCGGGGTTGGCTTCGGTTTTACTCTACCTCCACGAAGAATGTGATAATCCTATAGTACACCGTGATGTGAAGCCAAACAACGTGATGTTAGATATGGACTACAATGCTCATCTAGGTGACTTTGGCTTAGCAAGATTACTCCAAAACAATGCCTTTGTCACCACTATGGTGGCCGGGACTATAGGATATTTGGCCCCCGAAGTTAGTTATACGGGTAGGGCCACGCCCGAGTCGGATGTCTATAGCTTTGGAATGGTGGTGCTTGAAGTGGTTTGTGGGAGAAGGTCAAAGGGTATGATGGATGAATTTAGTATTGTTGATTATGTTTGGAATTTATACGAAAAGGGCTCGTTGATATCGTGCGTGGATCAAAAGTTAAGTGGAGAGTTTGATGAGGAAGAAGTGAAGAGAAGTTTGATTGTGGGATTAGCATGCTTGCATCCTGATCAGATGTTTAGGCCTAAAATGAGGAAAGTTGTTCAAGTCTTTATGAATTGTGATGAGCCGTTGATGAAATTGCCCGAGTCTCGGCCTACTGAAGTGTGTTTATCGTTGCCATCTACTTCGACTTCGAATAGTACAACTGATTATGGATCTATCCGAAGTACTTCTGGTGCAGGTTTGGAAGGTTCTCCAGATGAAATGACGATTCAATATGATAATTGTTGTACTAGGTAAATTTAGTCAGGAAATGAAAATGTCTTACAGAATGAGTCATTTCATCAACGAAAAAAGAGCCTTTAACATTTGTAAAATTGTACAAAGTTGACAAACAATACTTAGCAATCATAATAATAACAAAAGATAATGGCTCCCTAAAAGGATAATGAACTGCGTTTGCCGGGAGTCGAACCCGGGTCTATTGCTTGGAAGGCAATTATCCTAACCGTTGGACTACAAACGCTCGGATGAACAAACAGTTTAGAAAGACTTGGAAGTTGTTTAACCATGGCAATTGCAAGACCAAGCTTTTCAGCTGGGATTTGCCAAATACGGAAAAATCTATGCTAGACTAAGTTTAATGGTCCTAGTATCTACCTTTTTCACATAATAAAGTGTAATGTGTATGATCCTCATACACACATTGTGTAAAAGAGATAGACACAAAATAAACGCTCGGTATAGAATTACCCACCCAAAATGAGAGAAAGGGTCAACAGTTTGTTAGTTGGAAAGCGATCAAGGAAGTTGTCAATGATTGATAGTAGTGGTTATTGCTAATTAAAATACTAAATAAGCAATATTTTCTTTTATTAAATCTTATGAGATAAGATTTAGAGTGACAATAATTTTGTAATGGTCTTTTCCAGCTGCCTCCCTTATATGGCTCTTTCATATACCCCTCACTGGACCCTTTTCTCTAAACTAGACTCGTTCTTTATGCAAACAAACAAAAGAACTAGTAATTTTCATTTCATAGTCAATAATATAGAGACATTATTCTACCTAACGTTTTTTGCACTTTTCAGGATCCCTATTTCTTTATCTTCATCATTTTCCTGTTTGCATGATTTGGACCTGGAATCGAAGCACAATTTAATCATAAATGTTTAACTGCACCTTTTCACTTAACAACATATACATATATGTTGACTAATTATGATCCTCAACAACAATAGAATATAACATCTCGATGAATATGCCAATATATGATTCCAACCACGTTTTTTTTTTTTTTTTTGAAAATTAGAATTAGGGAGTAGGAGGTTTCAAAATTAATAAAGACATAAAAAAATTTAACTAATTAAAGAGAAGGGATTGCTAAATTTTACAAATTACTAAGGTAATAATTTTATCAAAAAGTCTTATTTCTACTATTTCTCTCAATCTTCTTTTCTAAAGAATGTCGATTTTTTCTTCAATATTTTTTAGCACTATATAAAGTTTTATTATTAATCTTTCTTTAATGTTCATAATATTTTTTTTGATTGTTCTGATTAAGAAAATTGTATGTGAATCAAGAAAATGATACTTTAGATAAGAAATTGACAACTTCTATTTTTCTCTTCTAGGTCATGCAAATTTGAATTTTTTTCATATAATAAAGCAAAACAAATATCCAAATGCAAGCTCACAGTCGTACATATGATGTCTATCAACAAAACAATTATATTTTATGTTTCATTCGCAACGAATTAATAAAAGCATAAAAGTCTCGGAGAAGAGTTCTACAGATAAGCAAATTTGAAAATTGTTGAATTCTTTAGTAGTTTTATGCAATCAAGATTATAATAAGCTAAATTGTGAAATAATTTTTTTTTACTCTGTATGCCAAATTACCAACTGAATCAATAAACTCTTAAATTTTTTGGGGTCTCAAGTCCCTCATATTTCTTCAACACGAAAAGATGGAATGAGATCAGAAATTGGTCGGTAGTGGTACCCAACAAATGACATAGTGGAGTTTTCATCCATTAAATCATTGATGATGATATTATTATAAAGAAAGAGAAGAAAACGATTGGACGAATGCAATTGATCTTGTAGTAACACTCAATTGCTCCATTAAAAAGTTTATATCACTTTCGTCAATTGTGGTCGCTTGATACGAAAGTAAAATAAAATAAAAAAGTTTCGAGTAGTTTAAGGTTTTTCCATAACAAAGTTAAAAAAACAATTATCTAATGTGAAAGATATTTTAATAATAAAATTTTAAGTAGTGCCGAGAACATATTGAGCAAGAAATCGATATTCTTTTTGAAAAAATTGGTAAAAAGTTATATAAACGAGATCTTGCAATTTTGATAAAACTGTTATTTTAATAATTTATCAAGTTTCAATTTTTTCAATTTTTTATTGCCCTGATCTTAATTTTCTAGAAAATAAATAAATAAATTTGCATGACACAGAGAGAGGAAAAAAATAACTTGACAACTTCTTACATAAAATGTAGTTCTTTTGACTCGCTTGCAATTTTTTTCTACCAAAATGATTAAAAATATTAATGAACATGAGAAAAAAATTAATAATAAAACTTTAAGTAGTGTTGAATAAATATGAAGGAAGAAATTGATATTTTTTTGGAAAAAAATTGGGAAGAAGTAATATAAATTAGATTTGGTGATAAAATTATTATTATATTAATATGTAAAGTTTAGTAATCTCTTATCAGTTAAAACTTATTGTGTCTTTATTAAATTTAAAACTTCCTACTTCCCTAAGCCTAATTTTCCATTTCTTACAAATATTAAATAGTAATAATTTACAATCAACTAACATATATTGCAATTTGCTAACAACTACAATGAATGTAAAGAAAAGACACACATGTTATCAGTTAAGTAGAACTCAAAACCTCTAATATCTTGGAATTTCAATTCCAACAGTAGAGCTAGGCTTTATTGGCGATTTCAACATAGGTTTACTTTTGCATAATCACAATAATAATTAGTCCAGTCCAAAAGCTATATGTAAGATGATATTAATATGAATATTATATTAGTAATTCTAGACGAAGGAGGATATCTTGATCCGACAAATCCGAACTGATAATTTTTAATCATGAGCTAGACCCCATAAGACTCCAAATAAGGAGAAAACAAGTCACAACTTTTGATAATTTGAAATTAAACTCAAGACCACTCACGTAAAGTTGAAACTGATACCTTGAAACTAAAAAACCTGTGTGAATATTGTATTAGTAGTATGGTAAAATTTGAATTTTGCTTTTTTAATGAAGATGAAATTAGTCGAAAGTTTTACAAGTTTTGGGCCGTACACTATTACGAGCTCTAGTGTATGGCATTGGGCCAAGTTATATGATAGATTTTTGGGCTTAGTGATATTAAAAAAAACAACACCGTCCAGAAAACGAAAACATATACATATTTGTTGTATGGGAAATGTAGAAATAGACACAAGAAAAGGTGGCACTCTTTGCGGATCCTTGTTTCTCTGATTAAAATTAACAATTCCTCCTCAAAATCATAGCTAGCTTGTACAAAAATCTACAAATTTTCTTTTGTCTTTACGAGAAAAGCAAGCAAATATTGTATTATATATATATATATTACAAAAATTAAAGAAGAAAGAAAAGTGAAAGAGGGAGAGAGATTGGTTCCAATGCAATGCATGGTATGCAATTATGCATATGGAGCCATGTGAGCCCCACCCCCGGGGCACATTTTCTCTTTTCTTTTCGTATATGATAATCCACCACATTAATAGAAAATTAATAGACAAATAAGCCAAATAAAGAAAAAACAAAAAGGCTGCTAAGAAAGAAAGAAATGGGAATTATTTCTTTTTTCCTTCAATTTTTTGTGACTAAAACCACTCTTGATGTGTTATTAAATGTGAATTTGGATTTGAGATCTGAGTCAAAGGTGTTCATAAATTCATACTAAATATACTTTTAATTTAATTCCTAAAAGATGAAAATAACCAAAAACAAAAATAAAACCTCAGTTTTCATTTTGAAAGGTCAAACCCCATACAATGTCTTATTTAGCCAAATCTCATTAATAGTCATAGTCACTCTAGCATGTCCTTCAAAATCAAAATACGCTCATTAATCTCTCAACTTTCAAAAATCTCTGAGGTTATAATTTCATTAAAAAAATTATTTTCCAATTATACCCTTCACTATAGGAATATCCATTCAAGAGGAAATATTCACATCAATCCTAGCAAATGTGACCTTATGAATTGTAGTGAGATGATTTTAAAAATTAAAAAACCAACAAAACGCATTTTCTCTCCTTATTATTTGGAGTTTTATAGAGACAGTATGCCCCACGATTCAAGATTATCGGCTCGGAGTTTTATAGAGACATTATGCCCCACGATTCAAGATTGCTCGGATTTGTCGAGTCAGACTCAGAGTATCCCTTTCCTTTAGAATTAAAAAAAAAAAAAAAACCCAACAAAACACAATTCAAACTTGAAGGACTAAAATAGAATAACTATAAGATTTGAGGTACCATAAATAACATTTGACAGAGTTATTTATTAGTACTACTACTACTCAGATCCACCTCCATCACTACACTCCTTTCTTTACTTCACCTTTTCCCACCTCCCCCACCTACCCCCACCCCCCCACCCCGTCTAATTAAAAAGTCTTCTCTCCCAATCCCTCCAAATCTAATCCCTCTCCTCAGCTCCGCCGCCGCCGCCACCACCACCGATGGGGAAAGGCGGAGCGCTCTCCGACGGCGTCGTGAAGAAAATCCTCCTCTCCTACACCTACGTCGCCATATGGATCTTCCTCTCCTTCACCGTCATCGTCTACAACAAATACATCCTCGACAAAAAGCTCTACAACTGGCCCTTCCCCATCTCCCTCACCATGATTCACATGGCCTTCTGCTCCTCCCTCGCCTTCGCCGCCGTCCGCATCTTCAAGCTCGTCGAGCCCGCCTCCCTCAGCCGCCAAGTCTACCTCTCCTCCGTCGTCCCCATCGGCGCCCTCTACTCTCTCTCCCTCTGGCTCTCCAACTCCGCCTACATCTACCTCTCCGTCTCCTTCATCCAAATGCTCAAAGCCCTAATGCCCGTCGCTGTCTACTCCATCGGAATCCTGCTAAAAAAAGACGCCTACAAGAGCAACACCATGTCCAACATGCTCGCCATCTCCGTCGGCGTCGCGATCGCCGCTTACGGCGAGGCGAAATACGATTCTTGGGGGGTGTTTCTGCAATTGGGCGCCGTCGTGTTCGAAGCCACGCGATTGGTCATGATTCAGATCTTGCTAACCTCGAAAGGCATCAATTTAAACCCTATTACTTCCCTATACTACGTCGCGCCCAGCTGTTTAGCGTTCCTTTCGATTCCGTGGCTCTTTGTTGAGTTCCCTGTATTGAAGCAGCAAACATCATTTCGTTTCGATTTCGTGATTTTTGGTACTAACTCTTTATGTGCGTTTGCATTGAATTTGGCTGTGTTTTTATTGGTGGGGAAGACTTCGGCTTTGACTATGAATGTAGCTGGGGTTGTTAAGGATTGGTTGTTGATTGCGTTTTCGTGGTCCGTGATTAAGGATACGGTTACGCCATTGAATTTGTTCGGGTACGGGTTGGCGTTTTTGGGGGTCGGGTATTATAATCACTCGAAACTGCAGGCGATGAAGGCGAAGGAAGCGCAGAAGAAGACGCAGCAGTCGGAGGAGGAGCAAGG
This sequence comes from Buddleja alternifolia, assembly GCA_019426215.1. Lineage (NCBI taxonomy): Eukaryota > Viridiplantae > Streptophyta > Magnoliopsida > Lamiales > Scrophulariaceae > Buddleja > Buddleja alternifolia. The sequence goes on along the minus strand of CM033399.1, from coordinate 41,273,369 downwards.
GAAGCTGTTGGAGGAGAGGGAAGGTGATGGTAATGGAATGGGGAAGAAAGGTGATTCACAAGCTTAATTGGAAGAAAAGAAATTTATGATATTTTAAAGGAAAAAAAAAAAAAGAGTTGATAGGAATAAATGTGATGAAGAAATTCGAGATTTGGAGATGTTTTACAGTGGATCTGGGATTTAGGTATGTTGTCTGAAGGATGAATCTGTTCAATTCATACACATTATATTGGTTGATCCACATTTCTTCCTTGCAACCTCGGTGTTTATGTAATATTAGTATGTTATTAATTTTAAATGCATTCTCATTATATATTTTTTTTTTACCCTTTCTGTTTTTCTACCATTTTGTCATGTTGTTGTGGACATTGAAGCGCATATAAATCGAAACAAATTTCCTTGGATTTGTGGTGTTGTTGCAAGTTACATATATGTTTTTTTAATGTTATATGTCATCAATGATTTTATATTTTTGTGTGTTTTAGCTTTGATATTGATTATATATGCAAATATAAATGTGGAAAAGAAATGAACTCATATTGTTTAGTATAGAAAGTTAGCATTGGTGTGGATGTGTGAGGCAATAGACCTTTGTTAATGTGTTATATTGACTATAGACTTTGACTAATTCGAAGTCGAGGGCACGTCGGTTGGATTATCGGATAATACTATGGTAGACCGTGGGAGGATTGCTTCTTGTACATCTCTTTCGCACACTAAAAGGTGTACTGGGTGTCGTCTATTGGGGGAGGTTTTAGATGAGGCGTTTGAGATCTAGATTTGTTGCTTACAATATTATTCCATACGTTTTAGACTTTGTGAGAGGCGTTAAAGAATTCTTTTTGGACTCATTTGTTGTTGCTGGCTTGGCAAGTAGTGTACTCAACTCACTTGGTAAAATATACTTTGTCAATCCAGGATAGGCAAGAATTTTCCGTGTTGGAATACATTTTGGTAATCAAATGTTGGATTAGATTTGAAGTAAATATTTGCTTGAACAAGAAAGTGAGTAACCACAAACACGATTTTATGCTTAATGAGGATTCATCTCCAGATGTTTAAATTTACAAAAAGAGTTCACACTTTCAAGTGCTAAAAGTTTACTTTATTGGACGGAGTAATTCTGGAAGAAAGTATTATCATCATCTAAAAGAGAAGTTGAACGACATAGTTATGATAATTAAAGTTATCTACATTTTTCTTTTTCGTCTCTTTTTAAATTCTAATTTTTTTTTTTTATATTCTTCCGTCGGCGATGGCTAGGTAAAACAATCATCTTCTTCACCACTGTTACCACCATCGTCCGCGGGTTGGGTTAGAGCACCCTTTTTCAACTTGTATATCACATCTTCAAATCTGACGAGACGGTTATGGATCTAATGAGACAGAGACAGATCTGACGAGATGAAGACGGATGATGCATAAGTTTTTATATAGCGTTTTAGATTTTTTGCTTAGTATTTACTTTCCCTCTCGTATGAGAGTTTGTTTTCTCTCTCGAATGAGAGTTTTATCTCTCCTTGAATAGGAGTTGCACAAAAAAATTTTTGTGTTCGGTTGTGAGTTCTTAAAATTTATTATCTTTAAGAACTTGATAGTTAGTGTTTCAGATGTTTTTACTACATCGTTTGAGTCGATATAAATTGTATTGTTCCAAGTGTTGTAAATTTTCGATTGAATGATATATAAGGCCGATTTTTTTTTTTTTTAAAAAAAGAGAAGTTGAAAGGGCAAATTTTATACATTAGCATTTCCAGAGAAGACTCTAATTAGGAGCCCGTGTATTTTAGGGCCACCTTTAATCACAATCGTTAGAAGAAATTGATTTTTAAGGAGTTTCGGAATTTCAAGTCTCTGTATAATTTACAAAGAGTTTCATAGATAAATAATTGTATTTATTGTAGATTCAAATTCTCAAAAACTCCTACAGATGACTAAATGATAAAGAAGGCAAAATTAATATACAAGGGTAAGAAACATTTTTTGTTGACTGGAATAGGTCACAATGTAAGCATCATGAGTTGTTAAACCTTTCCTTGTCTTGCATTATTTTCCCTCTATTTCCCCGCAATTATGTTAATCTATATGGGTAATACTTGGTAGACCCCACACATGTAATAATATACTGTGTGGCAGATGTTTTCTCGGAGTTGGGCTTTCGGGAACCACCAATATCCCCATATATATTATATATGTATTTGGTACCAGCTAAATTCGATGCTAATTAATTTGCTACCACTTCAAGGTATTGGGAGGGAGTCAGCGGTGATTAAATGCCATTAATTTTTGTTCCTTTAAGTGGTATAAAGTTATTTTACTCTTTAATGTACTACCTATAACGGAATTAATACCAAGTAAGACGTAGTCCATGGGATTTTTTTTAATTTAGTTTGGTTAAAATATAAGATTAGGTACTGCAACTACTACTTGTGCCCCGCAGTTGACTTTGCAGATTAGAATTGCTTAAATTGTTGGAAGTATATATGGTTGGCACACTGCACATGCACATAGCAACCCAATGAAATGCTTACTTGTAGGGAATATAAAGTCATTTATTGTGTTAACTCCAAGTTAAAATTGTGATCTGGGTCATTTTTTGGACTTGGCATCGAACCAATCTAGTCGAGGAGGGCACGACCTGGAGATAGAAGGATTATAAACTGCACTCAAGACAATAGTTGACTACTTACTTATGTCTAACATAGTTCAATTGTTTAGCTCGTATCTGACATAAAACTCGTATTGTATTTAAAAAACTTGTTCATAATCTAGATCGTATCTCGTATGTGTATGGTCCTTATGCTCTCAATAAATGTTAAGAATAATTTTATAAAATGATTGTGTAACTCTTATTCAGTCGTAAATAAGAGTATTTATAGATGACATTGTGTACGAATCCAATTCAAATATGTGAACCATTCGAATGATGGCGCGTGGATAAATTCGATGGCTCTGGTTCATGGGTAGTTGGGTTGGGTTTCGGGTCGAACGGTCTGACCCACCCAGATGAAACTAGAAGATCTTGGACCCAAATGGCCAAAGAGTGTATTTTTGTAAATTTAAATTTTTTTGGTGATTTTTTTTTTTGTAAATTTAATGCAATGCCCAAAATATGGCATATGAAAATCACAAAATGTAAAAGAAATATTAAGTAAATATTCAACTTTAGTTTAACTAGACGGGCTAATTGGTGGAGCACTTATACAAGGTAAGTGACATTGTGGCATTTTAATTTTTATGGCAGTAGTTTCTTCACACCTAACTTACAGATTTGACTATAACAATGGTAATAATTACAAAAGTTGTTTTTATTTTGGTTTTGAAAATAGTGGTCCAATAAGTGAACAGTGTTACGTAAGTGGTAGAATATGGATTTTGGAGAAGACGACAGGAAATCAAATAAAATCCCACTTAATTCTGGACAATGACTACAAAACCCATACATATAAATATATATTCTCATGGGATAAGAATGAAACTTAGGAACATGAACATTATTACAGTAATCGGACATGTATTATTTTAAAACTCTATATTTCCCCCCCTAATAATTTGGTTATGTAAAGTAGAGTGATCCATTACGTTGAGTCCATTGGGCTATATTAAGCCCATAACTGATAAAACATACAGAGTCAAAGCACTTCAGTTTTTTGTAATAACCCAGGGGGCGTGGTGGATTGGAAAGGACTCCTTCTCCTTTAATCAAGTGGCGAGGGTTCGATCCTCGGCCTTGGGTATGGAGAGTTATTGAAAACTCTGGGCCAGCTGTCTCACCCTTCGAGGTGCCTCCAATCAGCGAGAAGATTAGTCACTGCGGTCAGCGGTGAAAATCTTGGTGAAAATAAAAAAAAAAAAAAGTTTTATGTAATAAAATATTCCCCAAAGGTGGGACTTGACAGCCCAAACAACCTTTTTCTTTTTCCTCAATTAAACAGAGGATAAGATTAATTTAAATAATAAATAAATGAAAGATTCTACTTTAAAGTTGCCCATGACTGATTACTAACTGATGAGGAGTAATTTTACAATAACATAAAAAAATATGTGGTATCATCGGAGTTCCACACATGTGCTCCAATTATAACCAAGTCGAGATAATGAAGGTTATCTTCTGATTTGGCCAAAATGTTATGGTTTGACTATAATTTGACTAAGGACTCCAACTTTTGAAGAAGTCCTTTTCTGAATTCTAGTTTGATCCTAGGTTTAACAACCTCGGCTCGGCTCTAGGTAGAGAGATAATTTGATGATGATTGGAACAAACTCATATTTTTTTCTGAAAAACGAGCAATTAAAACGTATTTATTGCATGTAGAACAATAATTCCAATTACATTTAGCCCTTTAGTTATATGTAGGTGGGTAAGAACAATTTTGTTTGAAAAAATCAAAATGTAAAACTGGAATTTCGAGAACAATTTAAATAACATCATGAAATCTCATCCAAAATGTTCTTGGTTGAGCTTAATTTGTTACACAGAGGCACATATAAGGGGAGGTTTTGGTAATTGCGAAAATTACAGACTTCATGATGTAAATTAGAATAATTCATAATCAAATTAATGTTATCTAATGGAATCATTTAATTTTAGTTGATTCCATTTGAACATCATCTTTGTTAGTTGATATGTTGCTCAATCTTGCAAGTTCCTCTTAGTTATTTCATTTTATTAATGTTAAATTATGCAATATTGAGAAAATTATTAGGTAATTATATATATATATATATATATATATATATATATATTGTGACATGATAAATGATTCTTACACTTTTATTCGACTTAGATATTTGGCCTCAATAATCTGTATCTTATATTTCGATCAAGGCTTTGGTCTGCCATATCAAGAAATTAATGGGTAATATATATATATATATATATATATATATATATATTGAAATGACAGAAAATGATTATTTTATAGTTCGATCAAGTATTCTATTGCAATTCACATGTAATTTTGCGAGTATATCTCAAGTAGGGGTGTAAATGGGTCGAGTCGAGCCGAACAAGTTGTTGTTCAAACTTGTTTGAATTACAATCGAACTTCAAAATTTGTGTTTGAGCCCGTTTGATTGTGAATCGAGTCGAACTCAAACGAGTTTTAATCAAGCCGAACATGAGTCGAGCTCGAGTAGTTTGACATTTTTATACATGTTTTTATCAATTTTTACTAATCGAGCCGAGCTTCAAAACTTATCAAACACAAAAAGTTGTTCAAGCTTAGTTTGATACACTGACGAACCGAGCTCAAACGAGCTTTTAGCGAACGAGATCGAGTTGAGTATCGAGTAACTTGGTTCGTCTTTCAGCCCTAATCTCACTGTATAGGGATCTTCGTGTTATGCTTCTCAATGGCGTTTCATTTTTAGCTTTTCTTCATACTCATATTGGGAGAAAAATTATACTGATGGGTATATAGATAAAGAAACCTATTTTTCAATGATTATTATAATGTTCTCCTATGATTGTTGTTAAATATATTTAGTCTTTTTTTTTTCCACTAACAACCAGTTTGCTTAAAAGATTAGTTGATGTTTAGTATTTTTCATTTCCATACTGTTTTTACTCTAACGTATGTCTTCTACAAACATCAAGATCACATACATATTTTCCAACAATTTTATGTAGAATTAGAAATATGATATAGAATTTTTTTTTGTTATTCATATATATAATTCTTACCTTTTTGTTTTTCCTTAATAATAATCTTTCTCTTATCCTCTCACCGACTCTCTGCAATATTAGTTCTGAGTTTATAATTACTTAATCAATCTATTTTTTTCAGTTTTTTGTTATCGATTCATACTGTTTTAATATTTGTTAGTCGAATAAGCAAAAGGTAGTTACTACTATGAAATTCTCCTGGGCAAGCTGCTTTTGGAAATTTAAAAAAGTATATGTAAATAAGGAAAAAAGCATAAAAAGGGAAGAATGGTAACCTTTTTTGTTTAATTAACTTTGATGAAGTTACTTTGCTTCTCTTCCCCTCCCCCCCTTTTTTCTTTTTTTGCTTTCCTAAGTGAATTTCTATAAATTAAAAATATAAAAAATTGTATGTTTTTAGATATGATCATGTTAAAGTCAAAAATAAATTACATAAAAACATTTAAAATATTTTATATCAAACAATTAAACTTATATTATATAATATCAATTTTAAATTTTAAAACAAAGAGATTTCACAAAAAGAAATTAATTAATCATTTATTGACTTAAGAATTGAAAGGTAATTTAGTTCAAGAAGTTGTTAATCTTAATTTTTGGGTTTTTTCGAATGGAAAGTTGGTAAAATGAGTTTTGGAGATTGAGAAATATTTTCATGGATTTTCTAGATATAAAATTTTTTGGAAGGGGGTTTCAGTAATTTTCCTTGATTGTATTAATCTAGCCTCCTAAAAAAATTATTCTCTTGTTCATTGTACGTCTATGATGCACAGATAATTCTAAAAATAACATGATGCAGTGTCGGATACTTGACGGATACGATACCCATGGGATACTCCTCGGATACATATTGGACACGCCACATGGCGTATCGAAAAATAAAAAATAAAAGAAAAATACGGATACCATGTCTGGAACGTATCCGAAACGGTCCAAGCCACAACTTGACAAAAACACCATTGCTCCCAATAAAAATATTTGTAGTTTTGTGGTATATGATAAATATGACGATGCGAGAGTTAGCCACCCTAACGGTGGTAGATTAATTAATGACAATTTAATATTAAGATGAAAAACATATGAATGTGAAAGTTAGAAAATGACATGACAAAAAAATTAGTAATTCTGATTTCTGAGAGACAGTTGATGAAGAAGTAAATATTACAAGGAAAACAAAAATAAGAAAGATGGCGCCGCACACTGAAGATTCAAATATTTATATTTAGACTAAATTTTCTTGCATTATATATATATATATGACATGTTTAAATTTTTTTTTATTGGTGGGTGCGGTTGGATAAATTTATATTTTTACTTGTTTGAAATATTTTATGATTGCGTGGAGATTAAATAAATATAATCAATAATATATATATATATATATATATATATATTAATAGCAGTATTTCTTACCTTTTTGTTTTTCCTTAATAATAACCCTTCTCTTATCCTCTCACCGACTCTCTGCAATATTAGCTCTGAGTTTATAATTACTTGATCAATCTATTTTTTCCAGCTTTTTGTTATCGATTCATACTGTTTTCATATTTGTTAGTTGAATAAACAAAAGGTAGTTACTACTATGAAATTCTCCTGGGCAAGCTGCTTTTGGAAATTTGGAAAAGTATACGTAAACATGGGAAAAAGCATAAAAAGGGAAGAAGGGTAGCTTATATTGTTTAATTAACTTTGATGAAGTTACTTTGCTTCTCTTCCCCTTTTTTTCTTTTTTTGCTTTCCTAAGTGAACTTCTATAAATTTAAAATTTAAAAAATGGTATGTTTTTAGATATGATCATGTTAAAGTCAAAAATAAATTACATAAAAATATTTTATATCAAACAATAAAACTTATATTATATAATATCAATTTTAAATTTTAAAACAAAGAGATTTCGCAAAAAGAAATTAATTAATCATTTATTGACTTAAGAATTGAAAGGTAATTTAGTTCAAGCATTTGCTAATCTTAATTTTTGGGTTTTTTCGAATGAAAAGTTGGTAAAATGAGTTTTGGAGATTGAGAAATATTTTCATGGGTTTTCTGGATATAAAATTTTTTTGAAGTGGTTTTTAGTAATTTTCCTTGATTGTTGTAATCTAGCCTCCTAAAAAACTTATTCTCTTGTTCATTGTACACACTACTAGAATAAATTAGTTATTATGCTCATTGTATCCTTGTAGGTAATTTTATATCTACTTCTTTTTATTGGATATTATTTTATTTTATTTTTTAAAAATGATAATATATATAAAGTTCACATAGAAGTAAGTAAATTTATGTATTTCACCACATATTTTTTGAATAAATCATCCTTTGTTTTCAAATGAGCAAAATGAGATTTTGAATGGACTCTAAATAAATTATAGCTTATCACAAATTCCGATGCATATGCCACGTGAATTCTATAAATAAAAAAAATTGAAAAATCAAATTTTGAGAAAAATAAAAGATGTGATTGTTGGTGACCTCTACCATTATGCATACAATACTTTTAAAAACTAATAATTTATTTTTAGTTCATTGACTATGAATATCATGCTTTTGTAAAGTTAATAATGTAAATAAATTGATTATATTAACAATTAGTTTAATCTAGCATCTTAAAAATATTAATCTTTTGTTTATTGTATACACTGCTATAATAAATGAGTTATAAGTTCATTGTACTTGTAAGTAATTTTTATCTACTTTTTAAAATTGGTCATGTTTATATTTTTTTGGAAATTGATACACACACATATAAATATATATATATATATATATATATGTGTGTGTGTGTGTGTGTGTGTTTTCACATAGTAGTAAGTAGATTTCTATATTTCCATCACACATTTTTTGAGAATAATTAATTAATTATTGTCTAATGAGCAAAATAAGCATTCCGATCACAAACTCCGATGCATACACATGAGTATAATAAGAAAATTTGACAAAACAAATTTGAGGAAAGAAAGACGTGATTGTTGGTGACCTATCTCATTATGTATATATTACTTCTAAAAAAATATTTTTTAAGGGTAAATGTTACTATTAGTATATGAAGTTTCACATTTATATCATTTTGATTCTTAAAATATCAAATATTACACTACATTCTCTAAAATTTAATTTTTGTCTCACTTTCGTCTTTTTGACCATTTTCCTGGATTTTGAACGGATCAGACAACATGTACCTCACATGTGTAACAACACTAATATATGAACCTCACATGCCCTTAAGAAGAGCACTTGAGGTGTAACAACAATAACATATGCACCTCACATTTTCCCCTAAATCCATCGGAAGATGGCCAAAAGGACGAAAGTGAAACAAAAAGTACACCTTAGAGATGATAGCGTAACATTTGGTACGTTAAGGACTAAAGTAATACAAATGTAAAACTTCAATGACTATTAGTGACATTTACCTTTTTTTTATAATTCTTTTAAGTTCATTGACTAATAATTTTATGATAGGGAAAAAGTAAGGTTAATTGATTATATTAAAAAATTAATTTAATCCAGCCTCCTAAAAAGAATTGCTCATGTGTTAGTTGTAAACACTATTCTAATAAATGAGTTACCAAGTTCATTGTATAATCTTAGGTAATTTGGTATGTACTTTTTAAATTGGGTATTAGTTTGTACTTTTGTGAAAATGATTGATATATATAAATTCACATAGTAGTAAGTAAATTTATGTGTTCCACCACACATTTTTTTAGAATAACTAATTATTTGTTGTTCAATGAGCCACATAAATTTTGAATAGACTTTAAATAATATATGTCGCATGTCATAAATGCCGATGTGTATTCCACATGAGTTTTATGAAACAAAAAAAGGAAAAATCGAATTTGAAAATTAAAAGACGTGATTGTTAGTGACCTGTCTATTAAGAAAAAATATTCTTTTTTGAAAAACAAATTACTTTGCTTTTCTTTTTTAAAAAAATAAATTTTTATTTTTGGTTCATTGACTCTTAAATTTCAAATAAGAATAGACTTTGCATTTTGCTGGAGCTGGGTGGTGGCGATGACCGGGGGGCTGCGACCTTTTTTTTCCTTCTACATTTTGGAGTAATGTTGGATTAAAAATTTGAATTTTTTTGATTCTCCGAAAAAAAAAATGAAAACCGGTTGGTTAACTCGTGTCAGCCTGCCAATGGCTGGGCTACCCCTAAGGGCACTATCCTCAGGGGTAGCATCGATTACCCAATTTTCTATGTGTTTCTCTTGACTTAAATATTATGAGGACTAAACTCTTAATCGAGCTCCAAATAAAGAAAATAATCACTTAATAACTGAGAAAATGAACTTCACAAAATGTCTTCCCTACAAAGTTTTAGGAGGATGACAATTCCAAATACATATTTATGTTCAATTATTTTGTCATATGAATGAATACGAACTATTAAATGTTTACATAGTAAAATTAAATGGTAGATGATGTGAACATTATCATTTATTTTAACGTTTGATAATAAAAGAAAAGTTAAAAGTAACTCATTTTTAGTATTCAAATATATGATATTCAGTAATTTCATATTAACTTAATTACAAGAAATAATTCTTGAGGTTATAATAAAAGTTAAGAAATAGAACAATGAAAACTTACAAGCGGGACTAAAGTTTACTATTTAAATTGCAAAATTAACGACAATGAATAGTTAGGAAGAAAATCCATTAAAACGTGACAAAAATTGAAATGCAAATAGTTGTTTCAATTATTAAGAAAAAAAATTACTGTAAAATATATATTTATTTCTTTTTTTTCTCTCACTTGGATCTTTTTATCACATATAATAGATAATAGAGTTACAAACTCAAGAAATATTATTATGCAAAATAACATTAGGTATAAGTAGATTTGATTGAATTATGCAATTTTCTAATAAATATTAGATATGAACCATATTTTAATCTTTTTTCAATGTTATGTTTGATTGATGTTGATTACAAATTGTTGTCCTGTTAAATGTCCTTTATTGTTTAATAATGCGTGAAAACAGAAAATAAAAGCTAAATATCTATATTATTGAATAGACTAAATTAAAAATTGTCAACTGATCAAATTAAATAAAAAATATTAATTAAAATAGTGCGCATTTTAATATGCTTGTGGATTACTATCAAGTTAAACATTCTATTAATATATTAATATTTATAAATTAAATTTTTTATCTTATTACTATTGGGTTTCTTTATTTATATATGCTTATAATCTATTACAGTATTACTCAAAATTTCATACTAAAAATCAAGATAAAGTTGCGCGTGCATTTTACTAGTACACATAAATTTGTTTATGAACACGAACAAATCCATACATAACAAAGAAGCATAATTTTGGACACAAAATTCAAATTCTTGCATTGCATTAGCATTTCTCCTCATCCTTGCCAAGACTTTCCATCTGCAAAGCCTTCTTATTTCTCTGTGATCTATACCATTTAGCACTGAGAAGAAATAGCCAAAAATCAATGAAGCTCAATATAGCCAAAAGACCGTAAAAGCAATCGAGCCTCCCGTTGTTGATCCGATCCCCGACCCACCCTTTACCATCATCGCTAGCTGTCACTGTCTTAACAACCGAAACGAGCAAGCTACTCATGAAAAAACCGAGCGAAAGAGTGGTGAGAAATAGGCCTGTGCTCATAGTTTTCATCCCTTTGGGTGATTGTGTGATGAAGAAATCCAACTGTCCCGTGTAAATAAACGCTTCTCCTGAGCCCACAAACAAGAATTGTGGGATCAAGAGGAAGACTCTTAGAGGTACCGTTGTTGCCTTTTGGCCTACTTCTTTTGCCTTAGCGAGACGCTTCGTCTCTGCAAGTGCTGCTGATGCCATGCCTAATGTGGATAGGAATAGGCCTATCCCTATTCTTTGTAAATTTGTGAAACCTGATAAAAATTGCTTCAAATATGTTAATTCACCAAGAAGCCTCTAAAATTAAAAATCTTGGAACTTAAAATATTTGATTACCTGGCTTTCCTCTAAATTTTTTACATAAGGGAATGATGACACGGTCGTACACTGCCAAACTGATCAGAATGGCTGCAACGAAGAAGACGGTTAAAGAACCGGAAGGAATTTCGAAACTTCCTATATGTCTATCCATGGTAGAAGCTTGTTCCACCGAGAAAGTTATCATTTGTGCATAAGTAGTCCAAAATATTATCGTTGTTGCCCAAATTGGTAGAAGCCGGATCATCATTTTAACTTCCTCGACCTTTGTAATCGAACAAAGGGTCCATGGATTTGGAGACATATCGCTATTCTCTGCATAATCTTCTTTTGTAATTATAGCAGCCTTGTCCAAGAATCTATTAAGATCATAAATGTGTAAGAATTTGCTAGTTGTAAGTTAGAAAAATAGTAGCATGATAGACAGAGTACTTACTTGAATTGATTGGTGTGATGAACTTTTAACGATTCTACGGTTGTTTCATACAACAAATTTGCATCCGTAGGAACCTCAAGACCCTTCTTTTTTACAGCAGCCACAATAACTTGAAGAATTTGGACTATAGGACTTCCCGAGGTTTTCTTATATCTATACTTTCGTGTTCCAGCTAAAAATATCAATATCGCAACAAACATTGATATAGAACAAATCCCATAACCCAAGCTTCTATCAACTTCGTCTTGAATATACACGAGAACTGTAACAGCCATCAAAGTCCCGAGACTAACCAAAAAAAAGAATCTACTGAAAAATAGATTCATTTTTGTTTTTTCCCTATCATCATTCTCATCAAATTGATCAGTACCAAAACCAGACACACTCGATTTTAAACCACCGGTCCCTACTGCTATAACATATAGAGATACATATAACATTGCCATTTGGGATGAAGTTGCTTGTTCACATACAGTTGTTGGTTCGTGACAAGGAGGTGGACGAAGCTGTGGAAGCCGAGTTGATATAGCTAACATGCCTGTACCCTGGTTTAAATTTTATACTAAATATTATCATAGATGAAAAAAAAACAAAGATTCATTGTAATAAGAGGGAACATAAACATACAAGTGTCTGCACAGATGCAAAAATCGCAACGGTTTTATATCTTCCCAAGAAAGAGTCTGCTAGAAAGCCTCCCAACAAACATAGAAGGAAAGAGGTTCCCATGAAATCAGTAACGGTGTTGGCAGAAGTAGCGCTCGGTAGATGCATTGTTCCTATTAAGTAGGTTACTAGATTTACTGCTATCCCCATTGTCGATAGCCTCTCATTGAACTCAATTCCTATAAAAGTCGAAAGAATACCAATTATGGTGTTCATTTTTCTTAATGGAAACTTGAACATGTTTGCCATTATTATTTGTACAAAATAAAATTTCCAGGTATTCTAAGATGAGAAAATACAAGCACAACCTAAGATGAGAGTAGCAGATATCCAGCCACCGGTTTTACGCTTGTCTGCAGGGGAACCTTTGTGGTCTACAGCATTATCTGCAAAAGAGACCATCTTTTCCTCCTGTGCAAAGATTACATATGACCAAAATGTTATTGGAAATTTTGTCATTCGGATACAATTCTTACATATTTGACAAATTTAAGGACAAAGATTGATACCATGTTTGAGATATTCGATTGAAGATCACGAAAACGAATTTTTAAGGTAACAGGATATCCCTCCTCTTTTTATTTCAAGTTACTTGTTTAGTCTTTTCTGGATCTCGTCTTATATAGGCCAAATGTACATGATAAATAGCATCCGAAAGTGACATCCATTCACACTTGAACCACATTATTGGTTTCTTCAACGTGAGACGATAAACATCTAATGTTGTATGCAATAATTGCAAGATATGGCAACAGTATGTTTACTGATTGGGGTGTAAACGGGACGAACAAGATGTTGTTCAAGCTTGTTTGAAATACAATCGAGGTTCAAAGTTTGTGTTTGAGCTTGTTTCATTATTAATGATGGAGGGGAAGCAATCAATTGTGTAAAAATTGAAGATCACGTCTTCAAAACTTGCGAATAAATTTGATCGCACTCAAAGAATTGCAAAAACAAAGACTTTATTAATAATTGTGAATGATAATCATCCAAGAACTACAAAACTGCTGGAATTTAAAGAAAAGATAGCAAAGACTCCTATTCTAATTAAATTAGGACTTCTACTCCTGATCCAACTCCGAAAACTGACATCTATACTATGCTAAAAGTGTGAATATTTTAGTATTTATTCCAATTGTGATTTTACTTTTCTACCCTTACCATTACAATTATGATTGAGAATAAATAATATTCATTAAATCTAAAGTCCTCAACTTTCCTACAAAGTTAATGAATAATGAAGTCACACCCATATTCCTGCAAATTCATTAATGAAAAATGAATGTCATTAACCCAAAACTTTTCATCTTCCAATTTTGAAACATGTGTTGAACTCTTCATAACACATTTAATTGATAAAAATAATTCTTTTTCCAGAAGATTCATATATAAGAATGCTCATCCCCCAAAATTCAACTCAGGTGCCTAAAGTTTGGATATGCACATATTGTATTTTTTAATCTCTCAAGCAAGATACTGATATCATGCCCAACTCATATGAACAAATATAATATTCTTTAAATTTAGTGTAGGGTGGGTGCCTATTGTAAATTCATCTACTCCACAAAAAACAGATTCGAATTGTACTTAATTGTGCATCATGATTACTTAGAATATACTTTGTCTGGTGTGTGCAGCAAATCACCGGTTAAAGTAACTCAAGGAAGGATTGAGATGGAACAAACTTATCTATCTTTGAGCTAGGACTAATTTTCAGGAAGGTGATCGTTAGATTTGTCATTGTTGAGTTGATATGTAAAAATCTATTTATGAAATAATAAAGAAAAATAGTTGAAGTTTTTTTGTTCCTACTTGAAATAAATTATTTCTGGAGCTTTTTCTTATAGTTTTTCTTTTCTTGAATGTATGACGAAATTGGAATAACAACCAAAATATTTGCATGTTGAGACTTCTCTCTACCTCATGCAGTTGCTTTTTGATCTTTAGCTTCCTCTAAACATTTTCAGATTGTAAAATAATTTGTCTACCCTCTACTATAATTGAAAATAAGTATTATTTAATATATCACCAAATTCTAAAATAAGTATTATTTAGTATATCACCAAATATAATTGAAAATACGCACGTACTTTTTGCTAGTAATTCTAAAAGACTCCAAAATTCACCAAATTTGGCTCAAAAATACTATATCATGTGAAGTGATACGTGGCAAAATTTGGGCCCCAAACAATGGAATTTAAGGTCGATCCATTAGCTGTAAAATGGCCCTAGGGCTTCTATTGGATTCTTCTCAAAAAGAGCTTCCATTTGTATCTTGTGGGGCCTCGTAACTTCAAGCAGATCAAAAGTTACGACCCTTTGAAGTCTCATCGTTAACTTTTCGCTTATTTTTCACTTTTCTTCCTTCAAACTATTTCACAAATGCATCGGCTTCTTGTTCTACATCAATTAATCTAGCCGATCTCAAACGAGCTTTAATCGAGCTGAGTAGTTTGATTTTTGTGTACGTGTTTTTATTACTTTTTACTAATCGAGCTGAGCTTTAAAACTTATCAAACATAAAAAGTTGTTCAAGGCTCAAACGAGCTTTTAGCGATCGAGCTCGAATCGAGTATCAAGTAGTTTGGTTCGCCTTTCAACCCTATTTACTGTTCAAGACATTATCAGTTGGTTCATCATTATTTTTGGTTTGAAATATGCAGAATATTCGGAACCATTCGTCTTAATGCTTTTCCTGTCCCACATCAGCAATTCCCTCCAACCATTATCATATACGACCTTTCTATTGCTTTTCAGTACCAAGATTAACTCTGTTTACCACTGCATGAAAGGATCAAATATTATCGTAAAGTTTGAATCTTACAATGCTTCTTCTATTTGACTTGTGATAATTGCTGGCAGAAATATGAATTGGTCTGTTGGTGAGTAGATATCATAGATCTGTAAAGTTTCATTACAAATGCTGCATTGAAAATACGAGGATGTTGAACTAAGATTATTTATCACCATAGGCAAGGTATTAAATTTCGGTATCAGTTCGATATCGGGGTAGTAAATTTAAGGAAATTTCGATGGAAATTTCGAGGATATTCAAAATTTCGATTTCGATTTTAAAGAAATTATGGATATTTATAAAAATATTTGGAAATATACAATGAAACTTTGTGTAACTTTATATATCATATTTATGCATCTTTTACATAAATAATATTGTATATATAATGTATGTATAGTGAATTTTGTCAAGTAGTATGATTAAAATCCGTGGCGAAAAATATAAAATAAATATGATTTGAGAGTAAAGTAATAACCAAATCTCCTAGAAACTTCATTAAAACAAAATACCACAATTTTAATACAAATCATCATTTAAAACCACATTATTTTAATTTTTGAAATATTTTGAGTTTGACCGAAATTTCTGAATATTTCGGGATATTTTGGTAGATATTTAACAAAGTAATTTTATTAAAAATTCAAGATTTCGGGAAATATTGAAAATATCGGGAAATATCGAAAATATCGGGAAATTTCGGTGGATATTTAACAAAGTAATTTTATTAAAAATTCAAGATTTCGGGAAATATTGAAAATATCGGTAAATATCGAAAATATCGGGAAATTTCGATAGATATTCTGCAAAATCGGATCAAAGTTGAGATTTCGCTTCGAGACCCCCGGTAACCCGAAATTTCGGTCAAAATTTCGAGGTTTCGGAGGATATTTAAGACCATGACCATAGGTTATGTAAGAATCTGAACTGTCTGCCACATATTACGGTCAAGAAATCATTCTACCGTTAACTATTTGTGGCAATACAATATAATGCGGTTCAAGAAGTACATAACATTCTTCCCCACACGAAGTATTTATTCAAATTGATGCACCTTGAAGTTTCGTTGTCACTCATAATCGTGGAGTTGGTAATGGGAAATAAGTTGAATGAATTTTTCGAACCAGATATAGAACATGAACTGTATCCCATGACTATAATGTAAGATGAGCTAGTTCAGTGCATGATTGTTTTGCTCAGAACATGAATTTGAATTTTCAGGCATCTTTTTCAGTGGAGCATACAGTAATGTCAACATAAATTTGTGCCAACATAAATAGAGATAAACAAGTCACATGGCTCAGCCATTCGACTTAAGAACAAATGAAAGACATATTATAGTGTGTGTGCGCGCGCGTGTGTGTGAGAGAGAGAGAGATTCTGAATCAATAGCATGTTGCTATAAAGTTCATATCTCGTATGATCAACATAATTTACTCTGTCTCTAGAAATTATGCAACTACATATTTGTTACATATCAAGTAAGAAGTTCTACTCCGGTAGCCTGACTGCAATTCCCTCTATAAGAAGCACAATTTCCATATTCCAATTTCAAATCCTGCACATTTGTAAAGAAGATATACTATCAAATGAACAACAACTCCAATTAAGATTTCAAGATGATGATCAAAAAAGAGAGAGAGAAAGAAAGAAATTGACACCAAATGATAAAAATAAACATACTGGATGAATTCAATGTTGATCTTAGCATCAGGGGAATGAGAAACAGCAGAAAAGGCATCCTTAGACATGACAATTGTGGACGGACACGGCCTTCTTGAGCAGAAATCGACCACCCTTACATCGACTGCACCATTCTTGCAGGGCTTGTTGCTGCCACTCAGGCACCTCAACCTGTAACGTCGACCGCAGGCTGCTCCGTTATCCCACAGCCCTTCACTTACTTGAACAAACAGATTTCCTGATGGGAATTGGTCTTGTCTATTGCCATGGCACTTGGTAGCTGTACAAAATTTAGTAATTAACTTGGTACAAGTATAAACTTAGAATGCATGAAATTTTGACCTTTCTATATATGGTTAGCTTTTTATACATAACATAATTTACTCTTCAACTAAGTTGACTTCAAAATGCTATTACTTGTACTTTTGAGTGGTTTCTAGGAACCCATGTTGTAGAAATCTGAATATAATTACAGTCATGCATATAAGATACATTTCGAGTCCTATAAATGATCTGACCTAGCAAAGGTGGACCCTTGTGACAACTTGTCAATGCATGTATGTACGTAACATCAAATGTGTGATAGAGGGTACGTTCTAACTTTTAACCCTAAAGTAATACAAAATCGAGTCTCGACTACATATGGTAGTGTGCAATACCAAAATCACATGAGACGATGATTGTATGCATATGTATACTCACGTATGTATGGAGGATCATAGGAAGTAGCAGTTCCTATATCACCAAGAACTAGAATCATTTCTTTGCATGAAATACTTAGGACTAATGCCATGACTAGGGCTAATAGAGTCATGATGATTGATATAAACCAAAATAAAGAACAATGAATTATTCTCAATGTTTGTTTTGAGTAGAAGGGAACTTGACACTTCTACTTGAAGGACCTAACTTAGGCCATATTTATAGTTGGTACAAGTAGGTAATGAGCTCACACACATTCTTCATAACTTGATAAAATTTAGGTTGACAATGATAACTTTGAAAATCATAAGTTGGAGCACGTGTAATTCAAATTAAATATGACTAGACGACTAGAATGAATTTGGGTTATAATAGGTCAACGCACATGTATATGATAGTAGTGGAGGAGGAGATGGTTATCTCAATTGGACAAATCAAACTCATTCACTTAATTAGAATGTTAATAATTTCATCATTTAGAAAGCAAATGCGCATATAAGTACACATCAAAGGCGGCAATGTGACAGCATTATATGGATAATTGGATCTTTTTGGGTTGAACCAAGCACTTAATTAAGCTAAGCAAGCCCACAACTAGTGATAGTGGGCTGATCATAAAATTCAAATGTGCAAATTGCAATGCATTTATTGAATGAACATGAACCGCTACTAATTATCAATTCTACACCAAAGAGAAATTCTAGCCCAGACCTGGTCTGGTCAAACCTAAATATAATTCACTTAATTTGTAATCAATCATATGGCAAGTGTAATTCACTCTACCAAATTACTTTATACCAACATGTTTCTTAGATATATGAGATCAAGTGAATGAGACGTGTCTTTAACAATTACTTGTTTAAAAGAACCCATCGAAACTTCCACATAGGAAATAGGCATGGAACCCATTCAAAAGTAGCAAGCTAGAATTATGACAAATCTACGTCGCGTCCGAAAACTCGTAGTTTTGATCCCATGAAAACTCGTTGTGTTGGTATCATATCTTTATTGGCTATATCAGCCACGTCTTACAAGTTCTTTTAACTTCGAGCCTCTACACACTCATATACAATAGAATCTGCGTAAAATTCATCGTTACAAATAATCATAATTTTATCATAGCTAGACTGAAAATCCTCCAAGAATCACTCAACATTAAAGCCTTGTTTTGCATTGACTACTTTATCTAAGTGGTTATAGCATAAATACACCCATGTATTGGTACTCTTGGAGATAACATCATCTTCCCACGCGTTTCTAGTTTTTTAGGAGATAGATAATATATATTCCGTTAGTGGAACAAGTTAATTTATGCTTTCTTTAATATTTTACTTTTTCATCATTTAGTTATGATGTGCTACGGACAAATTAGAGGAGTACTAAAACTACACGTAAACTAAATAAAATCCGAATATGCTTCTACTTAAATGAATATAAATATAGTGCGCCAAAATGCAGTATTCCAAATCTAAACAAAAACAAAAGAAAAGAAAGAATTAATGGGGGAGTAAGAATTTTATGATAAAATGACTCAATTTTGATTTTTCTTTAAGAAAAATGACCATACATATATATTGAGTGGTGCTTGACTATTGAGTTGTGATAGTGGGGTATTATGTTATACAACTAATCATCAGGGTCGGACCTATTCCAATCACAAAAATTATAAAAACATTTTCGGTTTACCAAGAAAATCCTAGGGATCTCCAAAACAATTCAAATAATTATATCAATGTTTATCTATCTAATTTTTTATTTTATTTTTTCATGATTAGTAGCAAAAGTTTTAAGTGACCTTTTTTATGGTGGCAAAAAGGTGGGGGTGGAATGTAGTAATTTATTTTTAAATATTTTCATATGAGTCTCTTGCCATCGGAATATATATATATATATATATATATTCAGATTGAACTATACTATTGTCCGATTATACGCGAATTTCTCAACAAATAGCCCAACATATATTTGTTTTAAGTTCAAGTGAATTACGAATGAGTTCATTTCCTCCACTTTATTTATACTTTAGCCTTAATCAACTTTAAGCTCCCTCCGGTTCTAAATTTTATTTAACCCGTCATGATATGGATTTGCATCGCTATTAAACGTTAATGAAACTAGATAATATAAAATATATAGTTTACAATTAAATAAATCCTTTAGCACATGGGACATGATGACTATTTAGAGTGGTGTTGTAATTACGAACTAATGGCTGCTAGCCTGCTACACATGTAGACGCACAGCCACAGAATCTAGCCTAATTAAAAAGTAAAAAGAAATATTTGTAAAGATAATGGTGATTAATTAGTTAATTAGAGAATCCCGGTTCCGTAATCAGCTGTTTAATTAACCGTAGGCCACCCACCTTATTTAGAAAGTACTTAGGCTCTGTTTCGATACGTTTTTATTTTATTATTAACCGTCATTTTTCAAAATGTATGGGAGAATGAATTTTTTTATTTTTGTGAAACGACGGCATATTTGGTTATGTTTTTGAAATATGGTTGGAATTGATAATTTGATGATGTGTGAATAATTAACTTAGTTAAAAGTAATGATTATGTATATAGCATGGATAAAATAATAGATAATATTATATTGATTAAATATACTTATAATTAAAAATGACAAAAATTGACCCAATAAAAGCACTAGAAATATTCAAAATGAGTTTTAAAATATTCACAAGCCTATTAAAGGTTAATACTCTATATTTTATTCAACTATATTACCACAATGATTATGGAAAATATGGATTTTTAGAAGGAGATGTGAGAGAGAAAAAAAAAGAGTTTGAATTGGTAAAGTAAAAGGTAGTTATTAGAGAATATGATATTTTCAGTTGAGAAAGATGTAAACTGTATATTTTCATTTTCAAGTGAAAATGAAAATTTAAATAATGCAATAAAAACACAAACAAACATAGCCTTAGTAATCAACTGATTAATTGTATGGAATATTGAAAATAAAAGTTATAAGGTCAAGGATCAAGACTATAGTTGTCTATTTTGATAGCACCTTTGTTTTTTGGTTAAAGTATAGTTTATCAAATAAAAAAAATAATATATATATATATATATATATATATATATAGTAATCAACTGATTAATTGTATGGAATATTGAAAATAGAAGTTATAAGGTCAAGGATCAAGACTATTAGTTGTCTATTATGATAGCACCTTTTTTTTCTTTTTTTGGGGTTAAAGTATAGTTTATCCTAAAATATATATATATATATATAATTTTTTATATATCATGGTTTCCCCAACCGGATATCGGAGACTATTTTCCTTCGAAGTGTATAGATCACCAAAATGAATTTTGCCTCTCCCAACAAAGTCTTTTCCATACACACCGCCAGGAATCGAACTCTGAACAAATGTTTAAGAAACTCAACTATCTACCAATGTAATGGACCTTGTTGGTTATATATATATATATAATTGAATAATATTAGATGTATCAAAGTATAGGGATTTTTTTTTAATTCTAAATAAAGAGGGATAACCTGACTCGACAAATCGGGGCAGATAGTTTTTAATCATGGGCACACAGACCCTATAAGACTTCAAATAAGGTGATAAAAGTCACAATTCGTGATATCTTGGGATTGAATTCAGGATCTTTTACATAAAAATGAAAACTGATACCATTAGACTAACAAACCTTAAGTAAAACATAGGATATTGGATGAATCAAAATCATCATTGTATTGATTGCTATAGGGTAAGTGGAGTATTCAATATTGCCCAAGGGAATCCACTTTATGCAGGGGAAGGAATTACATCCAGAATTTAGTATTGTTTGATCCGGTGGCTAAAAATGGTGCACTAAGATAGTGATCATTATTAAGAATAATAAATATCAATAAAACATGGACGGCCTCTAATTTCAAACATTTAATTAAGTTGGATGAAATAAGAGATAAATCATGTTTAGTGTCTTTCGTCACGATCTTACCTAAAAATGATATTTTATTTTTCCTAAATTAATTAATTGGGTAAAAGGCATATTGCCCCCTCTTATTCTAGAAAACTGAAAAGGGATACATTATCCCATGTGTTATTAAAAATTACTTATCACTCCCTTGTATTATTAAATAAGTGTTAAATAACACCCCAACTCATTTGTTCAATCGAAAAAAAAAAACAAATATACCCTTAATATAATTATTATGAGATATCTCTTCATTTATTTTTCCTTTTTAGTTGTTAAAATTCTAAAATATAATATAGTTTATACACATAGTTGATTATAAATATTTTTGATATGTAATTTTATTTAAATCATGTGAAATAAATATTTTTGTTAATATTTTCAATATTTTACTGAAAATATAGTAAAACATTGAAATAAATAATATGTAAACTTTAAATTAAATTTTTTTTATCTTATATAACATGCATATACTAAAATTTAGTAAAAAAAAATTCAAATAGCCATTAATAGGGGTGTCCAAGATTCGAGCTCTAGTCGAGTTTGGCCAAATTTCTCGGCTCAAGCTCGAGCTCAGAAAAAAAATAAAAATTTAAGTACTTCAATTAATATATGTTATTATTAATTTTGTAGTAATACATTATAAATATAATCATACTACATATTAAATATATTATTATTTATACATATATATAATGCTATAAGATATTATATTATATGTATGTACATATTAAACAATTAATAAATATTATATTATACATATAAAAAAAAAATTATTCAGGCTCGCGAGCCGACTCCTACCTTCGAACAGGCACTTTTTGGCCTCAAGCTCGAGTTGAGTTTTTTTTGAGCCGGCTCAGCTCATTGGTCACCCTTAATAATATTTGTATGTTACATTATTATCACATATCATAATATTTATAATTAAAAAATACAAACAAAAATCAATATATTTCGTTATATAAATGTTAGAACAACATGACATATTAATAAATATAAATGTTACTTATACTTATTTAATAACTATTGTTGTAAATCACTACAAACGATAAAGTAAAGTTGGGTAAATTTGTAAAATAATTCATTTAAAATTCAATGCTATATGTATAACGGCGTATTTGACATTTTAATGGGGTTGGATGAATTTTGCCTCATTTGTGAGAACACAAAGGGGTAATCAACCTATTTTTATAACACAGGGGGCAATAAGCTCTTTTCCCATAACACAAAGGATAATATGCCTTTTACCCTTAATTAATCTAACACGATAAACTTTTTCTTATTATGATCACCTCCTCTAAAAGCATAATTGAAGTAAATACACGACAATTAATTTGATAATATTGATCTAGCTACATCTCTTTCATTTCTTTCTTGTTTGGACATTTTATCTTGTAGCTGCCTGCAGCTTGTGAGAAATTACATCAAATTCTGCAAAAATCAAACAAAATAAGTTTACACAAAAATATAAATTAACAAAATAACAAAATTAAATATTGGCAATGAAAATATACGATATGGTTTGAAGTCGTGGTTTATAGCAGTCTAAACTCACAGCTAATTTTGACCGTGATAGACATTTCATATTGTCACGTTGACATTTTTAAGCTCTAACTAGCAGGAAAAAATTGCTAATATATCACTTTTGACAATAACTAAAAAGTCATGGTCTTTGCAATGACAATGGCTATAGTCGTGAACAATATTTTGGCCATATTTACAGATTCCACAGCTAAAGTCGGGCCGAAACCATAGTCAATCGATTTTAATTTGATTATGGCGAAGTGACTTATCCCAGTTGCTAATTGAGATGAGCAAAAATCAAAGGATATGTTATGTGAAGGAAGAGTTATATTAATTACTGGATGTATTCGATGTTGATTTTTGCATGGGGAGAGCGTGAGAGAGTGGCGAAAGCGTCATTTGACATGAGGATGGTGGAAGGGCATGGCCTTCTGCGGCAGAAGTCCACTACCCTAACGTCCACGGCGCCACCTTTGCATGGCTTATTGCTTCCACTCAGGCATCTCAGCCTGTAACGCCGCCCGCACGCCGCCCCGTTATCCCATAACCCTTCACTCACCGCCGCAAACAAATTCCCCGACGGAAATTGATCTTGTCTATTGCCACCGCATTTTGTGGCTGCACAAAAATTGAAACAATTAAACCATGCAACAATACTCACCATATATATACATATATGTACCAACGAGGTTGGTCCGAGTGGTAAACAGTTAGATTCCGCTTAACCAAGGTTCGATTTCATGTGTACGCAGATACCCCGTTGGGAGACTCACCCACCAGACCAGGTGTGCGACCCAAGTCGACCAATAGATTAGTCCGGCAATGCCCGGGATACTGTGGTAGGCAATCAATGCGTGTGTATGTAGGTATATATATTCAAATCTCAACTACATATGGCATTATCAAGCAAAAAAGAAAAATATAAAGTACTTACGTGTGTATGGAGGACCATAAGACGAGGCAGTGCCAATATCTCCAAATACTAGGGTTATAACTTGTATAAACGTCCATAAGAAAAATACTATTGCCCTAACTAATTTAGCCATTTATAGTGTCCAAATTGAAAATGCATATTGCTGAATTTATATAAAAGAGAGCTACCACTAATCACGCTTGCCATTATCAAAAGAAGTGCACAAATTAAAGACGACCCTTATAGAGCAATGGAGATCTAGTATGAAATGGGAATAAGAATCATGAGCTCATGTGACTAATTTTTGTCCAATTCTGTAATGTTAGTCTTCTAGATGAGCATTTGAAAAAGGCTATACATTTCGCACCAAATGCGATTTTGTGGAAGCACTTTTGAGAAAAAGGTATCCAAAAAAAGGTAGTAAGTAGAACTACTCAACTTTGCATTATTCTTGTTTGAAGTATACACAATCATTAATAGTAGTAGATTCTCTTGCAGAAAGAGGTTGGTTTGAGTGGAAGGGGCTTTCGTCGTTAGTTAAGTAAGAGGTTTTGGGTTCGAGTACTTATGTATAAAACCTCCTTTGGATATGTTCCCGCAATTGCGTCTGACCGATGTTCGAGAGATTAATCCTGTGCCTTCCGGGCCCAAGAACACCTTGGGAAACCATAAAAAAGTAGTGGATTTTCTTGAAAAACTATAGCTTAATAGATTTTCTTTGTGTCAATGAGGAAAATTTTAACCTAGACTCGATTTCATCGAGCCTTAAGGTAAGTCTAAAAGAGAGTGAATTACACTTATTACCTGACTAATTCGAGTTTTATTTGTTCTTGATTGAACCAGGGCCAAACTAAATTTCCCAACCAAAACACAATACATTGTAATTTGTAGGTAAGCCATACTGGGCCTAGTAGTCATTTAGAATGGAAACAGGGGATACTTGATGGGCCATTTGTATAATGTTACTATCCAGTGAGGCCCAAATTTGAGGTGCATTATGTATTTGACAATTCACTGTAGGAAGTCAAGAAGTGGTCTTAATATTTCAATTTTCAACCTGACAATATGTGTATATCACTCATACTATTGCAGGTCAAACCAAATCTTAAATTCAAAGGATCTCCTAAATTATTATGAAAATGAAATAACAACAGCAATATACATGATATTATTGTTCTTCTTTCTTTTTACTCCTTTTTTTTTTTTTTTTGAAAACATGATATTATTGCTCTGTCAATAACGATTTCATAAAAGTGCATTTTTGTACTCAGAATTAAATCCGTATCTGTGAGCATTAATTGATTACGCTGATACATCTTCGTTCAATTGGTAAGGACAAACAATTTTCCTCAAACACTTGTGGGTCAATTTCCTGTATTGTTGATGGACAATTTGTAAATACCTTTGTAAGCGATTTTTGATTTAAGTGTTCGAAGCCGATCCTATGTATAAATATATACGTGATGAAGGAAATCATCCTGAAACCAGCTCCAGTAGCCTCAAAACTACAAGGAATATTAAAAGAAATTGCATTATAAAATCCCAAAATATCTGGTTTTGTCAAATTTGTTATTTAAGGGGCAAATCTCACCCAAAAACATAAATTATTTAAAGGGTAAAATTGAGTTCTTTTTATATGGTAGGAGCATTTTTAATTGGTTGTAAGGGGTTTTTATATATTACATTGATTTAGCAAATTGGTGTCTAAAGGGGGAAGAACAGAGCCCCACCTCTTAATACTTTCTCCCTTCCTCAAACCCCTTATTGAGGAGTCCGCCTCCACAGTCTCAGATACCTTCAACCATTACACACACACACACATATATATATACACATATATATTTTATTATTTTGTATTCTGGAATAAGGTATTTCTCAGAGTCTCACGGGCTTAATATTCTTGGAAAGTAGAATACATTTATTTAATTTTTCTCACCAACCCCAGTTGTCAATTATGGATTTTTCGGACACTGTTATTCCCAAAATCGATTCTTTTGCCCCTTCACTTTTTCGGTAAGGGGAACATGAAATCTCTGCAGCTGGGTTTGTTTTGAATTTCACGCAAAGGCAAAGAGAGGAATAATTTGAGGAGTGTGGTACAAGGGTTTTGTTTTATTTGAGGTTTTTGACAAGTTTTGAATAATGGGTAGGAGTGTAAAAATGCAATCTTTGGAGATTAAGAATAATGGGTTGTTATCAAATTCTCAATTAGGGCTCCAATGGAGTCACCAGGACAGCAACTCCTACCCGGGTGGTGGCTTGTTTGCGTCGGTTGGGCAAATGGGGAACAACGATAATAGCGGTTTCAAATTACCGTATGCCGATTTGCTTGTGAAGTATGTTTCATTGCCTGAGGGGTTTAAGATGTTAGGTATGACAGAGGAGGAAAAGGGGTTGGTGAATGAGAAGAAGAAAAATGGGCTTAAGATTAAGATTAAGGTTTCGAATCCTTCGTTGAGGAGATTGATTAGCGGTGGGATCGCTGGGGCGGTTTCAAGGACTGCAGTGGCTCCATTGGAGACAATTAGAACACATTTGATGGTGGGGAGTAGTGGGCATTCCACTACAGAGGTGTTCCGAGATATTATGAAAACGGAGGGGTGGAAAGGATTGTTTCGGGGCAATTTGGTCAATGTGATTCGTGTTGCGCCCAGCAAAGCCATTGAGGTAAAAAGGAACTCTTTTTTAAGAAAAATATGAAAGAGGGGTGTCAATTTGTTAATTTTACTTGACTCTATGATAGTATTCCGTACTGGTGTCTTTCGCTTTGCTGCTTTCACTTGTTTTGTGGATATAGTTATTATTTAGCTTTGAGTGGATTATAGTTAACTGGCCATAAATGCTGTTAACATCCATCTTTTTATTGGGTTAAGAAACGAAGTTTGATAGTTACGTATTGAATCACATTATTTGTATAGTTTTGATTTAGAAGATATTTTTACTTGTTGCTACTTCTGTCTGCCAGTTGGTGCTTTGTGTAGTTCATTGCAAATTCATCATGAGCTTGAGGATATCTCGTGTTGGAGAATATCAATGGCTTGTTAGCTTCTATATCTTGCATTTGATAGTCGGTTTTGAGTAAGAACTCATGTCATGCTTGGCCCTTTTTAAGTGTCTAAGTCAGCAGGTGATCTTTGGCCTTGAGTAATTTTATATTATGCTTGCTTTTAAAATCAACAATTGTTATCTCTGATTTCTGTTTACAGAAAATGTAACTACCTAACATGAAGCAAGTCCTGGTTTTAGTTCTCTATATTATATCTTTTATTACATTTCCTCTGTTGCTGGAGCAATACCCAACCTTGGTATTATATTTTCTGTTAGATAGTCTGTATAGATCCTTCCTTGGATTGATGATACGACCATCACTTCTCACAGTTACGGATACTTTTGATTTATGTCATTGTCAAGCATCGTCTATAGGATTGGCATGTGAGTTCCCTATGATTCTTGGACTGATCTGGATGCCTCTGCTGGTTCATTCTTTTCTCTTGGCGAATTGATTGATAACAGATGAATAGAGGTAGGAATATAGTTATCGGCCAAGACTCGCTAATAGTGCAGTCTTTTGAACAAATATCTTTCCTATTCATCCATAAATACTATTGCTCTTCCTTCTCCATCCCTTTTCTCATCTGTCTTCGTCCTAATGTATGGCCATTTAACCTTATTTTTCTATTGAGTTGACTTGTTACTATAGTTAAATATGTGAGTTGTTGCTGTCCTTTCTTTCTCATCTGACCATATTTTATGGAATGAAAGTATAACTAAGTCTCTAATCTATTGACAAAAGCTTAGCTGTCTAATTCTCATTTTGTTGGCCTCTAAAGTATCAAACTCTGCTTCCTCCTAACCTAGAGCACAAAAAATTACTATGTTCGATATATGTTTCAAATGTCTATACTTACTCTTGTCTTATGTCTTATACTTCCCTGAAAGCTATGCATTTTGTTGCAGTTATTTGTTTATGACACAGTCAACAAGAATTTGTCGCCAAAACCCGGCGATCAGCCGAAATTGCGTATCCCTCCTTCATTGGTTGCAGGAGCCTGTGCTGGAGTCAGCTCAACCTTGATCACATACCCTCTTGAGTTAGTCAAGACTCGATTGACCATACAGGCAAACACAAAACCTATCTATCCATTCTTTTCAATCTCTCTACAATTTATCCTTATTTACATATTTCCATGATGCAGAGAGAAGCTTATAATGGTTTGCTCGACGCTTTTGTAAAAATATTGCAAGAGGGTGGGGTGGGAGAGCTCTACAGAGGTCTCACTCCAAGCGTTATTGGAGTAATTCCGTATGCTGCAACCAACTATTGTGCATACGACACATTGCGCAAAGCCTATCGGAAAATTTTTAAACAAGAAAAGATTGGCAATATAGAAACCCTCTTGATTGGATCAGCAGCTGGTGCCATTTCTAGCACTGCTACATTCCCTCTCGAGGTGGCCCGTAAGCACATGCAGGTTGGAGCTGTTAGCGGGAGGCAAGTGTACAAGAACGTGCTTCACGCACTTGTTAGCATTCTTGAACAAGATGGAATCCCGGGCTTATATAAAGGGCTCGGCCCGAGTTGTCTGAAGTTGATTCCTGCTGCAGGTATATCTTTCATGTGTTATGAAGCTTGCAAGAGGATTTTGGTAGAGGACGAGCGAGACGCGTAGAAAGGGGCTCTGTCGAGAATAAATGGTTTCACCATGCGATATAGATCAAAGGCAGAAATACAAGATTTTTTTTTTTACATCGACTTCACGGCTGTTTTTTCGTTACACTTGAAAGTTTTGCTTTTGGATTTTTAGATGAGAATTGATGTGTTGCTTCATTGAAAAGGATTTTTTTCTGGTAATCTTGGTTTTTGACTGGGATGTTCTTGGGCTAGACTTTGTATACTTTTTGTCATCCATAACTTCTTTCTGAGAATTTTTATTTGCTTAGAGTAATCCAGCTTTGTTGGGTACTGCCCCTTTTATATACCTCAGCTGTTATTATTTGTAGAACCAACTTCATACAGCATCATAATGTGCAAGGTTTGGATCAAAGATTTTATAGTACGAAAACGTGTAAAACTCTGAATGCTTCAAAACCTTTAATCATCAATTCATGTTTCAATCGTAAGTAGAACTTCAGACAACGCACTCGGTAAAATTGATCGATCTCAAGACAGATGCAAAACAATTCGAATATATAGATGCAAAATGACAAGTTTTTTTGCTCCAGACAGATCATACAATAAGTAGTAGTACTTTGTAATGGACAAAAAATTAATTTAGTTTTTGATAAGTCTATCCTTGCAATCAGCATCTCTGTGTAGAATGGTACAACATAATTTAAGGAGCCAAAACATAAGAGTTTACTTTAGTTTCTTATCTGTCTATATACACACACATACAGACACACAGAGACACTAAGCCAAGCTTCAAAATGATCTTCAAAAATGCCCTTAGCAGTTGACGCCACATTGGCCATTTGCAGCTCTCCTCGTAGCATCGGATGTAAACGGGTCGATCCTGACCCATAGCAGAGAGAAAATGGATGCAAGGAGAATGGACCACACAATAACAATTGTAGGTGTTCGATTTTGCCTGCCCAACAAACCTTTGAGGAAAGGATAGAGGTGGACAATAACCCAAATGGCGAAGAACAATTTCCCAAAGAGTGGTCCCCATGACTGATATCCACTGTTAATAGCATATGAAACACCGGCAACTATTCCGACCATGTTCACAATGAGGACTGTGGTGGGAGGAATGATCAGGGATGTCCATTTGAACACGTAAAGTTCTGCAAACTCCCCATCCTCATCGGACGCCTTTGAAGTGACAGTGAAATTGGTGTCAATCCCAGCCAGTACTTTCAAGAGACCTTGGAAGACGGCGAATAGATGAGCCGATGTCCCACCAATGACCCAGAATTGTTCGTTTCTCCACCAGTCCTCGACAGTAACACCACCCCATCTCATTTCAAGTATGCCGGTGGCAAAAATGGAACAGAAAAGAAGAATAAACCACATACTAGCAAAATTGCTTATCTGCATGAGAATAGAATCAGAATCAGAGCCATCGGTCAGTGAAAACCATAAATTAACTAAATTGTAAGATTTTAAAAAGGGCAACTACATAAGACACCTCCTGCGTGAGAACCTAATCACAAAAAAAACCCCAAGGTTTGAGAAATTATGATAACTTCCTTCGTCGGTAAAAGCATATTAAAATTTCAATCCCTGTAAAATCAAATTACAATTTTATCCCCTGTTTTTTCAAGTTGTCAAGATCTGACGGGGTTTCTTTGTAATTTGCAAAACCTCAAGGATTCGTGGTAATTACTCAATAAGTAAGGAGTTCTGCATGTAATTATCCCTTTAAAAAATTGAACACAGAAATCGATTATTGAAGAACTTGGAAGAAATGATTTGAAATCAATATGAAATCCACTCAATGTCGAAGTCATTTAAAAACAGTAGCTCCAAGCCTATCCCGGAATCAAATCTTTGAATCCAAAAACAACCTGAACAAATCGATGTTGAAACTTGTTGCTTACCTCAGGAATGATAAATTTGTTGGTGAGAAGACAGATAGCAGGAAGAACGCAATAAGCGAGTAACGGGATAGATGTGAGGGGATAAACAATGGTGTTGATATATGCTAGCCTCTCCAAGAGCTGCAATTTCCCGCCACTGTAACCGTACCATATAGGACAATGCCTGCTTAGAAGAATTTCAATGGACCCCAGGGCCCACCTAAGCACCTGGTTCAAACGATCCGACAGATTAATTGGAGCGGATCCCTTGAATGCCGGGCGAGGAGGCATACAATAAATTGAAATCCATCCTCGAGCATGCATCTTAAACCCTGTTAGAATATCTTCTGTGACCGATCCATATATCCACCCAATCTGAATCAAAGAATTCGGTATATTGACTTAAATATTTCAAATTACATTAATATATGGCAAAGATCACTTAAATAAGGTAAAATTATTATACCTCTTTGCCCCAATCTGTCTTATCCTCGTACCCGCAGCTAATAACATGGATTGCTTCTTTCAGAAGAGTAGCGGAATTTGTTGTTGGAGGAATGCCTCCTTGTTCCATAAAGGTGGCAGCAATGAAGACGGGAGATTGACCGAAACGCTTCTCTAAGCTCTTCTGAGACATAAGAAGTGTTGACTTCTCATCATCATATCCTGTCATATATACCAAGAGTGGCATCAATCACCACAAACAATACAGTTTGCCCGTAATTACAACTCCAAGTTTCAAAATTACATTTAGCCCCTTTGATAATGGGCGTTGAAAAATCTAAAGGAAGTTCGGAAATATCCTTTCTACCCCTGCCTTAAGTGAACATTATATGACGAAAAAAAACAAGAGGACAAAAAGGAAAAACCGAAACTCAATATTAGAACCTACCTTCCACACCCTCTTCCATGTCCTCCATATTAAAAATAGGAATGGTCGATTCAGTCCTTTTCATAGCTCGATTCTTATCAATGTACTTCTTATTGGCACTCCTCCTCTTCTTCCTTGAACCACAACAACTTTTGACAATAATATTTGGCTGCAAATCTTCTTCTGTTAGAACTGGATCGTACCCATATAAAGCTTGCCTGTTAAAGCAACACCCGGTTCCCACGTAGACAGGACCCTGAAGACCGTCTAAACCTTTCAAGTTGATCTGGCGAGAAACATTTCAATATTAATAATGCACAAGAATAAAGACATATCATTTTATTCAATAGTAGAATTCAAGAGAAATATACATCGAAAAAGACAATATTTCGGTTAGCATATCTATCGTGCGAGTCAATGCCATCAAAACGCTGCGGGAACTGCACGTAGCAAGTCTTCCTGCCATAAGCGGGATCCATCATAAAGCACATGGCTTCTTTAAGAGCTTTGCTGTTATTGAAGTAGTGATCACAATCGACATTTAATATATAAGCTCCATTTGTGAGGACAGCAGAGACGCGAATCTGATACATGTAACACAACATTTCGTCATATGAAAATAGTTATTTCGTCATAGCTAAGGGTAATATTAAGTGTAAATTACACAGGCACCCTCTACGTGAGACCCTAATTACGAAAAACACCCCGAATTTTGAGAAATTACCATAACTTAATTTGTCAAAACTGATTATCATTTCACCCCCTGTTCTGTAATAGCAGATTACAACTTCACCCCCTTTTTTCGAGTTGTCAGGATCTGAAAGGGGGTGTCTTGGAAATTTGCAAAACTTCAGGGGGGTCATGGTAATTACACAATAAAGTGAAGGGGTGTGTATGTAGTTATCCCTAATATTAATCACCTACCAAAGCATTCATAGCTCCGGCTTTCTTGTGATGTTGGAATCCAGGACGCTTCTCACGAGAAACATAAACCAGCCGAGGTAGCTCATTACCATCTGTATCAAGGCCCCCACTGTGCCCGAGAAAGACCTGTTAATCAAATGCATGATGAAAGAATTATAACAGGTTATACAGAAAAGAAGTTACATTTAATACTTACGGCCAAAAAAACAAAAAAAAATAAAAAAATACCTGGATCATTCCTGGATGATCTCTTGTGTTGTTTCCAGGCCAAGCTGTTCCATCTTGCATCGTCCATCCTTCTTCAGGCATCTTTTGAGCCTTTGCAACTAGAGCATTTATCCGTACCTTAAATTCTTCATATTCTCTCTGCAGGAAAAAAAAAAAAAGTTTACCAATACAGTCACCAGAATGCAAATGGGGAATAAGTATTTGAAGATTAATAATCAGCAATTTTGTCCTTCACCTTCATTGCCCTGCGCTCTTTCACAAAGGAAGGCTTAATCTTGTCCTTAAGATAATCTATCTTCTGCGCAAAATAGAATTCAGGGGCCCGTGGCTCGATACTGTGCTTCTTGCAAAAAGGTACCCACTTCCTAGCAAACTCTGCAGTTTCAGAGAGGCCTTCGAAGGTCAGCATTGCTGCACCATCATCTGAAACATAACAGGAGACTTTGTCGACAGGGTAGTCCACAGAAAGGATGGACAACACAGTGTTAGCAGTTACAATAGGAGGCTCTTTCATGGGGTCCACTGTACTCACAAACACATCAATGGGTACTAACTGGGAAGGCTCACCCTCTCGATCATATCTGACAACAAACAAGACAAATATTAGTGTGAGAACAGGAAGCCAAAAAAAATCCCTACGAGATACCACGAATGATTCAAAGGGAGTTTAAAGTTCAAGAATTGAATAACGTCTACTAACCTTAAAGCAAGTCTATCAAGATAGGTCTCACGGTTAATAGGGCACCATTTTGGAAACTGATCCAAAAGCCAGGATAAGGCAAACCAAACTTCACAAATAACTGACGTCAGCCACAGGGGATAAGCATCCTTCACGGGATGAGTAACACGGTATTGCAAGAAAAAGCCCAAGATGATCAATCGGAGAATGATTATAACACGGTAAGGAGTCATATGAGAAGAACAAATAGGCACGATACGGCTCATAGGTAAACGAGCATCATCAACCCTGCCAGCAATACAAACTATTAGCATTCCCTAGATGTACTGATAAATGCACATTTAACCAGCAATCACGAGGGATAATAAATTTCATCTGTCATTTATACTTTACTATATCCCTTGCCAATAACAAAAAAGTATATATGCTTACATTTGTAATTCTTCGCCGTTTGACCCTGTGCCTTCAATATCTCCTTTGCCTTCACTGTATCTGTTGTTCATTTGCACCATGTTTTTATCCTGTTTTAGTTTCCAACCTTCAACCCTCTCCTTCCAGTCAACAGTTCCAAGTCCATACGAGTTCAGGTCTTTGGAAGGGTCAACTATCCTTACAGGAACTGCAGAATATAATGACATTGTCAATTTTTTGCACATAACAATTAACAAAGATCGAGGAACATATAATATTTGAATAGCTACCCGGCTGACGTGGATCAACATAAGGAAGGGAGTGAACACGGTCTCCAGGACCCAATGGTCCTGATGTACTCCTGACAGAATGAGTATCTTGTATAGAAGGAGGAATCTCACCAGAGATCTGTCAATTATGTATAAGATGAGAGAAAAATAATATATAAAAACACAGTCATCGTAAGACAAGAGAAAAACATAAATATATGCATCACGAATAAGCTTAGTAGACTTACTGGCTGCCCATTGGTAAGAAGAGGGATTGGTTGCTGAGATTCACGTCTCGAAGATGCAGAAAGCTCAGCATCATCACCGTGCCATTGAGATCTAGCCTTCATTTTTCCCTGAGAATAACTAAACTCGTTTTCCAAATCATCAACATCATCCTCATCCTCATCACCATCGACTCTTGGACTCCCTAAGTAATGCAATGACAATAAGTTCCGAAGACAAATATAGAGATAGTAATACAAGTACAAAACAAATTTAACTAAATTATGAGAAGGAGACTAACCTCTGTGTCTCTTATACCTAGTCTTACACTGTGGGCATGCTTGGTTTCCATCTTTACGCTCATATTCATAACAAGCGCGGCAAACAGGAAAGGCACATTCATTGCAAGCAACAAATATGTCACCATTGGCAGTCACTCCAACTGTATCTCCACAAATCTGGCATATCTGGCTATTTAAATTCTTCAGCATCTTTGGCTGCATCATATTTATGCATCATAATGGTTAATATTGTATCTCAATCAATCAAACCAACTCACAGATTCCCAGATTGCTCTCTCATATCATTCCAGTTCATTAACTAAGCCCATTGTAAATTATAGAAAAACAAAACAAAATCAAAGAAAGTTAAATCCAATGCAATCCACTACTTCAAATATCACTGACAGTGGATGTGCAAAGGGTAGGGCAAGGAAAAAGTGCATTCAACCTACATGAATACCTAATCTGTAACTTACTACAAAATCTCCACAAGAATGTATATCTAGAACTTAGGATATCTGCATATGATCATAGAAGAGGTAAACAAAACCGATGCTTTCTCGTTAAGATCTCCAATTATCAGCAGAATTAGTCAAAAGACAGTCAACTTTCTGTGACAATGATATCAGTCTGTAGTTCTTTCACAACAGGAAGTAAAATTGACAGTAAACCCATTGAAAGACTTAGCTGATCATCACAAATCTCAATGAAAACCAAAACTAAGAAACATCAAAAGTATTATCAAGTGAATCCCAGCTACAACACATAACTTAAGTTGGAGAGAAATATATATATATATATAGCACAAATTAAGGAATGATTAAAAGTAACAAGTGTCCACTTCCTAATTTAAACAAAGAAACCCAACGTCTCACTTCAACAATCACTCTACTTTAACAGAAACAGAGATCTAAAATACCCAAATTACATGCATCAGACACAATAAAATGCTGAGAACAACTCCAATAACACTTCAAAAACAAAATTAACCACGACCCATTTCTCAATCCACGTCAAGATCCAAACTTTTGCTCCAAAATCAGTTCAACGCTACTCGCACTCTCAGATCCAAACCAATATTGCGATTAAAAACAAGAAAAACAAAATTGAATGAATTAAAATCCAAATGCACGTTCACCAAATAAAAGTGCATACCTCGCTATCAGAATCATGGCGAATTCTAACAAGCTCATTCCTCTTGTGCGATCCAGCAACCATTCCAGCATTAGCCTCCATTTTTATCACTCTTACCACCAATCAATTTTGTTATTCAAAGTATTTGGGGAAATTTTGTGATTCGAAAACCATACACTTATCAATCGCCCATCACTCTCCCTCTCTCTCTCTCTCTCTCTCCCCTTCAAGACATACTAGTATTACATATATGCCTGGTCTTTTTATCAATTCCTTGATAAATTATTTTACTAGATTTTTCGCTTTCTTAATAAGTAATAACGTCAGAATTTTTACCAGCTGAACCGGTAGCCAGTGGTCTGCTGTCAGCTTGAGCTTGGGTTCAGGCTTCTGCTAGTGTGCTAAGTCAAAGCGAAAGAGCGTCGTTTTCTAATAAATTAACGCGTTGTTAGTACACTGATATCAGCTTTTATTTTCATTTGACAGATTCTGTACTTTTATCTTATTATTTAGAGTTTTATAAGTTTTTATGACACATAATTGAAAATTATCGACTCTTAGTTTGTCAGGTAAGGATATCTACTTCGTTTGTATGGCCCATAATAAAAATTATCGGCTCAAGTTTATCGAATCAAGATGATAATAATAATAATAAATTGACTAAATTACTCATTCTTAAATTTAATAAATAATTAAGTTCATTGTTTAATATGATTAGGTGACAAATCACTTTAAGGCAGTGATAGTAAAAGATTAAACATTTTTGTTGATCCAAACTGTATCACGATTGTATTAAAAAATTATTATGTAAATGTTTCACACTTTCCACAACGCCCATTGATTGATTTCTATTGGGTCACTCAGAAATATCGATTTATTTTATATATTTCGAACAATGAGAATAATTTGTTCTTCACCGACAATATTATTTAAGGGGAAAATTGCATTGACCTCCCCCAATTATAGGTTTTGGCAAAAACCTCCCCTCCTTCAATTTTTTTCCTAAACTTTACATGTTGAAACTATTATACCCTTCCCATTTTAGTTAAAAAAAATTAATTGAATGAAAAATTGTCAAAATATTATCAAATTACTTTGTAATAAAATATTCAAAATTAATTTATTTTTAGAATATCTCTAAAATTCCTAACCATTAAATTATATATTTAAAAAAAATCTTTCTCAATTTCGTGAATACTTTATCATGGACAAATATTTTCTATTTTAATTGTGCTATCTTTATTTGTTACATCATTTTTTATTCCTATAGATATTGAATCAATTTGTCAAGTACTTTTTTTATATATTTGATATGGGTCATAATTTTAATTATTCCAAATGAGCCCAATTAATTAAATTGAAGAAGACCTTCAAAGGGAAAGCTTGTGAAAAGCCTAAGGAAATGATCGGGAGAATGCAAGGAGAAAATCTCAAAAGAAATCTCATCAAAATACTTACAAGAAGGCTTGCGTGGACATGGACTGTTAGAGGGGATGATATCCTCACAACAGCTAAATCCTAAATTATGAGATTTATTTATTTTAAATCCCTAAAATATCTAAAGTGGAAGACAAGTTGAGGACTCTTCATCCTCAACTTGGCCGTCTACACCCCTTATAAATATAGGGGGTTTTATTTTTTGTGCAATTTTTTTTAGAAAGTTGGAAGTGGGGAGTGAAGTTGTAATTATTTTGCTTGAAAAGTAGAATTTATTTATTTCAATATTCAAACTCAATAAAGAAATCCTTCTTTTTCTATTTCTCTCCATAAATTTCATTTATTATTTTAGTACATTAGTTATAAAAATAAATCGAAGACCTTGTTTAGTTCTTCAACTTTCTTGGTGTAAAATCGAACCAACATCAATATTGTATTTAGTATAATTTCTTATTCGAAATTGAGGATTTATGGTGATATTTGGGTTTTTTATTTCATTCAATTAAGTGAATTTTATTAATATGTGTGTGTCTATAAATATATATATATATATATATATATATAGGTTTGTTACTTGTTAAGCTATAATTTTTCATAAGTTTGTATTTTATTTATACAATAATCATAAGTTAATTTTTCATTGTACGTTTTTTAAATTTAAACTTAAGAATAAAAGTATCCGAGATTCTTTTTATTATTAATTTATGGTTTAATAGGTTTAGAAATTTATCTCTAAGTTTTTTTGATTATTCGATGATTTATTTTGTATTTTATTACAATGTCATATAATTACTTGGAAAAAAATTCCAATAAATTATTAAGTCTAATTCAATATTTTTAGCTCTAAGAATAAAGAGCATTTTAGTCTTAATTATTAAATTTAATTGAAAAATTAAAGAAAGGAAGGTCCAATGCCAATATTCCAAAAGCGAGGAGTATAGATGTCAATTTTCTATGGTTCAGAGGAGGCTGATGCAATTATCTCATTATTTTAGACTACTCTAACTAATCACTATATGTAAGTATTTTAGTCAAGCTTAATCATGAAAGTGGTTGAAGTGAGCCACGTAATGCACTGACTAAAACAAATAAATATCAAGACAATCATTGTTTTCTTGTCTTTTTCACCTAACCTAACTTAACCATGACTCATAAAAATGGCCCATAAAAAGTGCACTCTGATCTGCACCAAAGATGGTACTTAGGTTGCTTGTAAGTTGTACCTTTGGCTGTGGACAGGCTGTGCTCTTTGAAGTAACCGGCTGTTGCCGGTTTCTCTCCTCCGACAAAAATCAGTAGCTGTCGGTGGACTCAACAGTGATCTGGATTTTATTTAGGGTTAATTGAAAAATGGCTATGAACTATTTGGTATATACCCTTAAACTTTAAAAGATATTCAAAATAGTCGCTCATAGAATTTTTTTTTTTATTGAACTTTTTAAAAGATATTCAAAATAGTCGCTCATAGAATTTTTTTTTTTTATTGAACTTATAATATTTGTAAGAAACTCCAAGTCTTATAAATTTCATTCAAAATTTAAATAAGATTTGCTAATTAATACAACTAAATAACTGTTAATTGAATATGATACAAATCTTATAAGTTTAAATCTACAATTTATTAATTGATAATTTGTTGAGTTTATCAATTTGAATTAAAGATTTTGTTAATTTATAAGTTATAAATTACAATATTTAAATGATTTTTTTGTTAATAAAATTTAAATAATTACAATGATTCTTCGTAATTTGTTAATTAACAAACTACAAGATTTAAATGATTTGTTAATTTTGAAAACTTAAATTCATAAATTCATAAAATTAAAAGAAAAAAGAAAAAAAAATAAGGAATCATCAAATAAGTTAATATAGTGCTTAATATTGTAAGGTTGTGTTTGAATGTGAGAATTTGACATAAGTCAAGATTTTTCACAAGTGACTATTTTTGTATCTTTTAACGTTTAGGGGTATATGTGACAATATGAATAGTCCGGGGCATTTTGTATTTAACTCTTTTATTTATTCCAAATTATTGTTGTACACTTGTGCCCCTTTTCCATTTTATTTTTTGGAACCAATAAGCATATTTTATATCATCAAACAACTTTACATCAACAACCCGATATACCTGAGCTTATATACAAGTCATTTACTTTGCATAATCCACCAAATCCTATCCACAATATCTTGAACACTACTTTTATCCTGAGTAATTGTTGGAAATTGGAAGTTTCAAAACTTCAAAAATCAAATTTAATATTTTCATTATTTGCATTAACAATATTGACCATAACCTCCCACATTGTATTGATTTGTGCTTTTAATTTTTAGGTTTCAACATGCATCCTAACACTATAAATAGGTCCTAGGGGTCTTAGTTAGAAGACAACAACACAAGCATACAACATTCATCTTCTATATTTTCTCTATATTTTGGGCAACTAGGATAAGGTCTTGTTCACATAGTTTTCTTGTGAACGTGCTCACAAAAAAAACACCGGCGTGGCCTTCTTGGGTTTTATCTTGGGGTGGTGGTGAGCCGACAGTACCTGCACGAGGGGAGGCCATCACGATCTTAGGACAGCGTCAAGTGGCGTGACTCCTACAGGCCAGCCGTTCTTACTTTTCTATGTTTTAAATTATATTATTTTATGCAAATTGTTTCACATGATAATCTAAAGAATTTATATTTATATTATTGCATGCAAATCATGAAAAATTTCACAACAATCTAAGATCGTGATCTGATTTGCTTTATGTTAATTCTGATTTTGCTTAATTTGCATGTTTTCATTACTTTAAAACCACTAGTTATTTTCTGTACGGTTCCGTGATAACCTGAAAATAAGTGTATACATTCTGCAAATTTGAAACATCATTTTCACTAAAGTGCAGAAAATTAATTCTGGAAAACTTATACTAGAAGAGCTATATATTGCTAAGTTTTAAATTGGAAGATTTGAATCTACTCTTGAGTTACTAAGAACAAAATAAGCTAAGGCTTTGCAATTGTCTAATATCTATATGGTTTCTGCAAATTTTGTTCGCTGATGTGTTAGTATCACAATTAATAAGTACTCATTTTTTAATTATTTTATATAAAATTAATAGAAATATACTACTTTGCTTTTAACTCCCACAGCTGGCTAACGTCAGAAGAATTTGTGTACATGTGTCTAATTGGTGAGTAATAAGTTATAAACCAAGTCCATCAACTATTGCCACGTAATAGTAGACTAAATAATTATAGCTGAAAACCGTTGTGTTAAATTTTATAATTTTATTTACGAAGCAATCTGAATCTGAACGGTACAATTGATTTTTATTCTTGTGTCAATATTAGTCTTTGAAACCGTTATCGATTTGAAAATAGTGGGAGTGACTCATTTAATATTTTATTTCAAGAATAATATCATATGTTATTTAATGACTAAATCTGATATTACTTTATCTGTTATTCTTTTTATTTGCTGTTGTGAAACATTTTTGACTTGAAAGCTAATCCTATTGTTATTAAGTATTGACATTATTTTATTGACTCCTACAGTTAAGTGATTAAAAGTTATATCGTTTCTTTGCCCTTATTACTTCCTATTGTTACTAATTAAATTAAATTAAAATGGCATCTCGTGAAGACGCTAGTAGTGTTAAACCCGAGAAATTTAACGGATTAAATTTTAAAAGATGGCAAAACCAAATGAAATATTGGTTGACCGTTCTTGGGTTTATGTCTGCCATAGATGGAAATATTGAATCAAGCTCTTGGCAAACACCTGAAAATGTAGATTATCATTGTCGTAATCGTATTCTTAGTGCCTTGTCTGAAAGACTTTACGATGTTTACCATATTTTTACTAGTGCTAAGGAACTTTGGGATGCCTTAGAAGCCGATTATGGAATTGATGATGCGGGGATTGTTAGATTTAATGCCTCTACTTTTACAAGATATATAATGGTTGATGAAAAGTCTATTAATGAACAAATTCATGAATTTCAAGACTTACTAAAACCTTTAGAAGAAGGAGGGTCAAAATTTAGTGAAGATTATAAAGTTTCATGTCTAATTGATAAACTCCCACCTTCATGGTCTAATTTTGCTAGAGGTCTTAGACATCAACAAGGGTCTTTAACTTTAAGTCAAGTCTATAAATCCTTGAGGGTAGAAGAACAACATAGGATTAATGTTAAACAAGAAGGGTTGAAAGCTAAGGCTAACTTAGTGGAAGATAAAAGAAACTATAACCGAAATAGGTTCAAGCCTAGAGGAAATAGGTTTAAAATTAACAACAAGAATTGGAAGAAAGACTATCGACACAATAATAATAATAATCGATTTAAGACACAAAACTATAAGGATAATAAAGGCAAAGAAAAGATAGAAAAGCCCTGCTTTGTGTGTGGAAGAACTAATCATATGGCTAAAGACTGTTACTACAAGAAGACCGAGAAGTTCAACCCTAGGTTCAACCCTAAGCCTAATAATCAAGAAGTAAACATGTTGGTCAATGGAGAACCATCTATCAGGTTAGAATCTATAACTCCCTTAATAAACTTTACATATAAAAATAATGAATGGTGGTTAGATTCAGGAGCTAATATTCATGTTTGTTTTGAAAAATCAATGTTTAAAACATATCAGAACTCAAGTGGAGGAAGCGTGACACTAGGAAACAACACTGTCGCACAAATACATGGGATCGGGAGCGTTGAGTTAAAGATGACGTCCGGAAAGATATTAACCCTAGATGGAGTGCGACACGTACCTGAAGTTAGACGAAATTTAGTTAGTGGGTCTTGTCTAGTTGAAAATGGTTATAAACTAGTTATGGAGTCTAATAAAGTTGTAATAACTAGAAAGAATGATTTTATTGGAAAAGGCTTTGTAAGTGATGGTTTGTTTAAATTAAATATTTTGAATGATGAAGAAAATTCCTCCTTTATTTTTAATATTGAATCTAATATTTTATGGCATAAAAGATTAGGACATGTTAGTAATATAAAAGTTAAGAGACTTATGGATTTAGGATTAATTCCAAAATCTCAAGTAAATATTGATCATAAGTGTGAAATATGTGTACAAGCTAAACAAACAAAAAGAGCTTATAAATCGGTTCACAGAGGTTCAATTATCTTAGAACTTATCCATAGTGATGTGTGTGATTCAAATAGAACTCCAACTAGAGGTGGAAATAAATATTTTGTAACATTTATAGATGACTTTTCTAAATATTGTTATATTTATCTGATTAAGTCTAAAGATGAAGTCTTTGGAAAATTTAAGATTTATAAAACTGAGGTTGAGAACCAATTAGAGA
This sequence comes from Buddleja alternifolia, assembly GCA_019426215.1. Classification (NCBI taxonomy): domain Eukaryota; kingdom Viridiplantae; phylum Streptophyta; class Magnoliopsida; order Lamiales; family Scrophulariaceae; genus Buddleja; species Buddleja alternifolia. The sequence goes on along the minus strand of CM033399.1, from coordinate 41,230,800 downwards.
AAAAAGTTAAAATATTAAGGTCAGATAGAGGAGGAGAATATTCTTCGGGTGAGTTAGAAAAATTTTGTGAAGAAAATGGTATTATACATGAATGCACACGTCCCTATTCACCTCAATCAAATGGAGTAGCTGAAAGGAAAAATAGGACGTTAATGGATATGGTTAACTCTATGTTATTAAATTCTGGAGCACCTGAAAACTTATGGGGGGAAGCTATTTTATCTTCGTGTTTTATACTTAATCGTGTGATTGTTAAAGATAATGATAAAACTCCTTATGAATTGTAGAAAAAGAGAGCCCCTAACCTAAATTTTCTTAAAGTGTGGGGGTGTTTAGCAAAAGTAGCTATACCTGATATTAAAAGGAAGAAAATAGGTCCTAAAACAATAGATGCTATATTTATCGGATATGCTCAAAATAGTAGTGCGAATAGATTTTTAGTGGTTAATTCTGATGTTAGTGGTATTTCTAATAACACAATTATTGAGGCTAGAGATGCAACTTTCTTTGAAGATGTTTTCCCTTTTAAGACTAAAATTACAAGTGAATTAGAAACACCAAGAATAGAATCTTATATAGGTGAATCATCTAACAGTTCAATTTTAGAAAACAAGGAAGAAGAATCTATAGAATTAAGAAGAAGTAAGAGGCCTAGAGTAGAAAAGAATTTCGGAGATGACTTTATTACATTTTTAGTTGAAGGAGATCCCCAGACCTATGAAGAAGCTATATCTTCTATAGACGCACCTTTTGGAAAGAAGCCATAAATGACGAATATAATTCGATTATTCAAAATAATACTTGGGTATTATCTAACTTACCACCCGGTAGTAAGCCGATAGGATGTAAATGGATTTTTAAAAAGAAATTAAAAGCGGATGGGTCTATAGATAAATATAAAGCAAGGTTAGTAGCAAAAGGGTTTACACAACAAGAAGGAATTGACTATTTTGATACTTACTCGCCTGTCGCTAGAATTTCAACTATTAGAACTTTACTGGCGTTAGCATCTATACATAAATTAATAATTCATCAAATGGATGTAAAAACGGCGTTTTTAAATGGAGATTTAGATAAAGAAATTTACATGCAACAACCTGAAGGCTTTAAAGTTAAAGGGCAAGAACATAAAGTATGTAAATTAGTAAAATCTTTATATGGTTTAAAACAAGCTCCTAAACAATGGCATGAAAAGTTTAATGAGGTTATACTTGCTAATGAGTTTAAATCAAACGAACATGACAAATGTGTCTATGCTAAGGAAGAAAATGGTGAATATGTGATACTATGTTTATATGTGGATGATATATTAATTTTTGGGTCTAATTTGTATTTTATTAAAATTGTGAAAGATTGTTTGTCTAATAACTTTGAAATGAAAGATTTGGGTGAAGCTCATATTATTTTGGGCATGAAAGTTAGTAGAACTAAAGAAGGCATCTCACTAGATCAATCGATTGCTATTGAAAAATTCTTGAAAAAATTTAATTACTACGATTGTAAGATAATGTCTACTCCTTATGATCCTAATGTACATCTAAATAAGAATTTGGGAGAACCCGTGTCACAATTGAAATATTCTCAAATTATAGGGTCATTATTGTATTTTTCTAATAGAACTAGACCTGATATATGTTATGCGGTTGGAAGACTTAGTAGATACACTCATAATCCTAGTAAAGAACACTGGAATGCTTTAGAAAGAATTCTTAAGTATCTTAGAGGAACCCTAAACTTTTCTTTATACTATAAAGGTTTTCCAAATGTACTTGAAGGGTATAGTGATGCTAATTGGATTACCGATAGCTCCGAAATAAAATCTACTAGTGGCTTTGTATTTATGTTGGGGGGAGCAGCAATAACTTGGGGATCAAAGAAACAAACTGTTATTTCTAGAAGTACAATGGAAGCTGAGTTAATAGTGTTAGATTTAACTTGTACAACTGCTGAATGGCTAAGAGACCTTTTACTTGATATTCCATTAGTAAAGAAACCTTTACCAGCCATATCTATACATTGTGATTCTAAGGCCGTGATAGATCTTGTGAAGCAAACCCATTCTAATAAGAAAATGAGTAGACATTTACAAGCAAGATATAAAAGTGTAAAATCTTTAATAAAGAGAAATGTGGTATCACTTAATTTTGTCAAGTCTGAGAGAAACTTGGCTGACAACTTGACTAAAGGTCTACCCAATAAGGGTGTTTATGAATCATCAAGGGGGATGGGCATAAGCCCACAAGGGAGTCACCTCCGGGAGTAACCCAACCTTTGTGATTGGAGACCCCATGAAGAAGGTTCAATGGGTAGGAACAACCTGTAATGTGTGACTCGTTTAGCACTAATTTATGAGGAGAGTGTCTCCTTCCCGTCCCTATGGTGATAGTGCTTTTGTAGTGTGATGTTAAGGTTGACTTTGATCCTTAATGAGACCAAGGCGGGAAATAATCCGCGGGGTAGAGTTCACACGTACCCTTGGAGGTTTCACCTAAGTGAGAGTTGCCATACATAGACCGTGGCTATGGGTTGGGCTAACCCTAGAGACCTCACGAGAATCAAGATTAGAGCGCAGGACCTTTAATGCGCTAACCCGCGAACTGAGACCGATGTCGATACTGTGTGTGTGATGTATTGAAGTTTGGCCAAGGGACCTAATTCCAGGCGTAGTCCATTATGGCTCCCTCAAATGGAAACCATCAACACTAAGTGTAGGTTCAAGCCCGGAAGGCTCCTGCACCCATTGCATAGTATTTAGTTGCCCTTTTATATATATTTTATATATCATTTGAAATTTTAAACCTTGTGGGGGATTGTTGGAAATTGGAAGTTTCAAAACTTCAAAAATCAAATTTAATATTTTCATTATTTGCATTAACAATATTGACCATAACCTCCCACATTGTATTGATTTGTGCTTTTAATTTTTAGGTTTCAACATGCATCCTAACACTATAAATAGGTCCTAGGGGTCTTAGTTAGAAGACAACAACACAAGCATACAACATTCATCTTCTATATTTTCTCTATATTTTGGGCAACTAGGATAAGGTCTTGTTCATATAGTTTTCTTGTAAACGTGCTCACAAAGAAAACACCGGCGTGGCCTTCTTGGGTTTTATCTTGGGGTGGTGGTGAGCCGACAGTACCTGCACGAGGGGAGGCCATCACGATCTTAGGACAGCGTCAAGTGGCGTGACTCCTACAGGCCAGCCGTTCTTACTTTTCTATGTTTTAAATTATATTATTTTATGCAAATTGTTTCACATGATAATCTAAAGAATTTATATTTATATTATTGCATGCAAATCATGAAAAATTTCACAACAGTAAATAATCGTTTGTTTCTTTCTAATCAAATAAAATAAACAATACTTGCAAACAGAACATTTCTGGCAACTAAGTACCATCTTACCTTTACTGATCTTAGTACCCCAGTCTACAGCTTCGGGCCAGTCCTTATTCCCACACCGGATTTGCAGTTTCTGCCAGCACAATTGCAAAACTTCCCTTGTAAAGTCACACTGAAAAAACAGGTGTGGTCTGCTTTCAATTTCATTAGCACAAAATAGACAATTAGGGTCAGTAATCTCCATCCATTCACTCAATCTGTCCTTTGTTTTCAGCCGGTTTAGCATAGCAAGCCAAAAGATAAACCTATGCCTTGCAATAGGTTTTTTTCCCAGACTAGTTTCTGCCAAACAGCCTCATCTCTATGCTCCAAAATATGTGTAAAGGCATAATTAATAGAAAATTTCCCATGTTTCCAGCAGTTTTGTACCACTTCCACCGCCTCTATCAACTGGTTCTTCATTGTGAGGAGCCTTTTCCACAACCAAGAATCAGACTGCTTAGCTTGAGCCTCCCAGATACTCTCCTGTTTGAGGTAGTAAGCATGAATCCACTTCACCCATATAGAATCCTTCTTTATATCTATGTGCCAGACTTGCTTGAAAATAGCAGTTATATTCAGAAAATACTTGTATGAACCGAGTCTTGAGCCCCACCCATGCACCCTGTGGTTGGGAAAAAAATACATCACATGTTTTTTAATTAAAAAATAAGTGATAGGTGATGTGTCTTTTTTCCAGCCACAGGGTGTATGGGTGGGGCCCAAAACCCGGTCTATACAAGTGTTTTCAGCTATATTCCACTGTCCTAGTGAGATAATGCCAAGTTCTTTAGTAAACATAAGTCTTGCCATTTAACTAGAGCTGGACTTTTACTGAGGGCTTTACCACTCCATAAAAAAGACCTACACATCCTCTCAATCTCTGTGATCATAGCAATTGACATAGGAAATATCTGACTCCAATACATCTGCACTCCAAACAAAATAGCCTTTATGAGAATTACTTTTCCTGCAAAAGTAAAGAATTTAGTTGTTCATGATGTAATCCTTTGCAAAATCTTATCAATGAGTGGCTGACAATTTCTCACAGTGAGCCTAGATGAGATAAGGGGCACCCCTAAATATCTCATAGGTGTAGCCTCTTCAACAACAATAATAGCCATCAGAATATGCCTTTTTTGATCCTCTTCCACAATAATCTGGCTTTTGTCCAGATTTGCTTGTAATCCAGACACTCTAGAAAACTTCTCAAAGCTGTTCTTCACTTGGCTAATAGATTGAATATCCCCATTACTAAACATCATAATATCATCAGCAAAACAGAGGTTTATCAGCGCAACCCTTTTACACTTTGGATAGAATTTAAACAAGGGATTTTTGTGCAACAACTTGAAGGATCTGGTCAGATAGTCCATAACAATAACAAAGAGATAGGGAGACATTGGGTCTCCTTGTCTCAAACCCCTCCTTCCTTTGAAAAACCTAAACACAGAACCATGCAGATTAATAGAGTAGCTTGCAGTGGATACACATAACATGATCAACTATGTAAACTTCTCTGGAAAACCAAAAGCCAACAACACTTTTTTTAGAAAACACCAACTAACAGTATCATATGCTTCCTTATATCTACTTTCATCACCACTCTTGGAAAAAGACCTTTCCTCTTATAGCCTTTCACTAATCCATTACACAAAGTAACATTATGCACAAGTGACCTACCAACTATAAAGGCTCCTTGAGCTTGGTCAATTAGTAATAGCATCACATGCTTATGCCTATTACATATTAACTTTGTAATGATCTTATATATAATAGTACAACATGAAATTGGTCTAAAATCTCCCAATGTGTTAGGCACTTGACACTTAGGAGTAAGATGCAATAAAGTGTGATTTACCTCCGAAAGCACTCTCCTCTTTGTATAACAGTCCATCATGTCCTGTGTCACCTCTGACCCAATGATGTGCCAAGCGCTCCAGTAAAAACTGGAATTAAACCCATCAGGCCCTGGGCTCTTGTCCTCTGGGATTGAGAAGACAACATCCTTAATCTCATCCTTAGTAAGTGGTTATAGCAACATTCTATGGTCATTTTCATTTAAGATATAGCCATTTTGCACTACATCTGGATCAACCTCTGCACTTGCAGTACTTTCAGTTCCCATCAACTATTGATAGAATCTCAAAATTCCCCCCTGTACACTTGCTAGTTCATTTAAGATATGCCCATTACTATTCTGGATACTTTGTATGACCCCTTGTGTCTTCTTTGCTTGCAACCTAGCAAAGAAAATTTTTGAACATTCATCACCCTGGTTAAAGAACTCTGTTTTTGCCCTCTGCCTTATGAATTCTATTTACATCTTACATAAGGTCCTCACCTCAATGTAAATAGTTTTTTCCTTTTTAATTAAGGACTCATCAAATAGGTGGCCTACAATCTCTTCCCTGACAGTTTTCAACCTCTGCTTTGCTTCAGTTACCTTCTCAGTTATAGCAGAATACCTTTCTCTATGTAGAGCTTTCAACTGAGTTTTGATAAGTTTACATTTTTGGGTGACTCTGTACATCCTGCACCCTCTTATCACAATGCTCCATTCCTGCTTAACCAGCTCATAATACCCCGGGTGATATTTCCATCCATTAAGAAACCTAAATGGAGGTTTCCCTATTTTGTCATCCTTTAAATTAATCACCACAGGACAATGGTCAGAGATATCTTCATCCAGAAATCGGGTTGTGCTCCCTTCCATTTTCATGAACCATTCCCCATTAGCTACAATCCTATCCAGATTACAATAATTCCATTTTATTTCTTTCAATTAAACTACCAATTACCAAAAATTACCTCTGAGTGATTTTATTGCATCTTATTTGTCACAAATAAGTAATTGGTTGCTATTGTTGTAGTGGATCCAACAAATATTTTTTTCTTCCTAAAACAAGATATTGTGATCTTATAAACTTCTCATCGTCATGGTAAAATATATGAATTTATCTTTCAGATTGTAAGTCTTAATAATAAATATCTTCAATTTACTATTTCAATTGCAGAATTATCATGAAATGATTTTGAGTTACTTTTTTTTTTTCATTATTTTACAAAGAAAGGAATACTTTAAGATTGTACCCGACAAACTCGGGCCTATAATCGTACTCCGAGACCACATAGTCTCCAACTTATCGAGGTCTAACAAAATATCCATTTCCATATCGGGTACATGCATGAATCTCGAAGTGCTTGTCAATCCCGTATGTACTAGGGAATCCGCCGTGTGATTTTGAGTAAGCTTAGAACAAAGCATACTCAGTTGGGCCGACATCAAAATCAAGGGTTAGGTTGGCAGTCAATTTGCTTGAAAAATAGTTCAATTGTTTACTCCTTCCATTTCATCTAAAATAAATTTATTACTTAGTATCGGGTTTATTGCATAAGATCTTCCTATGATAAGCGAAATTTGCGCCAAACACTCCTGTGTTAAGTTTTTTGTGAATCACTCCTTGTGTTATTTTTAATTGCATACTCTCCTCTTTTTTGTTTTTTTTAGTGTTTTTTTCGTCATAAATGTTAATCCAAATATATTTTTGACCCAAATATATTTATAATAGATAAATAATTTAATTTGAATTGAATTTAGAACATTTATAATGAAAAAAATACAAAAAAAAAAAAAAAAAGTGTACAGAATAAAAAATAACACAAAATAATAATTAACAAAAAAATTAACACAAAAGTGTTGGCGCAAATTTCACTTATCACATTGTTGACTTTGTATTAATGGACAGATAGAACATCGCATCAGTATCCACCTGTCCATGGTTTTGTTACTTGTTTTCTCTTTTTGAAAAAAAAATGAGATTCATTATTAGAAAACTCATTATAAAATCCAAGTTGGTCACACTTACATATGGTCATGGTCCATCTCAGACTGTCAATTACTACTACAACAAATTTATTACACTCGAATGTCTCTGAGATTCATTATTAGAAAACAGATACTCATCTGAGTCGTTTTTTGGACTAGGCAACAATATGGACCAATCGAGGCTCGAGTCGGACATGGATTATAGACCGCACATATTTAAGATTGGGAAGATAAAAGCATCCTCCTGATCACTACAGCCAATATTTCTGTAAAGTATCAATCTACGAAAGATATAACAAGATTCACTATAAACAAATAACTCATGATACGAAAAACCCTCTAATCTATGCCTCGGATGTACTCGTAACCATTTAACGAGCGGGCAATCAACCTTTTGCTCTTTCTTTCATGGAAGACCTTGAACAACAAAAATGGCTATTTTCTTCCCTCTTTTGAGCCTGCAGTTGTGTTCTTCAGTATCTGCACATATCAAAAATAATAAGTTGTGCTGACATACAGATCTTGAGGACTAACAGGCATTGCATAACTCGAAAGATTACAAAATTTGCAAATGAGGAGACTCTTGGATTTTACCAGCTATGAAACCATGGCTTCCATGTATATAAGAGGCTAATATTTTACTGCATCAAGAATAATGTTTTCCTTCTCCTAAACTTCCATCTCATACAATAATCATGGAGAATAATTACTTTCATGTAGTTGTAAAATTCAGGATAAGATTGCCAAAATGTTTAAACCTATTGGCTACACATTGATGAACGATGAACACAGTGAAGGAGTTGATACTAATACGGCAACACATTGATGGGATAGTTTTACCTTAGCCTATAGAATTTATGTTTTTAGTCATCAATTTAGTTCAGGATTCGTGTTTCTACATGCTGCAACAAGCTAAAAGTGTTCAGGAGAGTTCATCTAATTTAACAGGTGATGTAATCAGAGAAGAATTTTTACTTGAGAGAAAAATTTCCCTTAAGTTTATAGAAGTGATGATGTGCCATTCATGTTCTTAGTTGTTTTAAAGGCATTATATGAATAACTACCAAAAACGAAAATATAAGGGGGCACATATTTGAAGATTAATGAAGAAAACGAAACTTTATTGCTTCATGTCTATGTTACGCGTAAGTAATGATCCATAAGCAACCTTATTTTTGGTTTTATCATGGTTCGAGCAGAAATCGATTATAGTATTGACATAGGATTCAACAGAGGGTAATATAATAAATTATACATTATAGCTCCTTTGGGAGACGTCCGTCACTGCAAAGAACTCTCGAGATTTCCCACAAGATCAAAAGATAACCAAAGAAAGAAAACTCTAGAGAAAGGTTCTCAAACTTTCATTATTGCCAATGCGTGAGAAATGAAAACCATTCACTAAGATCAGTATCCACCATTGAATTAGTTACACATAATTGGTAATTAACAAAAAGCAGCTCAATATAATCATCCACTTATGGAATAATGCCATTCTATAATATGACAGTGATGTGGATGGATATAAGTGAGACTATATAAAGCTATTTGCAAAAGCTTCTCTTTCGAAGAAGCGTTGGATTTACAAAAAAACAAATTGTAAAAGTAGCTGAAAAGTCTACGATGAATATGTTTGCAAAACTTGCAAAACAAATAGACGAAGCCGGTAGAAGTTGCTATGTACATGCTTTTACTTTTAGCTTATTTTTACCTAAAAAAATGCAGCTTAAGTTCAATTAAAAGCCCAAAAATACCCTTTTTTTTTTTTAGTTTTCCCAAACAGGGCTATAAGTTTAAAAAAGGGTAAAATGAGTGATCATAGAAAAGTAAATTTAATTTACCTGTCTAAGCATTTGGTTCTCATTTTGCAAAGTGGAAAGCCTCTCATCAAGCTCAGCATTTTTGGTCTCCAACTCTTTAACCCTAGCTTCCAAATCTATCACATATGCCTTCTTCCTTTCCCTTGCTTGCTGTGCAGATACTCTGTTCCTCAACAACCTTTACATACAAAATATATTATATATATATCAAAATTACAAAAATGCCACCAACATGGCAACAAACACCCAAAGTGCATGACCAGTCCACTTCCATCAGCCATCACAATGCAACTTTTAAGTGGGGGCTCTAAAGAATCTCAGTAGACCAGCGATGAGGTGGCAGGATATGACTGGATAAGGATAGGCCTAATTGTAATTTACCTTTTTAACCTCTTGTTCTCTTTGTCAGCTGGACTTCTTCCTCTCTTCCTTGATCCGGCGGTTGACGGCTGCGCAGGGCCGGCGGCGAAACCGCCGTTACGGCCGGAATCCGTCGGACCGGAACCCTCACCTCCGATCTCAGGCACTCTTCTTATTTCATCATCACTTTCCATACCTTCATAAAGTGTGGAAAAATAAAATAAAATATACTTTATGATTTATTAATTATTAATTATCTATTAAAAAAGGAAAAGGAAAAAAAAAAGATCTTTCTTAACCCCAGCTCAGTTCAGCTTTTCAATTAAAGAAATCTCACATTCTTCACCAAATTTCACGCTCATATACACATACATATACAGCTCTGTAGTAAATTAGAACATTGTTCAGATTCACATATATATATACACACACACACACACTAGAGAACAAAAATCAAACCTTCTTTAATTTCAACATGAAGAGCAGAGCTAGAAGATCTTTCACTACTAGAAGGCAAAGAGCTGGCTGCAATTGAACTTGTCGCTTGCTCTTGCATTTTCACTTCAAATATATATATATATATATGTATATTTTATATATATATATAGAGAGAGAGAGAATGGAAATGTTGGAAATAATTTACAGAGAGAGATTAGGACGAGATATTTAGGTATCGGAGAGAATATAATATATATGTATATATATATTATAGAGAGAGAAAGAGAGAGAGAGAGAGAGAGATGGAAATGTTGGAAATGATTTACAGAGAGAAATTAGGAGGAGATATTTTTAGGTATCGGAGAGAAAAAGAGCGGGACGTTATTGTTGCAGTAAAGCAGAGAGAGAAAGGAAGGGAAGAAATGCTGATGCTACAGAAGTCGTTGGATTGGGTTGATCGGACGGAAGAAAAGATATGATCGTGGCTTTGTTTTAAGCCATGAAGGTTCTAGATTAATCAAAGGTGGAAGGGTTGTGATCGTGGATGATGATAAGCCTTTGGATTGAAATGTAATCCGACGGTGGAGAGGGGGTTAGAGTACGTGCAGTCTGGGACCACAATCATTGTTTGCTGGCTAGGAAAAGTGCTAGTGTTTCACAATTCAATACCGGCCCTCAAACTTTGACAAATGTCATTATTACCCTTTACACGTTAGCTATAGCCTATAATTTTGAACAACTTCAGATATTTATGTCTTAGGGAAGTGAACATTGTGAGACGAAAAATAAATTGGGGACACAAGATGGCATGCATCTATCTCTATGACGCGGATACTCTTAAAAACGACCCGTACATTATTGTATTTATATCATAATGATGAACAAATTTACAGAATCAGACAAAATTTTATTTATATCAATGAATTTATCAAATCAAATTTAATTTTAAATATTATACATGTATATATATATACATATCCTCGTCGTATCGTATCCTAAAATTTTGAGTCGTATTTTGTATCTGTGTCCTACCATAGATGTTGATAAGATCTATCCATTTAGCGGCACCTTAGGATGGCATAGCCTTATAAGGGCGAGGTTCAAAAGAGGAAAGGCTTGCGATGGTCACCTAAGCTCTCATATCATTATCTGTGCATCATAAATCTCTCTCTTTTTGCATTAAGTGGAGTTTGTGAAGACTTCGCATAAGTTATAAGTTATAACATGTAGTCATTTATTTACTATCATTTTTTATTGTTCAATAAATGTCTAACTAATTTTTTTTATGGTATACTAAACTTTCATCCTAGTTTGGGGGAAATGTTTGAATGAATCGGATGTATAAGCACCAACGAATGTAAACGAAGCCACATCAACAATGTGTAGAAACAAGATGGCATACATCTAATTAAGTTATGTCCAACTAATTTTATTATTGCATGCTAAACATTCACCCTAGTTATGATAAAATGCTTACATGAATTGGATTTGTAAACACCAAAAGGTGTAAATGAATCGTGGCTTCATTCCACCCTTTGGCGTTTGAACACCAGGTGTATTTAATTATTTTCTAAATCGGACATAACTCTCCTTTCTCATCTCTTTTCCCTCTACTTCCTAAATTTTCCCAATTAGAAATCTTAGAAAGAAATTTTCAAATTTAAAGTATCACAAATAAAAACAATGAACCCCTTTTACATCATAGATTTATCCCATGTAATAAGTACATATTTCCTCTATATGGAAGTGACCTATTCTCAGCTCCAAAACACCACATGTGTCCTTGCAGCTCCAAATCTCCTTTCATCCCTGCAGTCTCCCACACAAACTTGAACAATCCAAGTGCCCTGTCCAGTTCTCTCACCCCATTCCAAACCACCTTCTCCTCGTCCGACGTCAAAACCTTCCCCATATACAAGCAAAACTTACTCCCACCACCAACTGCATGCAAACCACCACGAACTTCTATTTCGACATCTTTAACATTGCCATACAGATAATACAGCAGAAGTGTAAACAAACATCGAGATGAATGGCCTAATGTCTTTGTTAGCTTTTTCTGCACCAAATGTTCTTGGTAGCGAATCTCCTTGTAACCTATATTCTTGTCAATCAACACATCCCTAATCTGATAGAGACCTTCTTTCATCGCCTCAAGCTTCGAAACATGGAAAGCTAATTCCTTTTCATCGGTTAGGCAGTTGACAAGATCATTTGACATCTCAAGAGCATCTTCCCATTTAGGAGAAACAGGCGATTCTGCCCCTTTCGCGGGCATGAGGCGCATCCATGAAGTGGTTTCAGGGTCATACGAGATGGAAGATTCTAGAAACTTCAGACAACCAACAACTATTTGCTGAGCCAACTTTATGTCTTTATTTGATCGTTGATGAATCAGAACTTCGATCTCAGATTTCAATCCATTTAGTATCTCCATAAGTGCACCATTCCATATCTTATGTTGTGTTACCTGTGGGCAAATTTTATGCCTAACCACCTTTCTCTGTTGTGCTGAAATGCTCAAAATATCAGCCACTTTCGTTAACGAACTCAAAGTAAGTGCCTCCCTTTCGTTTTTTCTACTGAAGTACTCAAATTCCGTGCATTTTGATTTGGGAAATGAAGCCATCAAATTCTTCCTCACTGTTTCCTGCATCGATGGAAGACCTATGAATACCTTAGCAACGGACCTAAACGTATGCATTCTGCGCTCCAGCTTATCATCAAAAACTCTTGAATGGTCATCAATTTTCACAAGCCTCCCACCAATCAAGTCCACTTCTGTCAAAGAGTGGCTCCATTTCTTCATCTTTGAAAATGCCATTTCATACCACTCACAAGGTAAAACTTCTTCTTCTGCTGCTTTGGGTGATTCTTCTCCTTCTGAATGATAATACATTACCATCGGATGTATCCCACTCTTTTGCCAATTTCTTAAATGCCTCGCTCCAAACAGAAAATTCTGCACACGTTTACTGGCCATTTCGAGCTTACTTTTCGGTTTTCTTCAAATGAGTTTTCCGTTTCGCGCACTTAGATAAAGTTTGCAAGACCCAAATCCCACATTAAATACCCGTATCACACGGTTTTTCAGCTTTAGTTATTCACACAGACATTTTATCGAACACTTTACGGACATTTGCATTTGTAGGCAGCCGCCATGAAATTTAGTGATCGAAGCCATGCCCAGATCAGAATAGTTTCTTGAGCATGTGTACGACGATTTCCTATTGCTAATGTAGCTCAGTTCGAGGGCATCTAACTTAACCTGTGAAATGTTTTATGATTATAGAAGGATCATAATTCTGCTATCTATTAGGGTGCGTTTTCGTTTCCAGCCTTTGCGACATTTTGTTGGGCATTTTTAGTATTTGGGCTGAAGTAGTTATACACAGCTTACCAACAAGTGGTTAGCGAGTAGTTCGACAGTCTCCCGATTGTTCGATTCCTTGTGAATGTCTTTCTATTTGTTGAGAACACTTTCTCTCTTTGCGAGTTGATCCAGATTAAGATACATGTGGCTTAAATCAAAAAAAAATTATATTAAGCTTAATTTCAATTTAGGGAAAATTATACACAAACCCCCTCGTTTATTGACCCTTACATTTTAAGAAATACCAAACATCCCCCTCAAAAAGGCTAATTGAAACTTTTTTTTCTTTCCAAGCAAACATAAGGGGAAAACGTGCTTCTCAAAAAAGTGAAGAAGTTTTTTGTAATTACACGATAAGTGAGCTATTTGTGATTTTCCCTTCATTTTATTTAGATCGACTCGCTTCTTTGAGCTTTTCAAATTGAGGGCTTGAGGCCTTCCAGGCTTCCATTAGAAATGCATGGTAAAAGTATAAGAATTTGAACAACAATTAGTGATTTTATAAGCTCGGAAAAACACACTCAGCTCATCTTTTCTTGGATCATAACACCGCCTCTCTAAAACTAATTACATTGCAGAGTAAAGAGAAAATCCAACATCTTACAATATAGAAATCTCCAGGACACTTCTACAAAAACATAAAACATAAAACAAGGAGCAAAACAGATATCAATTCCTAACATTAGGCAACAAAAGGGCGACTTCTACAGAACGAACGAGCATTTTTTCGTTACATTTATTCAAATGTTAAATTCCTGCCATGCTCACGGTCTCTCTCAATGGCCCATGATTTAAAGCAAAGGCGCAGCTTCTTAGCAGCAAGTATGTACTCCAGAGATTGCACAGGTGCAAGTATTTCAATAATTTCCTTCACTGTATTAAGCCTCAAGTCCTCAGCAGCCTCCATAATAGAAAACATGTCGATTTCAATCCTATGGATGGCATCCTTTACATCAGAATCGAATTCATACGTTGGGCCTGCTTTTCGGGCTATGAGAGCCAGTGGCATATCTGCCATGTCTTGCTGCAACATGGCCAACTGAGTGGATAGCTTTTCTTCATCAGCTATTGTTCTTCTTTGTAGTTTGTCTATTGCACTAAGTTGTGATGCTGAGAGATGTGGGAAACCACTGCCCATGGTATCTCCATCTTCTGCTGCAAAATTATAAGAGTTGTTAGTTAATTACACGAGGAAAATTACTCTATATACCCGTTATTCAACACTGAACGCATACAAGAATCTTCCCCTGTACGAGGTGGTGACTTTATATTGTGATAATATAATGGATAAGATATGAACGCGATCCAGCACCTCTATTTCAAATTAGCGCGTTTACATCTTATTTCTCATATGCATGCTACAGAGCAAAAATCTTTAGCAAATATACAATGGAGTATACTTTTATGCATAGGGCTTGTGCATGCGAAATGAAATACAAATGATTACTCAAACTGAATCAGAAGATTTCAAAATGGTATAATTCATCGCATATAATTCCATGTACAGAAATATGAAAGAACGAATCAACTTATAGAAGAATATCAAAATAAACTCACGCACAAAATAGAAAATTTACATGAACTGTGATCTAAAGATTCTAATTTTACTCATAATTATTAATGACATTATACATGTTCGTGCTATTTTGCATTAACCGGAGTATGCAATAATTGCTCTAAAATAATCGAAGTACCCTTCTATATGTTCCAAAACCGCATTAATACTAAAAAAAAAGAGAACATTAGTGACAAAAAGTCAAGTAATAATTCAAGCTTATCACTACTAAAAACTTTTAGTGACTAGAATTTTGTTTCGTCACAAAAAAAGATTTTATATGTTCAGTAATGACAACAATACAAGTTGTCACTTTTAATAATTCGTGGGAAAAAAAAGAACGTTGTTATTACTGATTCTCAATGATGACAACTTTAAAGAGACCCTCGTTATTAAAAATTCTTATTATAACAAATCAAAACTCACTATCATGTATATTTAATTCAGTATTATGTATATTTAATGATATTATAAATATTGCTCACTTCAAATTTTGTCATTAATATTATTTGTTATTGTAATGTTCAGATGTCAAAATAAACGGAAGTGATAAGACTATAAGAGTAATAAACAATCAAACTACTCATGCATATTTAATTCAGCATTATGTATATTTAATGACATTATAAATATTGCTGACTTCAATTTTTGTCATTAATATTATTTATTATTGTTATATAAAGGTGTCAAGATAAACATAAGAGTAATAAACAATCAAACTACTCGAGTTTGGCTCGATGAGTAATCAAGGTTATTCGAGCTCGGGTCATATTTAGCTCGATAAAGCTCATTTCAGCTCGACTCGATTAACAATGAAATCTAACTCAAACCAAATTTGAAGCTCCTTTATAGCTCAAACAAGCTTGAAATATAACTTGTTAGACTCAACTCGACTCGACTCATTTACAGTCGTATCCATGACGGCGTTAATAGGCAATGAAAATAAATACAAGAGTGAGAAATTAACCCAAGAGAATGAATGATTAGACGAAACCTTGCAAGAATTGCGAGAGCTTGGAGTCAATTTCAGAGCCACAGAGTGCATAAATAAGGCTGAAGTATGAAGAAGGCCTACAGCCAGCAAGCCAGAACATTGAGTTCTCCAATGTTGTACACCAGCTAGGACAGAAGTAAGCCGACACGTCGCGGCGGGCAAGGCGGCGCCGTCGGTCGGAATAATCGTGGAAGTTTTGCATGATTTTCTTCAGGACTGCTTTCACTTCAGCATCATTATTAGATGTGTTTTCGGCATCGTTGCTGTTGAGGTTTAAGGAGTGGCGTATAAGATCTGAGAGTTCTTCTGCTTGCAAATTCATCCAGTCCGCGTAGAGGCAGTGTTCTTGGTTTTTGTCGCTAGTTGCCATGATGGTTCAAAGAAAAACAAATATGTATGCAACTATGCTATATCTTCACACCATATACAGCTATGTCTATATCGATCTATTTATAGCTAGGAAAGTTGCCCCGAGATCTTCTATTGAAAAATGGTGTTGCATCTTATGTTGCGTATTATGTCTACCTGATAGGTGTATATAATTCATATTAAATATATATTCAATGAAATATTTTATACACATATCATTTATATGTAAAGTGCAGGAAAATTTTAGCCCGCTCCCATATGTATTTTATAAAATAACTTATCAATTATATGGCAAGTGTAATATACTCTCCTTGTAAAATACACTTGGGTGTGGCCAAATTGAGTCTGAACTAGAATTTTTCGTAAAATGCAATGGAAGATTGCAACATCGTTTGCAATAGAAGATTCGAATTGGGAAAATTGTGCTTTCAAGAAGTTTCCATCCTAGAAAGAAAAGGATCTATAGGGAAAGTATCTTAAAATCTTTTTTTCCCCCTTGAATAATAGCCTTAATCCTTTTAATCATCTAGAGTTGGAAATCGAACCATGACGTTTAGAAGTCTGTTTGAATTCAATTTATTAAGTTAATAAACCAAGTTTACATATATGTTTTTGTTCAATAATTTTTGAAACCTGGACCGTTAAAAAATCAACATGTTCAAGCTCGATATATATTTGATTTGATTACAGTTCATTTAGACTTGATTTCAGTTAATGATCAAATCAAATTCAATAATAAATATTGATTCATAAAAAACACCTTATTTAGCTTGATTCGATTTGTCAATCCCAAAATCCTAATCGTCTTGTTACATTTATACATACACGACAATTGTATGCATTCTATGTCTAAGTTTAATTTATTTATTTTTGTAAACTTTTTTATACACGTCTTATACATAAAATGAAGTGAATTCAGAAATGAGTTGTCTTGAGATTTTTAGTATATTGATTTGAATTTGATTTGAACAGATATATAATTGTAAGTAATAAATTTTACGTGGATCCTATTATTAATATAATAATAGTAGTTGTTGAACCTTCGATGTCACGCAGCTTCATGAAGTACGACTAATATATTATATTAGTCGAATTTATCCAATCACCGAATGGGAAACAACAAAACAGTGCAGATTGCAGCATGATGACATTACAGATGACACTCTTTTCTTGTCAAAAAAATGATGAATCCATCCAAATCAGATGTCACGCGCCATCCTTTTCTTAAGTGCGAAATATATGCAAAAAGCGTGGAAATCACATGACGCTTTCTTGGTTTTTGGCGATTACATCTTACGAGGCCCCCCAACTTCGTGTTTAAGTCTTGGCCACATCTAAATACATTTTTTTTGGTATTGGTATTAGCCACATCTAAATGCGAAAGGACATCGATTATTTTTCTTTTTAACAGTACGAAAAGACAATCCATTGCTATTAAAATATTTAGATGATATTTAGTAATTTCGGGAGTTCAATTCTCAAAATTTATTTATCATTTAAAGTGTTAAAATATAATATTATATATATATATATATATTGGTGAATTCTACATATATTTTAAAATTGTATGTGATGGCTATTTTCAAAGAGTTAGACTCACGAAAGCCATCAAGTATCGG
Source organism: Buddleja alternifolia (assembly GCA_019426215.1). NCBI lineage: Eukaryota > Viridiplantae > Streptophyta > Magnoliopsida > Lamiales > Scrophulariaceae > Buddleja > Buddleja alternifolia. The sequence continues at coordinate 41,213,055 of CM033399.1, read as the reverse complement.
CCCGATGGTGTGTTGAAATATTTGATTTGGGAATTGTGCACCTGCATGAAAATAAAAAGAAAAGTGATATTGCCAAATTTTGTTTGTATAAATATGTACTAAAATAAGAAATTGAACAAGAGAATAATCTAGAGATAAAATTAGAACATTCTGAATATAAAGTGTGATCTAGCCCAAATCCGGGAATGCAAACTCAACCAATATGAGAGGACTCGAATCGTATAACGAGTAGGGTGAGAGAGAGTATAGACTACACTTGATTATTGCAAAGCTACCTACGTACCTAATTAAAGATCAAGTCAATCGTAGTTCAAGAATTTAATATCCTCAATTATTTAGTGGGTTTTGGGCCTATATTGAACCTTGAGCCATCATACTATTGTTATGGGCTTAAATACCATATTTTGGTGTATCAAAGTGATTGGTTGTTAAAATTGTCAGCCCTGCTCTAGACTATTTTCTGGTATTTATAGTGAAGAATCTCTACTGGTCCAGCGCAAGAACATTGCGCAGTACTCAAGTCATGGGGTGCTAACCGCCCAATTGATACTCGAAGGGATCACGCCGAAATTGAACATATAACGCTGGGGTCGAACACATAGTGCTGGTCCTCCTTGTTTGCTCCTTGATGCTAGGGTCGTACCCTTGTGTTTGACTGGGCAAGCTATTTAGGATAAGTCATTAGGCGTTCCTTCATGATTCGAGCCCAAATGTCTTGAGCTTGTGTTCTCGAATAGTTTTCATTGTGAACTTCATGACGGGCATCAGAAATGATTTATTCTACTGTATCAATAAGAAAATAAAAAACCTTTATGCCACGAGTTTTGCCCACATCAATAATTTGGACATTGCGTCACTAATACAGTGATTATCTTTTCAAGGATGTGTATTTTCGAAAACATTTATCTTCCAAAACTCGAATTGTTTTGGATTTTTTCTGAAGAAAGCATATCAGCCCTTTGTAAATTAAATTTTTTAAATAGTTTTGGATGTTTTCAAAATGTCAATTTTTAAAATAGTGGTTGGAAGTCACCGTATTGGACATTTTTTCGAAAGTAATAAATACTTTTTATCTTTTAAAAACGATTTGTAAAATAAATAAAAACGATGAATTCGTTTTAGGAAAATGCTTGGCCCAAGGACTATATGAGAGCCGTGGAGGGCCAAGGCCACCCTACACCAACATATTGTATTTGAGCATAAGCCTCCAAATTCAAAGAACCAAAGATTTACCTCCAAGCGAATTCACCAAACATAAAAAAACTCTTTAAGCATAAACGAGACGAGTTCGAGACAAGCCTAACCAAATTACCCTACTACGTCAAACTTGACAAACGAGTTCGAAGCAAGCCTAACCAAATTACTCTACTACATCAAACTTGACAAAATTGCTCGGCGAGCCAGAAGAAAAAAATTGAATAAGTTGCAGCCACGAGAATAATACTCCAAATGATTGGTGAAATTTGTGGTATCACATATCAAAAGAATTCTATCAGGTACAAGAAATTACAAAAATAGCCCATGTAAAATCACTGAAAGCTACAAAAAACAACTACACGCTAACACTACACATATTTGCCTTCCCCTTTCAACATCCTTTTCATTTTTTTTTTTGGTTCTTTAACTTTAGTTTTCCCCTAGTGCAGATTTTTCCTAATCCATTCTTTTCCCATTTACAGATACAACAAACTTTTGTTTTGCTTTTCCTTTTTTTATTTTTTCCAGATGGATTGATTGATTTCCCGAGTGTCAGAAATCACCGTATACCTCCTTGTTTCAGTATATCACCACTCGAAGTAGCCCTGGCTGAGGCTCGGAGTAGTCAAGTCCCTCCTCCAGGAGGTAGTGCTGAACTGCAGTGGGAAGCCTAGCTGGCGTGCGTGAGCCCCTCGTGTGATGACCTGTTCCCACACATATGTAAGCCAGCAAGCGCTGGTCTGCTGACCTGGCTGCATTCTTCATTACTGCCAGCTCACGCTTCAGCATGTGAATAGCTTCGCTCACGTGTAGACCATGCAGGTCGATCATTCTCTCTCTCCCGTTCACCTGCATGTCTGAATTCCTGCAAAATTATTGAAAAACGCGCTAAATGAGTCCTAACATGTGGAAAACCTGACCCATGATTGAAAAGTCTTTAAAAATTGGTACCAGAACGATAACAATCGTCTTATATAGTGGGGACCTCTGTGGGGTCCACCTTACACGAATGACTGTAATTGCCTGGGACATAGAGTCACGTGAGTACCTAAGAACCACTAAATAATGGAAGAGACTTCTTTTTTCTAGGGGGTGTCTCTCCACTTTATTTATAATCCTTATTTCTTCATATCTTAATGTTGTCGAAAAAAAGGGCCAACATAGATCATTTTTGACATGAATAAAGTTTTGAGTGGCAGCATGGATCCACAAACGACAAACCTCTGACGATAAATAGATTCTTGAGCCTTCCCATGAGCTGCTTTCATCCGCATGTTGTGCAACTGTCCTTTAATGCTCAACTCCTTGGCTAAGGCCTTGTTACCAATGAGGTATGCCTGTCGTGCCTAATCACACATAATATCTTAAGATATAATCAAACATAGGAAGCATGTTGCAGTTCATCCATGCATAAGAGTGAAATGTAACACACTATTAGTATAGGACAAACCGCACGGTGGTATTAGTATGTTATTCTCCCAAGTAGACCTATCAACAGGTATACCTTACTAGGCCCCCGACCCAAAAGTTTGGGTCTAGGCCCAGAACCAAAACATGAGCTCAAACCCAGACCCAAACAAAACCTATTAAAACAACCCAACAAAATCCTAATATCAACCTCATCCCCTCAAAACCTTAATATCTACCACCACCCAAAAATCCACCCCTCCCCTCAATTCTCTCAAAAGTACAAAAGGATAAATTTAAATTGGTTTCAAATATTTAATTCCCCTAATTCAAATTTTCTAGACATATCTACACATCGAACATACCTGTTCAAAGTACACATTGCGTAAGCGTGCATGATCACGAGCTTCCTCCCTCACTTCAGAATACATATTTGCTGCCATCTCAACAAAGTTAAAAGTATATATACAAGCACAACGCATTCTTAATCCAACAATCAAACTTTCACAAAGCAAGATGAATAAATAAGCCCAGAAAAATTAAAAGATTACCAACTGCTTCTCCAGTTTCAAGCCAAACAGGAGATGTATGAGCTGATACCCTATTCTGCAACCTATCACCATAAACGCCCCTGCCCTGTCCACTGCTATACGAGCTTGCCAGGACATGAGAACTTCTACTTGACCCAGTGCTTGTGTCTGAAGAGCCATTTCTATCATATTTCCAGATGCTAGAATCTTGAGATGCCATTTTTCTTACAGCTGAAGCAAAATCTGTAGCACCTCTTGATGGAATGGACGAAGATCTGAATAAGATTGAGCTTTCCTTTCCTGTAGACTGATAAGGACTAACATTTTGATGGATATCATCACCAGCAAAACCATTTTGACCATCTCTAACAGAGAGAGCAGGAAAATCCAAGGGACTAAGATTTGGAGTTGACATGGCCTTTGAATTAAGTGTCTGATTCAAGCCTTCGTCAACCTGAAGCTGCAATGAAGTATAGTACATTACTACATTATAACAATGAAATAGGAAAGTACATGGCAAAATATCTATATATTAGTCAGATCACAAACAAAAAGGTATAGGAAAGAGAGATGTTGATAAACATTGCTTGTAAAAGCCATTACCAATACCGGAGAAAATGATAAAGAGGCTTAGTACAAAAAGGTTTTTGTCGCTAGTTGCCATGATGGTTCAAAGAAAAACAAATATGTATGCAACTATGCTATATCTTCACACCATATACAGCTATGTCTATATCGATCTATTTATAGCTAGGAAAGTTGCCCCGAGATCTTCTATTGAAAAATGGTGTTGCATCTTATGTTGCGTATTATGTCTACCTGATAGGTGTATATAATTCATATTAAATATATATTCAATGAAATATTTTATACACATATCATTTATATGTAAAGTGCAGGGAAATTTTAGCCCGCTCCCATGTGTATTTTATAAAATAACTTATCAATTATATGACAAGTGTAATATACTCTCCTTGTAAAATACACTTGGGTGTGGCCAAATTGAGTCTGAACTAGAATTTTTCGTAAAATGCAATGGAATTGCAACATCGTTTGTAATAGAAGATTCGAATTGGAAAAATTGTGCTTTCAAGAAGTTTCCATCCTAGAAAGAAAAGGATCTATAGGGAAAGTATCTTAAAATCTTTTTTTTCCCCTTGAATAATAGCCTTAATCCTTTTAATCATCTAGAGTTGAAAATCGAACCATAACGTTTAGAAGTCTGTTTGAATTCAATTTATTAAGTTAATAAACCAAGTTTACATATATGTTTTTGTTCAATAATTTTTGAAACTTGGACCCGTTAAAAAATTAACATGTTCATCAAGTTCGATATATATTTGATTTGATTACAGTTCATTTAGATTTGATTTCAGTTAATGATCAAATCAAATTCAATAATAAATATTGATTCATAAGAAAATACCTTACTTAGCTTGATTCGATTTGTCAATCCCAAAATCCTAATCGTCTTGTTTCATTTATACACGACAATTGTATGCATTCTATGTCTAAGTTTAATTTATTTATTTTTGTAAACTTTTTTATACACGTCTTATACATAAATGAAGTGAATTCAGAAATGAGTTGTCTTGAGATTTTTAGTATATTGATTTGAACAGATATATAATTGTAAGTAATAAATTTTACGTGGATCCTATTATTAATATAATAATAGTAGTTGTTGAACCTTCGATGTCACGCAGCTTCATGAAGTACGACTAATATATTATATTAGTCGAATTTATCCAATCACCGAATGGGAAACAACAAAACAGTGCAGATTGCAGCATGATGACATTACAGATGACACTCTTTTCTTGTCAAAAAAATGATGAATCCATCCAAATCAGATGTCACGCGCCATCCTTTTCTTAAGTGCGAAATATATGCAAAAAGCGTGGAAATCACATGACGCTTTCTTGGTTTTTGGCGATTACATCTTACGAGGCCCCCCAACTTCGTGTTTAAGTCTTGGCCACATCTAAATACATTTTTTTTGGTATTGGTATTAGCCACATCTAAATGCGAAAGGACATCGATTATTTTTCTTTTTAACAGTACGAAAAGACAATCCATTGCTCCTGATGGATAGATGGGTCATTCTTGGTGGCACCTGAAGTATAGCTCCAGGCCACTTTTCTCTAATTGCTCAATGGTCCAATTTTTTCTAAAAATATTACCAATTGATCCTCATAGTTTTTAACATTTTTATAAAGGTGACAAATATATATAAAATAAATAGTGTTACCAAATTTTTATTATTTAACGAGTTAAGCATTCTATTTTGAAATTCTCATGTAAGAGGGTTGCTTCATAAATCCGGTTGCTTCATTAACAAAAACTTATATTGGATCTGGAGTAAAGTACCAATCTTACCCTGTTGAAATTTAAAATATAGTCTTAACTTATTTAATAATTTAAACTTAGAAACACCATTATGATAAATAGCTCAAGAAAACCTTTCTGATGTGGAAGATCAGATTAAACTGCGACCACAGAGCATACTCAGAATACTCAAGCTCTGATACCATTTTGCTTGCACTGGGGGGATTTATCCCGCACAATTTGTCTCCCGACCAGTAACACCGAGACGGTAAACAAATTCTTCCCAAAGCAGTATCAGATATTATTGGAAACAATAATTTGTACAGCGGAAATATATTTTTGAGATGATGAAAAGGTAGAATGTTACTACTGTTCATCATCATTTTTTATTTTTTATTTTTTATTTGTTTTTCGAGCATTTTTACTGTTTTTGGATTTTCGATTTTTAATGTTTTTGTATTTTTTGACCATGAGAGAGTTATAACATTTTAAACAGTAGGGAAATCTCGTCCCTAGGGGTAAACTACTCACTATGCATTTTAATAAAGCATAAAAACTTACAAGAGATTTTTGCACACAAAGTAGATATTTTATTACAAGAAAAGAGGTGAGATTCTCTAGCAACCAAGAAGTGTGGATTGGAGAATGTCAAGGTGCGAGTTTACAATATGAGTAATGAGGTCCTTATATAGGCCTCGGACATGAAAGAAATTACAACAATTTGAAGAGAGATTTGGCATCCGAACTGCCATTATTACAAACAGTATCTAAACAGTAAAAAGTACATAGGTGGCAATAGTGAACATTTAATATGGTACAAAAGTTGCTGAGATTGTTGCTTTGAATTCAATGCCTTGTTTGATAGCTGAATTATTGCTGCAAATTATTGTCCTTGCTGCTGATACATTTATGACTTTTGTCTGGGAGATGCATTATTGTGCTGAAACTTTGAATGCTGTCTTTATGAGCTGTCTCTTAAATTTGTCTTGTAGCTGAATTATTGGTGCTGCTAACCATTATTGCTGAACTGTTGAAGCTTTTGTCTTCTAGTATGTATCTCGACTGGTTCCTTCTAGATCTTGATTATATTCTGAATCAGGATTATACATATCAGGATTATATCTTGGTGGGTATTCCACACTTGTCATTGCTCTTTTTCCTAATGTAGTAAGGCGAATTTTGCATCTGGTCTTGGCCGGAATAAATATGCTATGATGAAGTGCCTGAAAAATAAGCTTGAGGTCTGAATCTGAATTGGGCATCATATACTGTCGCTGCGTTTTCCTTCGTATTTCCAAAGCTAATTTGAGCTCTTCTATATTGGCTAAAGGATTTATGGCTTCAGGACAATTCCACAATGTTGACATTGGTTCCCATTTTTCATAATTCTCTATCATCGAAAAGAATGAATGTCCTATTTCTATTCCTGTAGTGTTCCAAATTGGAGGTAGAGATACTATGTCAAGCTTGAGACTTTTTGCTGCTTGTTGCTCGAATATAAAATTGACAGCGTCTGAAATATGTCGACCTATATGAGTCACTTGTACTGGATCTGATACAAATATTTTTGCTATGAAACCTGTTAGGGTGTCGAACCTACAAAAATATTTCATACTCCTAAATTTGCAAATAGCAATAAGTAGGGTCGAATCCACAGGGATTGGTTCGGATTATTTCTCAATTTGCTAATATTAAAATAAAATAGGGGGGATTTTTAATAATCGATTAAACTAAACTTAAAATAAATAACAAAAAGTATTAAAATCAAGAGATGCAAAATTAAACAAGTAGAATAAATCAATATGTAGTGAGATTCTAGCCTAAGGAATTTTATCCGTTTTAATTCTATAATTTGATCATCGATGCAAAGATAATTCAATATTCTTGAATAAATTGGCTATAGCCGTTAACAAGCTCTAACAACCTCGTTTCTCCTTATTTTATCGATAATCAAAACAAGCTTTTTGATTATTTCTCTTATTGATTGAATAACCCTAAACAAGCTCTTAAGATTTAATTCAATAATAGCTTTAAGAATTAGAGAAACACCAATTCTAATTAACGAACTCACAAGCTCGGTTCATTTAAATTAGATTACATATTCCCATAATAACAATTGAAAACTTGTCCATAATTAATGTTATTAATTGCTACCAATATTAGAATTGACCAAACAATTACGGATTTGGGATTCTAACTAGCTATATATTATTCCAACAATTAAATAACCGGCCGAATTACTCAATTAATTGAAACAATAATATCAACAAACATAAAGAATATGTAAATACACAAGAATAAAGAAATAATAATAATAAATTAGATCTCACAAATTTTTGTAGAATTAAAACTTCAAATATCCTCGGCTAGAACTTGAGTTTTTAGCAATACATCTCCATGGAAGCAAAAACGCAGATTTTCCTTCTCCTCTCTTGTACAAAAATGTGAATAGTGATTCTGTAGGAGAGAGAGTGAAATTCCAGCAATAACTAATTATCTAAGCCTAGCCAAAAGACTTCTAACTAAAATAAAACTCTATATCTAATGGAATAAGGAAATTAACTAAAAAGACTCCTAAATGAAATAGGAAAACTCCTACAAAATAGGGAAACTCCTAAAACTTAGGAAGACTCCTACAAAATAGGATTTTCTCCTCTTCTTCTTATGTATAAAAAACGTGTCTTCCATTTTATTTTCCTTTTTCTCCACCTTTTTCTTCCTTTTTCTTCTTCTTTGAAATTTTACCTATCAAAATAAAAAACCATAATAAATATCTATCATTTAAACTTAAATACCAATAAAAGAATGAAGGAAATATATGAAAAATATGCATAAAATGCACACTAACAAAACCATAGTCTAATAACCTTTGAACGCTGATAAATTCTTCATCTATCCATCCTTCTCTAAAAACTGATGCGTCTATATGAACATTAGGCCATGAAAAATATTTTAGGGTGTAGAATTTTAATGATCCTTCGTGGCGAATAGGTTCTCCCTTCCATTGTAGTAGGCGAGTCTTTGAAATTATTCCTTCTATCTGCTGATTGATAATAATTTGGGCTACTTTTAACATTCTTTTGTAAAAGCTATCTTCTGCTTTTTGCCAAATGATATTCTGAATTTCTTCAAGTAAAGCTAGAACTGTTTGGCAAGGGTTAAAAAAAGTTTGAACAGACAAGAACTGGTAGGATTTATTTTTGATTTCCTTAGGAACATCATTTTGTCAGGGGTTTATTAAATGGGCTGATAACTTTTGATGTTGGGCTAAAAGGTCTTGATAAAATTTGTTAAGGTTGGTAAACTGTTTAGTTATAGTCTCTAAGTCATCTTCGAGTGCTTCTACATCTGGGTTTATGGGTTTCTTTCCCTTTGAAAGTATTTTGGGCTTTGCATTTTCGGCATTAGGCTGTATGTAAAAATTTGGGCCTAAAATTCTTCTTACTGCTGTTACTGCTTCATGAAAATGTTTAAAGGGTTCCAAGTATCCCTTTGCTACCTTCTGAATGCTTTGTATTGCTCGTTGATAATCTTCAAAGATTCCCACTGGTTCTCCTCTAATAACAAGATAAACTGCTGCTTCGTCTAATGAAAAATTTTTGTTTTCCTTTTCAAAGTAATAACAAAGTGCATTTAGTGCTGTTAATTTGCTGGCTGAAGGATGAGCTTCCCATATAGCATTGAGTAAGATACTTTTATCATCGGTTATATGAGGGATATCTTTTGGAAGCTTGAAATTATGTCTAACTGGAAGTGCTATTTTGCCAAAGGTTTTAAAAACGTTTTGAGTGGCTGGATTAAATAACTGTGTTTCAACTGCAAAGGCTGGTCTATTTTGAATATTTTGCTGAAAGTTAGGCCTGAAAGCTGGTCTTCTAGCTATTTGGTTATAAGCTGCAGATGGAGGTCTTGTTTGTTGGTTTCCTTGGTTGTTGGATGTCATGATCTGTGACCCAAAATTAAAGTTAATCGTCTGCTTAATAAATCTGCTATACTATTGTTTGATCCTTTAATATGTTCAAAATCTACTTTATATCCATTACCTTCTATTGCATTTCTAAAATTTAACCATCTTTTATTATTTTGTTTTCTAGAATTTTCATTTTTTATGAATCTAACTACAACTTCACAATCTGTTCTGATGGTAAAAGGTTTATTTAAATATAGTCTAAAATGGTCTATTGCTTTAACTATTCCTGCTATTTCATAATCTAGGCTAGTCCAATTACTTCCTGTTTTATTAAAATTACCACTAGAATACGCTGATATTTTTTCTTCACTTTTTGGAGAAAATTTATGAGGTTTACATTTTAATATTGCTCCCCATCCTTCTATAGAGCTATCTACTTCTATTATGACATAATCAGTACTTAAGGGTAATTCTAAAAGTTTTAAATCTTTAACAATTTCTTTAATTTTTCTGACTAAGTTAATATCTTCCTGATTAAAATGTCTTTGACCTGATTTTCCTGTTTTCTTATATAATGGTCCGACTAATTTACTAAGTTTAGGAATAAATTTTCTAAAGTAGTTTAATATTCCTAAAAACGCTTGTATTTGTTTTAAGTTTTCTAGCTTATCTGGGAAATCTAGAATTTTTTGAGCTATATGAGGTTGTAATTTAATTTGTCCGTTTCCTATTTCTAAACCTAAAAAGCTTATTTTTCTCTTAAAAAGTTTCATTTTCTTTTTAGATACTACTATTCCATTTTCTTCTATTAAATTAAACACTTGTTTTAAATGATCCTGATGTTGCTTAAAAATTTCAGAAGCTACTAAGATGTCATCTATATACACTAAACAGAAATCTAAATGTTTAAATATACTATCCATAAATCTTTGAAATATTGCTGGAGCATTTTTTAAACCAAAAGATAGAACATTCCACTCAAAATGTCCTTCACTACAGCTAAAAGCTGTCCATTTTTTGTCTTCATCTACCATTTTAATTTGATTATATCCGCTTTTTAAATCAAATTTTGAAAAAATCTTTTTATTTTGTATAAGATTAATTAACTCATCTTTATTAGGTATTCTATAAGCATCATCTTCTGTATTATCATTAAGCCTTTTATAATTATATACTATTCTAGGTTTTCCTCTTTTTCTTTCTGCATTATTTCTTACTATAAAGGCTGCTGATCTATGAGGACTATCACTTCTTCTTATAACACCGATTTCCAACATTTCTTTTATTTGTGTTTTGAATTCTTTTATATCTTCAGGAGTATATTCTATAGCTGCTGTTCTTATAACTATATCTGGGTTTAATATGTTTAGTTTAAAAGTATAATTTACTTTGTTTTTAGCTAAATCATCTCCTATAAATCCTAACATTTCTAATTTATGCAAAATTCTTTCATTTTCTAGGTTTAAAACTTCTAATCCCTTTCCTATATCTCGTATTTCTTCATCTAATAGAATATCTATAGTTTCAGGTTCTATATTATTTGTTCTAATTCTTTGAAAAAATCGAGTTCATTATTACCATGTCCACCACGCTTCGCAGTCAACTCTGATTGTTTAATGTATCTATTAGTTGGAAAAGTATAATTATGTTTGCTAATAGTAATATAATTTTTTCTTATTAAGATACTACCATTTAATGCACAAATGAAGTTTAGCCCTAAAAGGAATTCATGGCTATTTATGTTATCTGGTGCTATAAGGACTTGTCCTAATGTATATTTGCTACTATAATTTCCTGAAAAATCTTTAAATTGTATTCCTATGTTAATTAACTCTTTTGTTATTCTTATTAATCTATTTTCTGCAGTTCTACTAGTAACAGTATAACTTAATTGTGTTACAAATTCTTTTGGCACAAGACTAGCGCTAAGCATGCTTTTTGTACTTCCTGTATCTAAAATGGCTTTAGTTTCAATATATTTTTCTTGATTACACAATATTCGACAATCTAAAAGTATTAGACTACTAATATAGGGTACTTGTAGTTGGGGTTCATACGCTGTATTTTATAAATGAGTTTCTTCTAATAGTTGGTTAATTTCATCAAGTTCCTCTATAACTACACCTTTTCCTTTATTTTGATTACTACTTATGTTTTCATTATTTTTTAATTTTAATTCTATTAATTGTATTCTTAAATCTAAATTCTCTATTTTATGGCTTAGAACTTCTATAGATTCTAGTTTTTTACTAGGTTTAGGCGATACATCTGTTTCTATATTATATGCGTCTTTAGCACAAATAAAACAAATCTCGTCAAAACATATATTGCACTGATATCTTAAATGCATATCAGGATATAATCTACAAATACTACAGGCTACACTCATAGTTTCTTTTCCATTTATATATTTATGTTCACATGAATTATTCATATAGGTATATTCTATTATATTTGGAATTTCTGGTCCTTCTTCACTTACTATACTAAATATGCTTTCATTATCACTTTCATTACCGTCTATACTTACTACATCTTCATCTAATTGTTCTGCTATGGCTGCTCTTTCCATATTAAATTGTCTTTTCGGACATCTGTTAGCTAAATGTTTAGGATCTCCACAAATATAACATGTGCATTTTCTTGTTGATGGCTTTTTAACATAATTAGGTGGCTTTCTTCCTTGCCTATATTGTCTAAAACTAGATTTTGATTTATTTGATTTTCTTAATATTTTGCGTTTTGACTTAAAGTAATTCTTTTGTCCATATTGTTGTGGGGTGTATATAGCTTTTCTACAAAACTTATAAGATTGTTTTCTAATTTGTTCTCTAATAAATTCTTCTTTACACCATTCCTGAAATTTAAAGAAAGTATATTGTACTCTAGGTCCTATACCTAATCCTGTAAGATTGCCATTAGTTTTTATCCATTCTTCATGTATTCTTTTTCCTAAATCTTGTGGTAATTTCGTAAAATATCTATTACATAATTTTTCATCAAATGCTTTATTAGCTTCTCCTATTAACCTTGTAAAATCCTGACTAAAAGGTATAATATATTTCATATCAGTTATAGTTAGTTGTTCTAGGTTTCTAAGGGCCGTATCTTGTATGAATGTATTTTCTCTTCCTGGATCTATTCCTATTATTAACGTTCTAATAAAACTAGTAAAATTATAAGGATTATTTCCTAAGGCCTTTATTTCATTAATTCTATTAGGATCCTTTTTCTTCTTACTTTGCCAAATAGATAATGATGTAGGTCCTAAACATGTTTCTAAAAAATTAAACATATCCATATCTGCTTTTTTATTTATTTCCCAATGTCTTACTACACATTGTTCCCATATATTTATTTCTTCTGGCCACATTTGTGGACTTCCTAATTCAATTACTAACATGGTTCCACTCATGGTTTTTCCTATGGGTTGTCTTGATCCTATATATTTATTTGGCTGGGTTGATCCATATTCATATGTGGGACTTTTCCATTCGGGTCTACCACTCATTTCTACATTTCTGGTTGGAACTTCACTATAATCTGGTTCTACTCTAGTTCTTTTTCCTATATTACTACTAGTACTTGCTTGACTATCTGCCATAAAAGCTACTTCGTTATTACCTTTCTCTTTATTTTTAAAGAATTTTTCAAATTCTATTTTTCCTGAACATATATCATCAACTAAATCAATATTATAATATTGTTTAAATTCTTCTTCGGCTGACTCTAAATTGATATCTAGATTCATTGCTTCAAAATACATTTCATCTACTAATTCTCTTAAATTATTTATCTCAAAAAAATTTCTTAATATTTCTTCCATATTTTTTTGTCTATAATCATTTTTGAGCTGACTCTCCAATTGTCTAATTTCTTCGTCTATTTCTTCTATATTTTCTTCCTCTTCATCTTCTTCGCTTTCTATATCAGATAATATTTCCCAATTTGCAAATCTACTAGTTATTCTAACTTCTTCTTCTTCTATAATATTCATGTAGCTTGTTTCAATTTCATTATCAGTTTCTTCTTCTAAATCTTCTAAATTTTTTTTGGGATCTTGTTTTTGGTAATTAAGAAATCTAATAGAAGTCTGACCTCTACTATTTGTATACATTACACTCTCTCCTGGAATCTTAACAGTCTCATTTTCTTCTAAGTGTTTGGTTAATTCCCATTCTTCTCCATTTAAATCGTTATTATCAATATTTAAAGGTTTAATCATTTTTACTCCTACTGAGGCTAATCCATCTATTATTCCATCTATATTAATTTTATATTGAGGAAAACTATTATTGGTTACTCTTCCTAAAAACGCTATAGAAACTACTGAGTTGTTACCATCATATGTTTCATATCCTCTAGTTTGTAATCCTATAGTAATTTTATTAATATCTTTAATACTTTTCATCATATTTGGAGCTACATAAAATATTCCTACATTATTAGTCATATCTATTTCCATACTAGCAAATACTGCTCTCCTAGCATCAGACCAACTTTTATCTAATAATAAAACTAAAACCTTTCCACCGGTTCCTTTTCTAGTTAATCCTTTTATTCCTACAATAATTAATCCTAAATGTATATACTTTTGTTTTAATTGTTTTAATTGCTTTATACATTCTGGGCTAACTAAGCTTATATTTTCAGCATTTGTTGTAACTTTTACTTCTTTTTCTCTAAATTTCTTGATTAAATGTGTGTTAAAATCCATCTTTCCTACCTTGTATAATGTTTTAGGTTTTAACTTATCTATTCCCTTGTTATTATATAAATTAAGATTTTCTTCTACGTCTATTATCTCTTCTAATTCTACTTCCTTAGCTGAGCTTTGACTTCCTGATCCTCTAAACATTCGTTTAGTGAAAGTATTACTTATTTTTCCTTTCTCTTTTTCTTTATTACTTGATTCACTTATAGTTCTACTAGTACCACTAAATGATCCCATCATTTTTTACCAATATATATATTTTTTAGGTTTTTCAGATTCTTCTAGTGCTAAATTTGATAATCTTTCTTCTATACTATCTTGTAAATCTCCTTTAATCACTTGAGATACTGTGTCTATTTTAGTACTTAATTTTTCTAACTTATTTTCTAATTTATCTAGCCTTTCGAATATTTGTAGAATTAAAGCGAATTGAATATTCCAAAGTTTAGGATATAATTTATCTGAATTACTAGTTCCTTGATAGGTAGTAAATCCTTCTTCCGTATATAGATATTTGTTTGCTAGTTCAATGGCTATTTCTATACTATTCATCCGCTAACTATTCGTTCTATATTTTTTAATGTTTTACTTGTTTCTAGGTTTTGAGTTTCAAATTTGTTTATTTTTTCTATTACTTGGCTTAGAGTTTTCTTAGTTTCAAGTTCTAATTGTTTTAGCTTATTACTTTCCAAGCTATATTTTAACTCTATTATTTCGCCTTTAGTGGGGAAAAGCTTATTATATTTCTTGACTATTTTTAGAGTTTCCTCAGATTGTTGTTTAATATAATCTAAATTATTATTTTCACCCTTCTTTATTATTTCTCTATTTATTAAAACGGTTTCTTTTAATGATTCTAACGTTTTACAAAGTTTAGCGTTATTTATTTCTAAGTTTGATGCTAATGATATAAATAAATCTGTTAAACTATTTAAGTGTTTATTTTCTGAATGTAAATTGTGCTTAAAATTTGAATCAAATCTACAAATAAATTTATGTTTAGCTAAAGAGATTACTGTTCTATCAGCTAAACTATATTCTAAATCTAGATATTCTAATCTTTTATAATTAGAAGAAGCTATTTTAATAAAAGGCTGCTATTAATATATTTAATATTAAAAGGTACTTAATATAGTTTTCGTGATCTCTTAATCTAGGAGGTATGTTAAGATAATTATTAACCCAATGTTCTCTCCTAATTATTAATTGATTTCGTAATTCTAATATTAATTCTGTATTAGTATAATCTAAATTTTCTAAAGTATTAAGACAAAGCACTTAAAATATGAGCAGAAATTGGCATGTATGTAAAGTATGAATGCAATAAAAATTTTTTATGCAGATTTATAAAAGCGGGTTGGGATTCCCTTTTCTTTAAATATGTATAATTATTCTCATGGGGTTAAACAAATTTACAAGAAACTTAAATGGACTGAAATGAAATAAACATAACAAATAAAGGACCCTTTTGCAAAGTCAACAATAGTGGCTGAAATAGTAAAAATTTACACGTGACAGAATGTGGTGGAAGAGGAGCTTGGCTCCAGGAGCTTCCAAGAACCACTCATGGATAGATGATACTTAATGATTTTGGGAGTCCAACTCTCATAATCTATTTATCATTTAAAGCATTAAAATATAATATTATGTATATATATATATATTGGTAAATTTTACATATTTTAAAATTGTATGTAATGAATATTTTCAAAGAGTTAGACTCACGGAAGTCATCAAGTATCAGCCCGATGGTGTGTTGAAATATTTGATTTGGGAATTGTGCATCTGCATGAAAATAAAAAGAAAAGTGATATTGCCAAATTTTGTTTGTATAAATATGTATTAAAATAAGAAATTGAACAAGAGAATAATCTAGAGATAAAATTAGAACATTCTGAATATAAAGTGTGATCTAGCCCAAATCCGGGAATGCAAACTCAACCAATATGAGAGGACTCGAATCGTATAACGAGTAGGGTGAGAGAGAGTATAGACTACACTTGATTATTGCAGAGCTACCTACGTACCTAATTAAAGATCAAGTCAATCGTAGTTCAAGAATTTAATATCCTCAATTATTTAGTGGGTTTTGGGCCTATATTGAACCTTGAGCCATCATACTATTGTTATGGGCTTAAATACCATATTTTGGTGTATCAAAGTGATTGGTTGTTAAAATTGTCAGCCCTGCTCTAGACTATTTTCTGGTATTTATAGTGAAGAATCTCTACTGGTCCAGCGCAAGAACATTGCGCAGTACTCAAGTCATGGGGTGCTAACCGCCCAATTGATACTCGAAGGGATCACGCCGAAATTGAACATATAACGCTGGGGTCGAACACATAGTGCTGGTCCTCCTTGTTTGCTCCTTGATGCTAGGGTCGTACCCTTGTGTTTGACTGGGCAAGCTATTTAGGATAAGTCATTAGGCGTTCCTTCATGATTCGAGCCCAAAATGTCTTGAGCTTGTGTTCTCGAATAGTTTTCATTGTGAACTTCATGACGGGCATCAGAAATGATTTATTCTACTGTATCAATAAGAAAATAAAAAACCTTTATGCCACGAGTTTTGCCCACATCAATAATTTGGACATTGCGTCACTAATACAGTGACTATCTTTTCAAGGATGTGTATTTTCGAAAACATTTATCTTCCAAAACTCGAATTGTTTTGGATTTTTTCTGAAGAAAGCATATCAGCCCTTTGTAAATTAAATTTTTTAAATAGTTTTGGATGTTTTCAAAATGTCAATTTTTAAAATAGTGGTTGGAAGTCACCGTATTGGACATTTTTTCGAAAGTAATAAATACTTTTTATCTTTTAAAAACGATTTGTAAAATAATAAAAACGATGAATTCGTTTTAGGAAAATGCTTGGCCCAAGGACTATATGAGAGCCGTGGAGGGCCAAGGCCACCCTACACCAACATATTGTATTTGAGCATAAGCCTCCAAATTCAAAGAACCAAAGATTTACCTCCAAGCGAATTCACCAAACAAAAAAAAACTCTTTAAGCATAAACGAGACGAGTTCGAGACAAGCCTAACCAAATTACCCTACTACGTCAAACTTGACAAACGAGTTCGAAGCAAGCCTAACCAAATTACTCTACTACATCAAACTTGACAAAATTGCTCGGCGAGCCAGAAGAAAAAAATTGAATAATTTGCAGCCACGAGAATAATACTCCAAATGATTGGTGAAATTTGTGGTATCACATATCAAAATAATTCTATCAGGTACAAGAAATTACAAAAATAGCCCATGTAAAATCACTGAAAGCTACCAAAAACAACTACACGCTAACACTACACATATTTGCCTTCCCCTTTCAACATCCTTTTCATTTTTTTTTTTGGTTCTTTAACCTTAGTTTTCCCCTAGTGCAGATTTTTCCTAATCCATTCTTTTCCCATTTACAGATACAACAAACTTTTGTTTTGCTTTTCCTTTTTTTGTTTTTTCCAGATGGATTGATTGATTTCCCGAGTGTCAGAAATCACCGTATACCTCCTTGTTTCAGTATATCACCACTCGAAGTAGCCCTGGCTGAGGCTCGGAGTAGTCAAGTCCCTCCTCCAGGAGGTAGTGCTGAACTGCAGTGGGAAGCCTAGCTGGCGTGCGTGAGCCCCTCGTGTGATGACCTGTTCCCACACAAATGTAAGCCAGCAAGCGCTGGTCTGCTGACCTGGCTGCATTCTTCATTACTGCCAGCTCACGCTTCAGCATGTGAATAGCTTCGCTCACGTGTAGACCATGCAGGTCGATCATTCTCTCTCTCCCGTTCACCTGCATGTCTGAATTCCTGCAAAATTATTGAAAAACGCGCTAAATGAGTCCTAACATGTGGAAAACCTAACCCATGATTGAAAAGTCTTTAAAAATTGGTACCAGAACGATAACAATCGTCTTATATAGTGGGGACCTCTGTGGGGTCCACCTTACACGAATGACTGTAATTGCCTGGGACATAGAGTCACGTGAGTACCTAAGAACCACTAAATAATGGAAGAGACTTCTTTTTTCTAGGGGGTGTCTCTCCACTTTATTTATAATCCTTATTTCTTTATATCTTTATGTTGTCGAAAAAAAAGGCCAACATAGATCATTTTTGACATGAACAAAGTTTGAGTGGCAGCGTGGATCCACAAACGACAAACCTCTGACGATAAATAGATTCTTGAGCCTTCCCATGAGCTGCTTTCATCCGCATGTTGTGCAACTGTCCTTTAATGCTCAACTCCTTGGCTAAGGCCTTGTTACCAATGAGGTATGCCTGTCGTGCCTAATCACACATAATATCTTAAAAGATATAATCAAACATAGGAAGCATGTTGCAGTTCATCCATGCATAAGAGTGAAATGTAACACACTATTAGTATAGGACAAACCGCACGGTGGTTTTAGTATGTTATTCTCCCAAGTAGACCTATCAACGGGTATACCTTACTAGGCCCCCGACCCAAAAGTTTGGGTCTAGGCCCAGAACCAAAACATGAGCTCAAACCCAGACCCAAACAAAACCTATTAAAACAACCCAACAAAATCCTAATATCAACCTCATCCCCTCAAAACCTTTATATCTACCACCACCCAAAAATCCACCCCTCCCCTCAATTCTCTCAAAAGTACAAAAGGATAAATTTAAATTGGTTTCAAATATTTAATTCCCCTAATTCAAATTTTCTAGACATATCTACACATCAAACATACCTGTTCAAAGTACACATTGCGTAAGCGTGCATGATCACGAGCTTCCTCCCTCACTTCAGAATACATATTTGCTGCCATCTCAACAAAGTTAAAAGTATATATACAAGCACAACGCATTCTTAATCCAACAATCAAACTTTCACAAAGCAAGATGAATACATAAGCCCAGAAAAATTAAAAGATTACCAACTGCCTCTCCAGTTTCAAGCCAAACAGGAGATGGATGAGCTGATCCCCTATTCTGCAACCTATCACCATAAACGCCCCTGCCCTGTCCACTGCTATACGAGCTTGCCAGGACATGAGAACTTCTACTTGACCCAGTGCTTGTGTCTGAAGAGCCATTTCTATCATATTTCCAGATGCTAGAATCTTGAGATGCCATTTTTCTTACAGCTGAAGCAAAATCTGTAGCACCTCTTGATGGAATGGACGAAGATCTGAATAAGATTGAGCTTTCCTTTCCCGTAGACTGATAAGGACTAACATTTTGATGGATATCATCACCAGCAAAACCATTTTGACCATCTCTAACAGAGAGAGCAGGAAAATCCAAGGGACTAAGATTTGGAGTTGACATGGCCTTTGAATTAAGTGTCTGATTCAAGCCTTCGTCAACCTGAAGCTGCAATGAAGTATAGTACATTACTACATTATAACAATGAAATAGGAAAGTACATGGCAAAATATCTATATATTAGTCAGATCACAAACAAAAAGGTATAGGAAAGAGAGATGTTGATAAACATTGCTTGTAAAAGCCATTACCAATACCGGAGAAAATGTTAAAGAGGCTTAGTACTAAATAAATACTTGAACATTTTTTCCCTTTCAATTGTTCACCATCACATTGCAATTACAATAGTAATTAGTATTATTGGATCCTGAAATGCCGTTTAATACTCCATATGGTCCTTGGATTTTTAGCTGAGTGAATGATAGTTTTGCATTAATTTTTTATCCTTTTCATTTTCCTTTTCTTATTCATCACCAAAATGTATGGCCAAAAACATAGCCTTAAAAGAACATGCAGTAGTACAATGCTTTTCTCCGAATACAGGGAATGCTTACCAAACTTGACGTCCACAATTGACCACAAGTCATGCACTATCAATGCTGAGAAAACAGCTTACCTCGAGCTGAGTAAGCATCTCAATTGTAAGATTTAAATCCCCTCCATTGGCGAAATACACCTCTGCAAGACTTTCAGCTGCGAAACCAGGAAACTCTGAAGCCAAAAACTCGAGAGGGCCCACATCTTGATTGTCCATCAATAACTGTTCATTTGACATGTCAGCCAAAAACCCATGCCCTGAATTTCCATTATAAGGAATCCCCTCTCTTGCAAGAAGCTGATCATTGCCCACAATTTGCTTGTCCCAAGGATTAGCACGTGAAGGCTGAAAACCAGTAGGAGATGGATAATCTCCATATGATGAGACAGGACGAGGTGATAACCCCTGCTGTTCCTTCAGCATAAGGCCACTGCCCATTGAAGCAGTATATCTCGGGCCTTCATCAATATCAGCCAATGATAAGTTTGAAAAGGATAAGTTGTTAATCCCTTGATTATCATCGATACCCATAACATTAAAATCCGGAGTAATATCATCAGGGAGTTGATTGTGCCAGTATCGCTGAGCCTCTTCATCAGAGTTATTTGAAATGGACGACTCAGATCGATCCAATATAGCTTTTCCAGGGCTGGCAGCTCCAGATGTAGCAAATTTGGACGATGCATCTGAGGTGGTAATGTTTGCAACAGGTGATCTCAGTGCGAAAGGAACAAATTCTGCAGCATTTGGATTCAAAGTTGCTTTAGGAACACTAAGCCTTTTGTCACCAGTAGAAGCTCCGTATCCCGACAAGTTCATTGTATTCTTTCTTGAGTTTTTAAATTGGTAAGAAAATGGGTTTTACATGCAAAAGAAAATCCTTAAATGGAATAGCGAAGTGGTATACAGGAACTGTATCAGCCAAACCCTGCAAATGAATGATTTTTCCAAGTGAGAATTCTGAATGCTGTACAAGTCTGATATCTTCAACTCTTAACACACCAATAAAAGGATCATTGAATACAAATAGATAGCTCATGAACCTAATGATCTTAGAATAATTGGAACTAGGGACATTAAATGCTTATAATGATTCAGATAGCAACTGGACATGTAATTGAATACTGGAGTATACTAAACAGTACAGAATAAATGTTTTATTTTTTAAAAATTCTGGTTGAGCAATCTAGAGATTAAGCAATTATATTGACAAAGATTGTAACTATAATGTAATTTCAAATTAGAAAAATGAAGTGAGGAGACCAGTTAAATTTTCATTTTCTATTGATGGAAAGAATTCAGTTACTTGTACCACCATAGTTTTGAATATGCTGTAAATACACTACAAAGTCAATATATAAATACCTATAATTGAAGTAAACAAAACCCACAATCTTCAACATAAAATCATGATGAAAAATCAACCAAAAACCAACTTTCAAGGACTTATGAGCTGTGACTTGAAACCATAAAAAAAAAAACAGTATATCTCTATTAAAAAATCTAAAAAATTCAGCACCACAGAACAAGGTAAAGATCAAGTTCAAGCAAAATGATAAGAATAAACAAAAGTCACAACTATGAACTTCAATCACACAACTTATATCAGTAGATCTCTTAAAATCTGAACTAAAAATATAAATATATGAATTGAACAACAAAGTTTGATGATAAGGAAATAGATAAAACCAAGATCTGGGTTCAGTGAGGATATACCTTTGCGAAGCTCTATCACGAAACAAACCATATCAAACACATCCATCACCACACAAATAAAGATGGGATTTTTAAAAAGATTCAAAGCTAAAAGATAGTAAAATTCTAGAAAAAAAGAGAGTCAGTGTGGTTGTATGTATATATATCTGTTTACATACAAACACAGAAAAAGAGGAAATTCTCTCTTGATTCTTCTTTACTTCTACTATTTTTGTTTCTTGAGCTGTGAGCTGTGAGCTGAGGCAAAGGGGGTATCTGTATTTTTCTTCTCTGTCTATCTTTCTATCTCTATTTCAGGCTTTTCATTCCCTCTCTCTCTTCTCCACCTTTCCTTTTCCTATTTTTTGTTTTCAGGGTTTTTCTTTTTGAACAGTCGTTTTAGGTTTAGGATGCCCGATAATATTAAATCAGATCGAATTTAATTGTTCGATTATACTTTATATCTATCTTTTTCACATAATATAATTTATTGTGCGAGAAATAAATATTAAAATTATTGGTCTCGACTTAACATAAATTTTTCCTTTGAAGACCACAACATAGTTTTGTCCTTTTCTTTTTATCTTTTGTATTTATTTTATTGGTTTTCATTTTCTCCTCTTTTTTCCCCTAATATAAAAACATTTTTTGCTGAGTATTATGATTTTATTTATATAAGTACACCGAACAATCCGAGTAATTTATTTGTAATATTGTAATGGATTTATATACTTGCAAATATGTAATTATAAGCAATTATAGATTATATTATGAGATTATGACAAAGTATAATTAATTTACAAGTACTTTCGTCATATTCTCAATAAATATTCAAGTGGGTGGAGCCTGACATAGGGTAGGCAGCAGAAAGTCAAATGAACCCTTGTTGTACACAAAGTCACAAACATGTGAAAGAGTAAAATAAAGATCAAACGAATAATGATACATGAAATTGTACAAGACTTTAGCTTCCATTAACCGAATGTTTTTTACTTGTAAGAGCTTCTTCAAACAAAATGCTCTTTTAGGCAATGTTTTTCGTAAACAAGGGGTGATTCCACCGAATAATTAGTTAGGTTATTTGGTTGTAAATTTTACATTTCGGGTCGATAAAAGAGACTGATATACCTAAAATATATTTAAATTAAACGCACGATGGGCATCCAAAATATATATATTTGCTTCACGCCTCGTTTTAAATTGTAATACATCACTACAGAGTATGTTTCTAGTAATGATTTTCACAGATGAGACATGGAATATATAACATATGGTAGATCAAATTCCTTAGTATTTATTTCTTTTTTTAAAGTTACTCTTTAAGTAACAATAATTTGTCAAACTTTAATGGTTATGGTACACCACTTAGCTCTAAATTTATTGTTTTGACTAAATGTTTCCTCTTCCACTAGCCATTGTCTTCTTACCTCTTCTCCACCCATAGTTTATATAGGCAGTGTCTTTTAAATTTGCATAAGTTCGAATATTTGAATAAAAGATGAAAAGCGACGATTCAACATTGATACAAGGTAAAATTCCGTATTTATATGTTTACCAAAT
The DNA here is from genome assembly GCA_019426215.1 of Buddleja alternifolia. Classification (NCBI taxonomy): domain Eukaryota; kingdom Viridiplantae; phylum Streptophyta; class Magnoliopsida; order Lamiales; family Scrophulariaceae; genus Buddleja; species Buddleja alternifolia. The sequence goes on along the minus strand of CM033399.1, from coordinate 41,189,945 downwards.
TGCCCCTCCATAATAGGTCAAAATCACATATCAACCGAGGATCCGCGTGTTTTAGTATGGTTTTCATCCAACCTAGCTAGACCCAACAATCCAGCTATTCTCCGAGGACAAGTGGAGGTCTCAGATCTTGCCACCTGTTCGGCCAATGTCAGGTCCGTACACCCCTTGAAATCTAAACATATCACACAATTTCTCACAATCAGTTATCCCTCTCTACCCACTTTCACACATTTAATGTGTATTTATGTGATCTCGTGACTGACTTGATCATCGGAGGGTTATCTCATCATCCATGGCTCTTTTCCACAAGTCCGCATCGGACACAGACATAGCTTCTTAAAAAGATTTAGGATCCTCTTCCAAAAGATATGTCAACATATCGGGACCAAAATTCTTTAATTAAATTCATCCTAACCTCATGTGGTAATTAGTGCATAGGTTAGATATGGAACTTTGAAACAGTGTCACCTCCACTATTTTTGAGTTATGCACTTGAAATGTATCTATGTTTCCATTTCACTAATATTTTGTATTGAATTGCCTTTGAAAACTCTTATGTTAAGGTGACAAATGTGTGACTTGTACCTTAAGATAATACCAACAAGATCATCCATAATCATGTTTGTCTCATTCTCTTTCTTTGGTACTTTGCGATACCGACATTCTTTAGCAAAATGTCCCGGTTTACCACAAACATACAAAGTGAAATAACTTGATCCGAAATGGTACTTTGACGATCTCAGATGACTGAAACGTTAGACTAATTGGAATCAACCTTTCGATTAAATTGGAACCTACTTGGAACTTCCAACACTAACATTTAATTTTTTTCTTTCTTTCTTATATATATATTATATATATATATAGAAACAAATAAAATAACCCATATCATATATATTATTATTATATGTAAATATATATATATATGTACAACAATCCCCCACTTATTTATATATAATACAAAATATAATAACTTGGCCTTTATATAGTGAAAAGCCATGAAGTGGATTTAAGCCTTTAGCTTATGGTTGAATATGAATCAATTAAGTAGGCATATTCTCACTATATATGAGGTTTTGCTCTTCTTTGGTTGGCGGCACCGTTGTTTTTAAAAGACCTTGTGCTCGATCCTAGTATTCACAAGTACTCTAGGATTCTACCGATAATAATCCATAAGAAGCGGCCTCTCACTTCTCTACTTGTATAGGTAGACTTATCAAGAATGTCCACACACATTCCACTTAGCTATAAGCCTATTTTATTTTATTTTTGGTTACAAAAGGTTTAGACAGGGTAGTTTAAGCCCCGGGGGATGGGATAATTAAAGGTTTGTCCCCCTCCCAACAAGTGCGCTTTCCGGGAGTCAAACTTATGTTCGCCTCCTTACGGGGATGAAGCTCCTATCCACTCCACCAACACTATGTTGGTACTTAGCTATAAGCCTATTAAGAATTTAATTAAATTCATCCTAACCTCATGTGGTAATTAGTGCATAGGTTAGATATGGAACTTTGAAATAGTGTCACCCCCACTATTTTTAAGTTATGCACTTGAAATGTATCCATGTTTCCACTTCACTAATATCTTGTATTGAATTGCTTTTGAAAACTCTTATGTTAAGGTGACAAATGTGTGACTTGTACCTTAAGATAGAGTGGGTTTCAATCAAGATACTTTTATTTAAATCGGTAGTAGTCTCATATCTCTCATGACCTTTGTTATATTTTCTCTGGATAATGATTTTGTTAGTGGATCCGCTAACATTTGATTTGTAGGGAGGTACTCGAGCACCACCTTCCCTTTCTTAACCATACTTCTTATATGATTATACCTCATAGAAATATGTTTACTATGGCTAGACATTCTTTCTTTCTTTGTATTGTATATTGCGGCTTGATTATCATAATACAAAGTAGTAGGACCTTTTTTAGGATCAATAAAAGGAATAGTTATAAGGAATCTTCTAAACCATATAATGTCTTTGCTCGCAATAGACATTGCAATATACTCGGATTCCATAGATGATAAAGCAACACAAGTTTGCCTTTTCGAAGACCAAGAAACTATGGCACCACCAATGGTGAGTAACCAACCACTCGTTAATTTTGAATTTGTTATGTCGGATGCCCAATTTGCATCACTATAACATTGAAGTGTAGATGAATTACACTTATAATGTAAACCATAGTTTATTGTGAACTTCAAGTACCTTAGTATCCTTTTTAATTCCTTTCAATGTTCTTCACTAGGATTATTAGTGAATCTACCCAATATGTCAATTGATCACGCAAGATCGGGTCTTGTGTGATTTACCACATACATTATACTTTCAATAATTTTGACATATTCTTATTGATTTATAGTTTCTCCTTCATTAAGAGTTAGCTTCCCATGAGGATCAATTGGGCTCTTGCTCACTTTGCAATCAAAGTAATTGAACTTTCTCAATATCTTCTCTATGTAATGAGATTGAGTTAAAATAAAAGTTCTACCCTTTTTGATAACTTTGACCCCCAAAATAACATCTACCGGACCTAAGTCCTTAATGTCAAAAGCTTGCCTCAAGTAATTTTTAGTTTCATTAATGCAATCCATATTAGTACCAAAAATAAGCAAATCATCAACGTACAAAGTCACAAGCACTTTATATTTAGAAGTTACTTTAGTAAAAACACAACTTTCTATTTTGTTACTTATAAACCCAAATTTCTTAATTTCTTTCTTGAATTTCTTATACCATTGTCTAGGCGCTTGTTTGAGACCATACAATGATTTATTCAATTTACATACTTTATGTTCTTCACCTTGAATAACATAACCCTCGGGTTGATGTACGTAAATTTCTTCTTCAAGATCACCATACAAGAAGGCCGTTTTTACATCCAGTTGATGAACCTCTAAGTTATAAATGGAAGCAATGACAAACATTGTCCTAATAGATGTGAATTTAGTAACGGGAGAAAATGTCTCAAAATAATCAATCTCTTCTTTTTGACTAAAACCTTTGGCTACTAATCTTGCTTTGTACTTATCAATAGTACCATCCGTTTTGAATTTCTTTTTCAAAACCCACTTAGAGCCAATAAGTTTAGTATTAAGAGGAGGCTCAACTAGAGTCCATGTTTTATTATCATGAATTGATTTTATCTCATCATCCATGACTCTTTTCCACATGTCCGCATCGAACATAGACATAGCTTCTTGAAAAGATTTAGGATCTTCTTCCAAAAGATATATCAACATATCGGGACCAAAATTCTTTTCAATTCTACGTCTCTTACTCCTTCTTAACTCGATTATTTCATCATTTTCGTCCTTGTCTAAATTTCCATCAACTTGTGGATCATGTACTTGTGTACTAGATTCCACATCATGTGAATTAGACACATTTGATTCCAATTCAAGTTCTTTTAATAATTCACTATCTAGTTCTAATTTATCCGCATCCTTAGCATTGAAATGTTCATAAAAAATAGCATGTGCAGCTTCAAATACACTATTAGAACTAATATTAAGAAATCTATAAGTTTTACTCATTTGAGAATAACCAATAAAAATAAATTTCACGGCTTTAGAACCAAGTTTAGGCCTTTTCAAAGTTGCATCTAAAACATATGCAATACAACCCCATACTTTGAAATGTTTAATGCTAGGTTTGTGCCCAACAAACAATTCATATGGAGTTTTCATACGTTTTTTATTCACCACTCGATTACTAATGTAACAAGAGGTTAATAGTGCTTCGCCTCAATAACTCATTGGAAGTTCCGAATGAATTATCATAGCTCTTACCATCTCCATTAAGGATCGATTTTTCCTTTCGGCTGCTCCGTTTTGTGGAGGAGTATTTGGTGCCGAAAACTCTCTAATTATACCATTTTGTAAACAAAATTCTTTAAAATCATTAGACAGATATTCACCACCTCTATCGGATCTTAATCTTTTGATCCTTAAACCAATTTGGTTTTCAACTTCATTTTTTAAGATTTTAAATTTATCAAAGGCCTCATCTTTTGTTCTAAGTAAGTACACATAAGTAAATTTAGAGGAATCATATATAAAAGTAATAAAGTAACGTTTTCCACCTCTAGTGACGTGTTCTTTATTATCACATAAATCCGTATGATTAATTCACGTAAAAATGATGTTCTACTAACGCTTTTAAAATTGGTTTTAGTTAACTTAGATTGTGCACAACATTCACAATTATTCATAGAATAACTAGATGAATTTTTAGGAATTAATTCACGACTAATCATGCGAGACATAGCATTTAAACCAATATGTCCTAATCTATGATGCCAAAAATCATGCTTATCATGCTCAATAACATAATTATAATTTGAACTATAAAAATAAGAAGAACTAGAAATAGCTTTATTGATACTCAACAAATACATGTTGTCTTTAATGTAGCATTTCCCAGCAAATGACCCTTTCTTAGTAATAATCACTTGTTGAGATCCAAAAGCCACTTTAAAGCCTTTAGAGTCCAACTTAGGGACTGATACAAGATTTTTCCTAATAGAAGGAATATGATAAACATCTTTCAAAGTTAATGTCTTCTCGAAAGTGAGCGGAAGTTCCACTGTTCCTTTGCCCAAAATCACACTGGTTGAAGAATTTCCCATGTAGACAGTTTTAATCTCGTTCAATTTTTCATATGTTTTGAACAAGTTTCGATTTGAAGTAACATGACATGTTGCACCAGAATCCACCCACCAATCGGTGTCGGCTTGACCAACAAGACAAACTTCGGTAAGCATACCAACAAGATCATCCATAATCATGTTTGTCTCGTTATTTTTCTTTGGTACTTTGCGATACCGACATTCTTTAGCAAAATGTCCCGGTTTACCTCAAACATAGCAAGAAATTTTCTTCTTCTTTCTGCCATTCCCACCATTCATCTTAGAATAAAAGTTTTTCCTTTTCTGGAATTTTCCATGGTATCCCTTGGAAGTTCCAGGACCACTTTTCTCTTCTAAGTAGTTAATACCATCATTTTTCACCATAGTTGAACTATCCCTTTTAAGACTTTCAGTCTCAATTTGGATGCCCTGAAGAAGTTAATCTAAAGTGATAAACTTCTTCTTATGTTTCAACTTCTTTTGATAATCCTTCCATGAAGGTGGAAGTTTCCCAATGATGGTAGAAACTTGAAAAGTTTTGATGATGGTTCACCCGCATCCGCACTTTCCATTGCAATGTCATTAAGTTCATTAACAGATTTAGAACCAACCATCTTGTATGTCACATACTTGTTAACCAAAAAAGACTTATTTCCAGCATCTTCATTTACGTACCTTCGTTTAATAGCATTCCAAAGTTCCGCTGCTGTTTTGTGAATGTGAAACACGGTGAACAAAGTGTTGTTGAGCGACTGGAAGATAGTGTAGCGACAAATGAAGTCATCATCCTTCCACTTTTTCACTCTTGCTTCTGCTTCCAACTATTGTGCAACAGCAACACTGGTAGAGGGAATGGAACTTCCAATGGAATCTGGTACGGTACTCGGAGCAGAACCAGAACTTGGATCAGAATTTGGTCTAGTACTTTGACTAGAACTTGAAGCCTCGGTTGGACATGGTTCTGACAGAACATAGAACACCTTAGCAATCGTCAGTAGACATTCAAGTTTGAGACTCCAATGTTTGTAATTCAACCCATTGAGACGTTCGAGTTTGTCTCCTTCATGCAATTGTGTTTTCACAAGAATCGACTCCATTATAGAAATATATACACCTTAAAATTATTGTATAAAATGTGGGTATGAAACAATTCTTATGAAAATCAATAGGCTAGGCACACCTTTAAAGATGTTATCTTTAAGGTATATATTTCTCCCACTATAGATATATATGTCTCAAGAAATACACCTCTAGGATACAAAGCCTATTAACTAATTTGGCAAGGCTACACTCCTTCGAAATTCTTAAGAGCAAAACTCAACCAAGCACCAATATAAAAAGACTCGAAAAATATAGAAAGAAAAAGAGAAATATTTGAATATCTTAGTGTAATCTTCGTATTTTTCGGCCAAGCACATAGGAAGTATTTATAGATTTCCAAAAGTTTCCACCAAAAGACACCTTTTCATTCGAACCGGTACTTCCAACCAAAAGGCATCTTCTCAACCGAACCCACACTTCCACCTGAGACACCCTTTCGGCTCAACTGAATTGGTACTTCCAATTCGAGACACCCTTTCGGTAAAGTGAAACAACTTGATCCGAAATGGTACTTTGACCATCTCAGGTGACCGAAACGTTAGACTAATTGGAAAGCAACTTTCGATTCAATTGGAATCAACTTGGAACTTCCAACACTAACATTTAATTTCTTTCTTTCTTTCTTCAGCTTAAAGCTCAAGGTGGACTTGACCTGAAGGGACCTCGAATTTTGAGATCCAACCCAAATATCAGACCCAGATCAAACATAGAAGTTCGGGTCAAACATATTATTAGGTTTGTTAGGCTTACTAGTTTTTTAGTTGTTCAAAAGATTTTTATCTTTACTATTTTGATATTAAAACTTAGGGCTTGTATGGTATTGTTTTCATTTTCAATTCTCACTTCCAAGTTGAAAAATGTCTAAAAATGAGTTTTCAAACCTTTATTGGTTTTTGTGTTTAAAATAAAAATATGTTTGGATGAATGTGATTTTGTATGGATTTTTATACGAAAAAACGTGATAAAAATGAAAATATATTTGGATGGATGTTTTTTTGAGATATAAATAAGATAAAAAAATTGTACTTGATTGACATAAAGTGAACTTGATTTGTGATTAGAGATTTAGTTAGTTATATTGATATATATATATATATATGTATGTATGTATAAATATACTTTCTGCTATGTATAAAGTAATCAAATGGTATTACTCAATGATTTTATTCTACACATATATATTAGTTATTTTTATAAAAATAAGTTTTATTCATATTTATCAATAATTGGTTTATTTGTGCCAATAATTGGTTTATTTGTACCAATAATTTTTTTCCCTCATCCAAAACGTCCTAATATGGTAGGGGATTAAGGCAAAATCCACCAACACCAACTGTTTATTGCTACCAATTATTTTTACTATTTTACATTAGATTACCAAATTAAACAACGTCCACAAAATAAACTCACTCTTAATATAATTAAGAGACCCCACAAGAAAGATTGCATAAAAAATAGCAATACAGCCGTAAAACTTAGAAGGAAAACTAGCACAGAAAATTGTAAGTGAAAATTGGGTTTAGGGTGAATTCTCATTAATTTATATCAAAAAGAATATTGTTGCAATTGTGGATTTGGTTTGAGAAGAGAATTCCTTATTTTATGCATAAAAGGACACTGACAAGATTGCTGCAGGTGAGAGTGAGATTTAGTTTCAACTTTTTGGACTTGAAATTTCAAAAAATTTGAATTTTAGGAATCAAAACAATGGGAAATAATTTGGGCCAAACATATTTTGGATCTCAAAAATTTTGAGAATTGAGATTTGAATTTTGAAAATAAAACCATACAAGCCCTAAACATTCTCAATAATTAATTTGTGGTTTAACCAGTTACATGGGATCCTATTTTAAGAACACTATCCTTAAAGGTATACATTAGGTGCTTTGAGAGGTTTTACCTCGCATCTTTTCTTAAATGGTTAAAAATTAAAATCAAATTACTTGCATATAATTTTCAATTGAGGATCACAATCTTGAAAAATTCTAAATTAATCTCACCCCAATGGTTCTAACCCATTTAATACCACATATTTGTGCTGGGATTGGTGGTTTTTATCACCAACCAATGAAATGTGTGGAGTTAAAGGGGTTAGGACCATTGAGAGTTTGACATAGAATTGCCCCACAATCTTTGTAGTTTTATAATCATTGGATTTTGTGAAAACAGTAATTCAACAACGATCCAAATGTTATAGAAAGATAAGGACCAGGCATCCTAAAGTCTTTCTAAAAATTGGACTAAGCAACGACTACTATATTTGATAGCATAGTTTATGGATACTTGTATTTGCCTTGTATGTGGCATTTGCCTTCTTCTATGTGTCAAAGGATATTTTATCACATAATATAACTATTTATTGAGTAAACAAATTCCATGGGGGTTTAATTCCCATTCATAATAAAGCAATGAGAATGTCTTAAAATCTTAATTCCAAAATTAAATTGGCAGTTTCTTGGCCAACTATCCTCTGAGACTGTCTAAGTAAACGAGTCAAGTCGAACTGAATGAGATGTTGTTCAAGTTTGTTTAAAATACAATCGAGCTTCAGGTTTGTGTTTGAGCTTGTTTGATTAATAATCGAGCCGAACACGAGTCGAACTCGAATAGTTTGATTTTTTTGTACATATTTTTATTATTTTTTACTAATCAAGTCGAGTTCGAGCCGAGCTTCAAAACTTATCAAACACAAAAAGTTGTTCAAATTTGGTTTGATAGGTTAACGAACCGAACTCAAATGAGCTTTTAGCGATCGAACTCGAGATGAGTATCGAATATTGTTCGTCTTTCACCCCTACTATTTGGGTTAGGATTATCAGACTCACCCACTGTATTGTATGCTATAATTATTGGATTATTTTCAAAATTAGAGACATCGCACTTTAGATTGTCTTGAACCCTTTTTGTACCTCTTTCAACTATTTTATTCTCGCCCTCGAAGTAGTTTGATTTGAGTGAATCATGTAAACCACAATATATGTTTGTTATTGATTTTTTTGTTTCATTATAATGTAAAGAAAGAACTAACTTAGAAGCACATATTACTATTAGGTCAACATGGAAATGGTTTAAAGAAAGAACTAACTTAGAAGCACATATTACTATTAGGTCAACATGGAAATGGTTTAAAGAAAGAACCAACTTAGAAGCACATATTACCATTAGATAGGGACGGAGTCGAGAATTTTATTGGGGGGTGAGATTATTGTGATATATCTATATATATTTTTTTTGCCACATAGATGAAGGATTAAAGGGGGGGTGGCCCCTCGTGGTATGGTACGCTATATCTATGAGAGAAAATATAATAAGAAACTATGTTTAATTACAATTTTTGATATACTTTATACTCTTATATTTCTTTCGTTATAGTCAGGATTTTGAGTCTGGGAGGACGAACTCAAAAAAAAATAAGAAAAAGTGATATTTTTTTATTTTGAAATGGGCATAATTCAAATATTAAATATTTTATAAAATAAAAAAATAATTTTTTAAAATTGAGCCCAGCCCCTGTCATTAAGATCAACATGGAAATGGTTTGGTATAGGCAGTAGATAATATGGAATGTAATTAGAAGAAACAAACAAAGAATTAGGTTTGATAAGACGTTGTCTTTATCAAAAGCGATATTTTATCATCCTGTGTACTGGATTTATACATACATATATATATATATATATATATGTTTGATAAGAATATATTCCAATGGTGCAAAATGTGCTAATTTTTTTTTTTTAATTTTCTTTTTGGGTTTCATATCTTTTTGTTCTTTTGCTTTTCTTCATGTCCCACAAGCGGGACAACTTGCTAAAAGCTCAATCTAGGGCCACAATTTGGTGCTCCATAGATGAGTGTTTGTGTACAGATGAGCCAACAGAATAGATAAATCACAATTCTATCAAAAAAAAGAATAGACAAATCACTACAATTTTATGATGAGATGGAGACGTGAACAATTTTATAAAACTAAAATATTTTTGTGTGCAAATGTAGACAATTTCGTCATAATTTATAAATTACTAATTTTAACTGTAAAATTTTGTAAAAATGGGTAATTCAGTGTCGTTATCTTGGCACACTAGGTTACATATTTTTGAGATTGGTGTTAAGAAATCATTACAAAACATTTTGATAGAGAATTCGATGTGATTACAAAAACACACATTAATGACTAATTGGTCTGTCAACATTAAGACTTACCTTATCTACTAGCGCAAAAGATCTTCTATACCACAATATTATTTTATAATAATATCACATCATTGTAGGATTAATAAGTGTCAATTTTAAAAAAATTGCTAATAATAATTCAAATTAAATGGATACTTGTCAATTCCACAATAATGTGACATCATTGTGGCACACTATTGTGGGATAGAAGATCTGCTCCGATCTAATAGTGAATGTTGTATAAAATGTGGGTATGGAACAATTCTTATAAAAATCAATAGGCTAAGCACACCTTTAAAGATGTTATCTTTAAAGTATATATTTCTCCCACTATGAATGTAGATGGTCTCAAGAAATACACTTTTAGGATACAAAGTCTATTAACTAATTTCGCAAGGCTACACTCCTTCGAAATTTTTAAGAACAAAACTCGACCAAGTACCAAAATAAAAAGACTCGAAAAATATAGAAAGAAAGAAATATTTTAATATCTTAGTATCACACTTATTTTCGGTCATACCAATGAAGTATTTATAAACTTCCACAAGTTCCCACAAAAAGGCACATTTTCAATCGAAACGGTACTTCCAACGACATTTTATTAACTGAACCGGTACCTCCAATTCAAAACACCCTTTCGGCTCAACCGAATAGTTACTTCCAATTCGAGACAGCCTTTCGGCTCAGCCGAATCGGTACTTCCAATTCGATACACCCTTTCAGCAAAGTGAAACAACTTGATCCGAAACGGCACTTTGACCATCTCAGGTGACCGAAACGTTAGACTAATTGGAAACCAACCTTTCGATTCAATTCGAACCGACTTGGAACTTCCAACACTAACATTTGTTTAATTTCTTTCCTTCTTTCTTATATATAGAAACAAAAAAAATAACCCATATTATATATATTATTATTATATATAAATATATATATATATATACAACAGTGAATACAAATGGACTTGGACAACAACAAATCTTTGGCCTAATTACTACTAACTCCGTACATTTCATTATCAACGCCTTTACTGCATTAAGCCCTAAGAAAACATTATTATTTACTTGTATTTCAAGAGAAATACGAAGCAAGAATTGGTTAATTATGATTTTGTTTTCGAAAAAAAATCCAATTTGATGCATATTGTTCGACCATCAATGTAGAGGTCGAACACTCATGGCATCAATGTAGTGTTCGACCTTGAAGTCTTAACACCCGGCCTATTAAAGTCGGAATCAAAACTTGATCCTACTTAAATTGGGCTTTATTTTATTCCTTTCGAGTAATGTAAATCTTTTTTTCGCAGATCTCAGTCAAATTTTTAGTACATGTATTTTTTCCATAGTAGACATAATAAGTGTTAACTTAAAATATGTATTAATGTAATTGATCATGTCGATAATTAATTGTTTTCTACAACTCTTCTTTCATTTTTGCTTTAATTTAAATAATAATAAAATTCTCACTAAATCCAACATATCATAATTAAGGTCCTTGTGTCTTTCCAAATCTTAAAACAATTAAAAAAATGAAGAAAATTAGCACAAATCATTTTACAGGTGATATTTGGTGGCTCTTAAGTGTTCAACTCTCGAGAAATATTTCATCACATAAAGCATTAAAATATGTGTGAATAGGCTACGAGAGTTAGACTTTCGAACCACCAACTGTCACCTCTTTAAAACCATTAAAGAAAATTAAAAATTGTAGTGTACAAACTTTATTAAGGGAGAGTGACACATTGGCGGCATTAGGAACAGATGTGACCCCACGCATGCGAAATCGCACGTGGGTGTCCTTTTAGCGATTGGCTCTCACGACCCGCAAAGAGTCGCCGTCGGCACAGCTGGCACACCCTATGACTTGTTTTAATCTGCTGTACAAAGGAGTACCTTACCATCACTGCACCACTTCACCAAACTTGTTTTCTTTCTAGTACCAAGATTAGGAAAAAGCGTTGTAAAAAATCGAGTTTAATGGTCCTAATATTTATCTTTCTTATACAACAAGTTATATTAGGTACAATCTCAACATACACTTTTGCAAAAGAGATAAATACAAAATATATACTCAAACTATTGAAATCAATCTGAAATATAATTACCCCAAAATCAATCATTGTTGAATCTTAATTTTAGAGCGGAGAATAGTTATTGACGTTTTTATGTTTCCAAATCTTATGTTTAGACCAAAGGAAGGTTCATGAATATGATGTTATTTAAATGGTGCTTTTGTCTTCACATGGATTAAATTTGATTTATTATAACCTATGATGCATGGATACTGATATAGCGGCACGACACGACACGGACACTAGACACGATATTTTTCAAAAAATTAGGACACTACACGGCTCCGACAAGAATGTCAAATATATATATATACATAACATAAATTAGATATTGATTTTAATTTCAATATAATTTGTTAGAAAAATAAACTATAAAATGTTGTTTACTTGTTTATTGTTAAATTTGTATTTTCCTTACTTCTATGTAAATCTCTATATGTTTGAAAAAATTTAATTACTTATTAACAATAAGTCAATAACGAATGCAAAACAAAAATATAAACAGTTACAAATTACAAAACAATTACAAATACAATCAAAGTATCAAATGCTCAAAAATTAAAATTAGGATTTTTGTAGTTTTTCTATTTACAATTGGAACCCCACACTTATTAAATCTTTGAGGAAAACTGCCAACCGTGTAATGCCGTGTTGGACACGCATTTGGTCGTGTCCGATACGGTGTCTGAATGGCTTTTTTATTTTTTTAACCATAGACACATATTACCCGTGTCCGCCACATGAAAGAGTCGTATCGGAGACGTGTCGTGTCCGACACACGCCTGACACCGTCCGGAGATAATTTTCGAAGTATCCGTTCTTTATAGATTATAACTTTTTTGATCTTTACTCTATGGTTGGTGAAAGATGCTAATGATTGATTTACCAAGAGGTTATGGGTTCGACTCCTTCTGGATGCATGTGGGTTTTCTCTCTACTTGTATTAGTAGTTTGTTTGTAATAGTTTGTAGCTTACGATTGTATTTGCTGATGATGCTTACTTGTAATAGATTCTCTTGCAACCGATGTATTATGATGTTGTAATCGTTCCTCAAAAAAAAAAAATCTGTTGGAATGTTTGATTATTATATTAAAAAAATATATATATATATTATTAATTAAAAAACATGTCTATTAGTGAGTGGCCATATCTAATAGTCATCTCTTTTAGGAAGAGTGTTATCTTAAAGTTGTAACTCTTTTGAATCAAGAGTTGTGTCCTTCTATAATAGCTTTCTCAAATTCTATATAAACACTCTTAATGCCACCAAATTGTGATAAAAAAAACGTAATAAATATATACACAATTCTCCTACAATTTTTTCTTACGCCACTTTCAATGAGTTCTTGAAGGGAGACTTTCGAAATTGTTATTCGTAAATCTCGATGGTTTTGTCGTATCCTAGAAGTGATTTGTCATATAAACAGTAGCAAACGAGTAGTGGGGGCAAATATCACTTAAAAGAAAGTGATTCGTACACGCTTCGAAACCATGTTTAAATTATATTTTCTTCATTCGTTTGTATTCTCCAATATATAAAAAGATCTCCAACAAAATCAAATTTAGATGCTCCTGATCAATTAATCATAACCATAGTCAAATGTATGATTCTTTTTCCTTCCAATTTAGAAAAATTCCTTGACGTGACCTAAATAAAGTTCACACTAATAAGTTTAGTTGTACTTAATTGCGTTAAATAATATCTAAGTAGAATTTTATTTTTTTTCATAAATTATCTAAGTAGAATTATGTTTAGCGTAAAGAAGGTACGTAGATAGATATGAAGATTAGTTTGTGACAAACATTTGCTAACTTGATCCCTCTTTAGTTTTTATAGTAATGATCATATATAAGCCTTTTATTTTTATAATTAAAATTAATAAGGAAAAACGACCCAAATAGAATACTAATTAAATATTTTTAACAATGATTTATATTTAAAACTATTTCGTCATGCCATATTTATTATTTTCGTATATATGAAGCAAGACAATTTTTGTTAAAATTTCAATCAATTATAAACCACTTTTCATATTTCTGATCAAGTTATGAGTATATTTTCCCTCTTTATAATTAATAGGGGTAATTGCATAAAACCCCCTTGTGCTATTTCGAAAATATTAAAAAAAATTATGTGTTAACGAAATAGGCTAATTACCTCCCTGTGTTCTTAAAAAGTGTGCAAAAAGCCAAATTCCATTAAAAAACGAGCGCGTTTTTCATATTTTTCACCTTTATTGACATGCTCATTTGTCATTTATATACTCTTCATACTTTATAAAAGGTAGATAGTGTTAATTCACCCAAAAAACACATATTTTCTTCTAGTATTTTAACAAAATTTGGCTTTTTTGCACACTTTTTAGGAACATTAGGGGGTGATTAGCCTATTTCGTTAACACAGGGTTTTTTTTAGCATTTTTGAAAAAATATAGGGGATTTTATGCAATTATCCCTAATTAATACATCTAACTGAGAGAAAAAGTTATACGGTATTATCTTTTATCATTTTATCAGCTAATATTGATATGATAATTATGTAAATTGAATTTATTAAAATTAAAAGAAGTGGCAAATAGTATAAGAAATTAACTATACTCAACGATTAAAAATTCAGAATAAAACGAGCTGTTGACTCCTCATTAAGCATATGATATTGTCATGCGTCAAACCCAATTTGATTTATTAATCTAGTAATCTTCTCCATGAGATGCATGTTTCGATTGTACCATAAATACAAACGTACAAGAAGAAGAAAACAAGTTGCGTGTGATCCTCATGGAATGTGCATGGCATGGGATACAGGGACGGAGCCATAATTTTGATATGGGGATGACACCGAAATGTTAAAAATATTAATATTTTAATATTTATTTTACGCACATGTTTCAGTTCAATTTTTTAAAATCAATTAATAATTGAAACACAAGTGACCAATGCAAATATTGTTTTCATTATTGACGCAAATTATGATGTTTCATATTTCAAAAATATACAAATCACTGTTAAATAAAACATATATGCTATTTGTTTTTTTATAGTTTTGGGCATCCTAAAATGTGTTCGACCATTTTAGTCTATTGCTTAGTTAACATATTTATATGAATAGTATAAATATCTAAAATTCACAAAAAAAACATCAACTACAAGAAACTAACATAATTAAACTGAAAGAAAAGAGCTGTTAGAGTATATGCCCTCGAATGCCATAAAGATGATAGATTTATAGGGCATAAACATTGTAACTAAACTATGATTTTTCTATTAATATAAGACAGTTGATTGTTGTTTTCTTATAGACATTTATAAGGTGTGAATAAACAACGTAAAGTCCTTGATGACAAGGCGAACCTTCTACCTCATATGGGATAGGAGGAAAGGCACTAGAATGGTTTGACCATTGACATTTAAAAGGGTTCGCAAGTCTAAGAAATATTGATTGGATATCAATAGTGAATCAAGACTTATATGATGTAAGTTTCGACAGAGAAAGTGTCAGTCGTATACTATGAAAATGGTAGTGGGAACTTATATCATAGACGTGTCAGTTGGACTGATATGTTCGAACACGGCTCGCATCAATTCATCACATGGGTATTCACTCATTGACAATCAATGATGAAACTGATAAGTAGTGATAGGCACGTGTAAACCTCTGACCTAAGAAATCGAGTTGAAGATGTACTTGTGACATCAAGTCTGTCATTAGAGTAGTTAGATTCAAATCACCTGTTGGTGGAATCGACCTCGAAGTGCGACTTGATGGGCAAGTAACATTGTTAACTGATTTGCAATATGAAATTTATTCTCTCATAAGTGAATGAGTAAAATATCCTATGCGATCATGAATAAGTGAGGATGAAAGTCTTTGGCCAAAGCATTTAAATACCTCGACTTATTATGAGCTTAGGCATATGGTCAAGTTATATGAGTTTGACTTTAAACCATGACTCTTACTTGACTGAGATATAAGAATAAAAGGTTTATACACGTACGGTATTCACGGCGTAAAGATTTGGAATGATCCTATTCATTCGTTCTCAATTGGGTTACGGTGTGAACCACGAGACTGGCTAGGTGTCACTCACACCCCTTTGGATTCCTCCCAATTGCCTTTTGAGACGAACCTAAAGAGTCGCGCTTAAAGGAAGTGCAAAAGGAAAAACATGGAAAAAAGATTTGAGAGAAATTCACGGCATTGGATGCCTTAATTAATTAATTAATTATTGGATAATTTAATTAATTAATTAAATTAATGAGTTAATTAATTTCTTGGAGAAATTGAATTATAAATTAATTAGGAATTGAATTAATTGGATTATCAATTTATTTATTGGATAAATAAATTATCCGATTAATTAATTAGCAAGCAAGACGAAAGCCCGAAGGCTTCCGAGCCCACTAAGGGGCGGCCAAATAGACGCTCAAATGGGGCTCTTGCATGCTAGTATTATTGTTTTATAATGATATAAATATATCACAAGGTGAAAAATAACACAAGGCAATTTACATAACTTTCTCTCCAAGAAAAAGTCTCTCACCTCTCTCTCTCTCTCTAGCCAACTTTGACAAGGAAGAAAGGAGGAGTTTTTTGTTTTTGATTCCGGCGTCACGAATTAGAGACGTTGGCAAATTCGGCGTTAGAGAAAAGGATCACGTTCAGAAATCAACATACGTGAGAACGGTAATTTTTCTATACACAATTAACACACGAGGATTAGAGATGATTCGGGCTTTGGGAATTAAATCTACTTTCCGCTGCGTTTTATTCGTATAATTCCCAACAAGAGCAACATATTTTGCAAATTCTAATCACATTGTTTACACTATAAAATAATTTGGGCTTTCGAATTACAGAGCTCAAATAGCCCAAACTGTAGAAATTCGAAAAGAAGAAAATTGGGTCCACATGTAGGAAAGATAATGCCCAATAAACTCAGAAAATGGCAGAAATGTAGGTTGGGTTGATAAAAACCCAAGAATCGAATTGGAGAAGACGAAAAGAACCTAAAAGACAATAATATGCATTCAAGAAAGACGAGCTAAAATAAGAAATTTAAAAGAAGGCAGTTGAAGGCGGTTCCCGATGAAGAGGAACATGGGTTCCCCAAAGACGAAATATATGTGGCCAAGAAGGAGAAGAATAGACATCGTCAGAATCACAAACTTCTACAGTTTCATTTTCTTAAAATTAGCTCTAATATTAGGAGTGGTTCATAGCGTAAATTAGGAGTAGCCGTAGAATAATGTAACAGTTGCTTGTCTAGAATCTCCGGGATTCGGTTGCAAAGCTTGTATCCGCAGTTTATTTGTAATCATCACGATCGAAGACTCTCATGGAGGTATAAATTATCTTTTTTCAGATTTAAGTATTTGATAGGTAATTTTATCTTGACTTGAGTTTTCCGTTCATTATTCTCGTATTCGAAAGCAACAACTAAGAATTTAGTTAAAGACTTGAACCACCGTTTAGCAAATCGAACGCAAGGGGTTGAGAGATTATTCTCGATCGAAAACTCTCATGGAGGTATAAATTATCCTTTCTTCAGATTTAAGTATTTGATAGGTTAATTTTATCTTGACTTGAGTTGTTTGATTCATTGTTTCTATACTCGACATTAATAACCAAAGAGTTAATTAAAGACTTGAACCACCATCCAGCGTATCGAACGCAGGGGTTGAGAGATAATCTCAAGTTATAGATTATCACGGGGCTCGGAACGAACATTCAGATCCACCTCATTCTGATTTGTTTTATCGCGAAACACATACAATTCTTTATTTTATATCTCAATGGTTAGTTTACCTCTTAATAAATCTGAAAAAATAAATTTAATCTCATCGTCAAGAAAGCGAGAACATTCAAATCACTTCAACTGAACAACAACAAAATTGTATGTTGCAAGTCAAAAAACATTATCAAATACTTATACCACATATTACCTATATATGATTTCCCCTTAATCTCCCAATTTTTTTCTTCACTATTCTATATTTATACTCATTTTTTATAACAAAAGACCCATGTTACTCACCATCACGCACCTTTCTTCATTTATTTTTCTTAGCACTTATATTTCACTATAAAGTTCTTATTTTATAGATGCTCATCATCTATTTGTTGAAATTCTTAAGCCAAATCAAATTTCTTGACTACAGTTTAGAGTTTAAAATAACACATTAAATATATAACAATATATCAATATTGTATTCAAATAATACGACACATTGCTAAGCTTTAGAATGAGAGAATTAACATATTTTGGTAGTATATTTAAAGGAAATGAGACCTAAAGTTCTTTATTCCTCTCGTTGTTTTGATAAGAACAGAAGAGGCAGTGTGCATTTACCAAAATCAAAATGCATCAGCGTGCTTTGGGATATGAACCAAAGGAAAATCTGATGCCCATAGGCTCATAATCTCATAAAATGGTTGATGGACTTTGAACAAATCATGGGTGATGAGAAAATGTAAAATTATAACAAGAATTCTAGCTTAAAAACTTGTTTATGTAGCTCACTGGAATGTCCATCAACTGAATCAATTGTTCTACTATGCGAATTTTGGGCTAGCTTGTGGGTTAGAAATGTGAAATTAAGTTTGCCTTTTGTTATTTTGGTTGGAGGGAGGGAGGGGGGAGGGGGCAAAAATACAAATTTTTAAAAATTCATACTTGAAAATTAAAAAATTAAAAAGTTGAGGGGGGGTGGTGGCACCCTCCATCCCCACTCCCCACCCTTTCGCTCCGTCCCTGATGGGATAGAGGTTTATTTCCTTACTATGAAGGGGCTAAGCATGCGGAGATCTTAGCAACTAACAAGGCGGTCAGATTGGAGGCATATTGAGGTGGAAGACGATTGCTCGTCGATTATCCTCCGTTTAAATCACATTGAAGAGGACGTGGCCGTACTTGGGTCGCTCACTCAACAAATCAAGTTTCTTTTCAGCATTTTGATTTCTTTCTTCTTAGTTAATTGTTTAGGTAATCAAGTTGCCCATTTCATTGCTAAATCAACAGAGGCGGATCAAGAGCCTGTTCTTGTCCTCCCACTCTTTCTGAGGATGCTATTTTATCTGACATTGCGTGACGGATGAGGACCATCTTTTGCCACGTGTCACTTTACGTGACATAGTATTTTTTAGCCAATTTTGGTGAAATTTGGGGTCTTCTGGAATTATGTCAATTTTTGGAGTTGGATTAGGAGTAGAAGTCCTAATTTAATTAGAACATGAGTCTTGCTATCTTTTTCTTTAAATTCCAGCTGATTTGTACTTCTTTTATTAATATCATTCACAATTGTTAATAAAGTTTATGTTTTTACAATTTTTTGAGTGCACTCAAATTTTATCCATAAGTTTGAAGACATGATCTTCAATTTTTACACAATTGATTGCTTTTACTCCGTCATTGCGCTTTTGAATTCGTAACATTAGTACCATTTCCGTTTCAAAAAAAATAAAATGTTACATACATATTAATCAATTTCACAATTTTTTGGGTTTTAGAACCGTAAGCACGGACCGTTGGATCAACAAATTAGAAGCAAAAATCAAATGAGAGCACCAAATTCCAACGTCCATACAACAGCAGATGACACCTCCCTCAGACCACACAAGATCCTCTATTGCAAAATGGTGTTGTATCTCTTATTGCATTCATTCTATGCATGACACATGTATAAATTTTTTCCTTAAATATATAAGTAATTTGAATTTTTACACTTATCATGTATAAAAAATGAATACAATAGAGGATACGATGTCATTTATAATAAAGGATCCGGATTGCCCCAGGCAGCCAGTAAAAAATGTGACAATCACAAAACTTACAGTGTCTCAGAACCGCCAATCATTTGTAATGGCATTTTCTGTCTCACGTTAACATTGCACAGTTGGCAAACGAGTTCAGACAATCTATCCAACTTTTCGTGTTAAAACTCATTTATATATATATAAATATATATGTGTATATATATCTTCACCACTATCTTGCTATGTTTTTTAGAAATCCCATTTTCACACGCATGTACGTACATTCTCGTATGTATATCTATATAAAATGCTGAAACCAAGTTCTTGAACCTTCATTTCATTATAGCAGAGAGAGAGAGTATAATAAAAGAAAGAGAAAAAAGAGAGGAAAAAGAGAGCCAAAAAGGGCTCGCTGAAATGTATATGATATTCAAGCGTCTGATAATCGGTGGTGAGATTGTTGAAGAAGAAGGTGAGTGGGAGAAGGAAAGATAAATAAATTATAAGCATTTTCAGAAGAAAAAAGAGAAAACCGCAGGAAAATTATAAAGTGGAAATATCAAGATTCAACCAGATTCATCAGTTACCGTATATACACCCGGTAAAACTTCTCCCCAGATTCTAATTGATTTGATTTCCATTAAACCCTTTATTTATTTCTAGCATTTGAATTTCAAAATAAACTATATATCAGTTTCTCTTCTTATTTTCCCTGTATATATACATACATATATATATAGTGATTCAATATCTATTACAGTCTTAATGGAGATTGCAAAGCAAACACCAGCAGCAAAAGGAACTGAAATCGCATTTGCAAGATGCGAGTGTTGCGGGCTGACAGAGGAGTGCACGGAGGAATACATAAAGCGTGTTCGTGACCGCTATTCGGGCCGTTGGATTTGCGGGCTTTGTTCAGAGGCGGTGAAAGATGAAATAGTGAGATCAGATAAAGGGATTGGAAACGAAGAGGCTTTGAATCAGCACATGAGTTTTTGCAAGAAGTTCAAGAATCTGATGAGCCCTCCAAAGAATCCTACTGAAGAATTGATTTCTGCTGTCAAACAGTTGCTCCTGAGGAGTCTGGACTCGCCCCGATCCAGCCCGACGACGAAGCGTGGTTTGGTTCGATCTCAGAGCTGTCGTCCGGCTCTTGGATCTGGCCGTGCTTGAAAATTGATTGACTACAACAATTATTGAGTGTATGAATATTAGATTGAATAATTGCTGAGAACAATATATGTTAAGTTCTTTTAGTTTAATTTTAGTTATATCGAAGCATGTTAATTATTTCTGTTCCATTGGTGTCAATTTATGCATGGAGTGTTTGTATTACCAAATTGGTGACTCTTTTTAGTAGCTGTCACGGAAAACATATATTAAAGTTTCTAAATATTTTTATCGAAACTCTGGAAACGTTCTCATTTTTAAGTTGGTGGTAACTAAAATAGCGTGTAGTTTCGAAATTCTTCAGATTTAAACGAAGCATTTCTTTTTCATTCATTTTCGGTTTCCAACCCGAACTTTCAATTTTTTCAAGTATTCTAACAAACTTTTATTTGTAATTATTTGTATGAGATCTATTTGTATCATATTATTTTTACAAATTTAAAAATAATTGATAACATTACCATAAAATATAAGTGTATTGTAGTCTTACTTATTTGAAGTACTATATTCATCATCATTAATTATAATTAGTACCGTATTAGTCCGTTATGATAAGGGTCAGCCGCTACATAATAACTCTATATTGATAATATCAGTAATTATTTAGCATGGGCACCAAATTACAAAAGTAATCTATTTTGATTGATTCCATGATTTTTCAACATATTTCTTTAATTTTACTAAGTTTTTGCGTTATTTCCAAAATATTGTCAAAAAGTTTTCAATATTTACTACTTTAGAAATGAAACTTTGAACCTTGATGGAAAATACTAGAACAGGAATTTTTTTATTTAATTTAACTTAAATGAGAAGAAAAAGAACGATGAAAATGTGGTGGGGGCCTAAGGTTCCACTGCAGTGTAGACATTAAATAATGAATGAATGAAAATATCAGGTCTGATTTGTGGTGATGAGACTGTGACAATGTGCGGCTTCTTTTCATTAAACAATCTTAAATTCTTGAAGGGTTGTTTTCTATAATTATTATCTCTTCGAATGTTGTATAGAAGCATAAATTAGTTTGTTTTCTACTAGCACTATTATTTTGTGACTCTACAAGCAACAATTACCATTCTATTTGTGTAATTTGAACAAAAATTCTTCTATCCTGAGTCCTGGCCAATGAAATTGTTCGTGATTATCATTGATATTAGGGACGGAGCCAAGGAATCTCAACTTCGAGAGAAATTTTTTACCCGAAATTTCACCCTCAAAATCAAAAAATATTAAGCTTCCGCCTCCACCCATGTATTCGCTCCCATCCAAAAATTCTGGCTGCTTCCGTTATTGATATAGTGTAGCATATTAATCAGTCGACCATCTGTTTGTTTTTGCATTCAAATGGAGAATGTACAAATTAAGGAGTAATATGATATTTGTGAAGTGCATGAACATGAGGAATGGAGTAATAGAAGAAACGGGTCAAGTCACCATGTGATGGTCTGGGCCAAATGGTAAAAGTAAAGATCAAGATGAAAGCTGGTTCATAGCAAGAGCAAGAAGTAAGCTCGACAATTAAGCATATAAAAGACCTCATGAATCACCTTATAAAGTAGCTAACGAACAAGGTCACGAGTAGCTGGACACAAAGTTCGTAGGCATAACTGATGAATAAATAAAATGAATCAAGTCGACCACTATCCATTATCCCCTAAAATAGAAGAAATGATCCACACTTCTCCTCCACTCCACAAAAAACGCGCCTATACATTGACTTGAGGTGACACTGAAAGGGAATATAATTACATGAAATTAAACAAGCCACTATCATCAAGAATCTACATTACATAGTATCTCTTTCCAGCTGGGTGGTGGTGCTGGGGCTGGGAATCTCAATTGAAAAAGAAAAAAGAATATCTAATTTACCAAACAAATCTTGTTTTTTTTTGTTTTCTCCTTTATGGCTTATCTCAATATTATTTATTCAATTGTAGAAATTTCTTTTGAAATAAATTATATAGTGCCAAAAGCTAAAAAGAAAAGTAGTGGAGACTGTGTTCGATACATGGAAAACTCTTAGCTGCACCCAATGTGGGATCCATTTGGATGCACCGACACACATCAAAAAACAATAAAAAAAATCTATCATTTATTATTATATTGAATACACATTGTCTATTATTTTTTTATGTGTGTTGGTGCACCCAAATGGGTCCCACACCGGGTGCACCTATGAATTTTCCTCTACATTGTACGGCTAGTATATTGAGTTAGCTATAGAAGAACATATAGATCGTTAATCTTTAATAATAATTTGAATTTTTTTGCCACAAAAAAAAAAAATTCCAAAAGAAATTGATTGTTAATTATTCTGTTGGAAATGTATCAGGAAAGAAGCTAAGATTGAGTTTCAGAGAATTGCAGGAGCAGCAGCTTCGCCTTTCTATTTCTGGAAAAATGAGTTGATTATATATAGTACATGTACATTCATATGAGATTTGTACGTACCTTTAGAGGCTTTGTACTACATTTCTTATATTTAATTTAATTTAATTAACTCATCGTGCATTTTAGATGACTTCCACTCTTTATAATCAATCTTTTTTACTGATTTAAACATTTTATTATATACAAATACAGATAAATCTTCAAAAATATATAATTTTAATATTTTAAAATGATGTGTTCATGAAGAATAACCTTTTTCTTTTCATTGCCCATTTACTTGACTATTGATTTGGTTCGAAAATGAACTGGACCCTTACTACTCAAACACAATTTCAAAACTCCTAAATTGGAACTACCTGAATCAAAGGACCCTCGTTAAGGTCGAGCTGGGGTTGACCCCAACATAGACCCTCCGACGATGAAGTCTGTAAAGACTAAAGGATCGAGGTCACTATAATAAATATAGAATAATAAAAGACATACTATCAAGTTATAAATTGAATGAGGAATTTATAGGCACCATGTATGGATAGGGATGGAACACGTGTCACGATCTTCAAGCTCCATGTCTTACCAATTTGTGGCTGAGAATTTGGGTCTATCAGGTCGGGATGGTTTGGGTCAACCCGAACCCGAACAAAAACACGCGGACCTTGGCCTGTTTGGAGAATAAAGCTAACTTTGGGAGGTAATTTCGTCTAAAAAAAACCTATAAAAATAAATTTGACTGAAATACTGTTTTAAGTTGTTACTAAATTTGTACAAAAACATGCAAATTATTTACATTTTAAGATTTAAAATTGTAAAAAGTAAAGAATAGAATTTAGGGAAAATTACTAACCCCACCCCACCCTACCCACCCACCTCCAAACAAATCTTTGTATTAAAAAAAATTCATGAAAATATTTTTCAATCTCAAACCTATTTTCCAAACTTAATTCCAAAAATTTAAGATTAACAAATTTTTGAATTAAATTACCCTTCATTTATTAAGTTAAGAATTGATTAATTAGTTTTTTTATCAGATTTTTTTCTTTTAAAATTTTCAAATTGAATAAATTGTACAATACGAATTTTATTTTTTAATATTAAGTATTTTACACATTTTTATATAATTTACTATTTATTTTAATATGATAATTATCCAAAAATATATTTTTGAATTTTCTTAAAAAGAATAAAATAAATCTAAAAATTTAAGCTTAAAATCAATTGGTATCAATTATCAATACAAAAGTTTTAAGTAAAGAAATTTTTACACGAAACTACTATTAATTAATTTTTAATCTAGAAGGCTAAGGCCAATTAATTCAACTATTTATTAATATAAAAATTCTAAATAAATAAATTTATACACGAAACTACTATTGATTAGTTTTTAATCAGAAGGCTAAGGGCAATTAATTCTACTGATTATCAATATAAAAGTTCTAAATAAATAATTTCCTACACGAACCTACTATTGATTAATTTTTAATCAAGAAGACTTATGGCAGTTAAGTTTATGAATTTATTAACCTTAAATTTTGGGAATTTTGAGATGAAAAGATGATGGAATGACGTTTTGGATTGAAAAGTATTTTCAACAATTTTTTGGATATAAAAGTAGAAGTTTGTTTTAAGGGGGTTATAGTGTTAATCTTATATATCTCTACCTACTACAAATGCAAAGTAGTTGTGTTGAATGTTGATAAGCAATCTCCTAATAAATAACGTACAAGAATGAAAAACAGTAGTACAACCAGAAAAGTAAATCTCATCTCCGCCGTCCATTAAATTATTCCCATTAATCCATAAGATTCCATCCCCACCCTACAAAACTTCTCCTCACATTTCATCCTCTTCCTTGTTACCAATCAACAACTGAATTTCAAGAAGAAGAAGAAGAGAAGAATTAATCATATTTCTCTGCAAAGATGATGCACATGACATTTTACTGGGGAATAAGAGCTACAATTCTCTTCGATTCATGGAAAACCGATTCATACCTTAATTATTTCCTCTCTCTCTTCGCCTGCTTCCTCTTCTCCGTCTTCTACCAGTACATGGAGGATCGCCGCCTCCGGATCAAGCAATTCTCCGTCTCCAAGGCGCCGGAGCCTTCCTCCTCCGTCAACACGCCATTACTCTTCTCCAAATTCGGCGGCCGCAACTGGAGCGCCTCGCGATTCGCGGTGGCGATCTTGTTCGGAATTAACTCGGCGATCGGATACTTTCTGATGCTGGCGGTGATGTCGTTCAACGCCGGCGTGTTCATCGCGGTGGTGGTAGGGTTAGCCGTTGGCTACTTGCTTTTCAGGAGCGGCGACGAGGAGGTGGTGCTCGTTGATAATCCTTGTGCTTGTGCTTGATCGATTCTGACCTAATTTCATCTTTTTCTCCGTTCGATTCTCTCTCTCTCTCTCTCTCTGTGATGTTTGGATCTTGAATACTTGCGATCGAATCTTTTCAGCTGTGAAAGTGTGAACACATGTTTGTTGTAAATCTGGTGATGGATGAAAACATTACTCTACATATTTTCTGGATTTTTATTTTTTTCTGTTTATTACTATATGATGATGAGTAATTTTAATTTTATCTTCTTAATTGTTGGCGAATTGGAGTGAATTTCTATTTTTTTTTATTTCTGCATGATGAAAGTATTTCTGGGTGTAGTTTTTGGGGTAATTCAATATCGGCCAGAGTTCAATAGTTGTGAATTCTGTTCATCTTTTTCACACTTTTTGTGGAGACAACAAATAATACCGGGTCAGAGATATTGACACTTAGACTATTGAACTTGTTTTAGTATAGATTTTTCCGTAGTTTTTGTAAGTATTTACAAGTGGTACTGCAGTGAAGGTGGGAGTTATTTGTTGTTCATAGGTGGAAATTTGCTGCAGCCTGCACCCTGCAGATACAATGAGACAAGAGGATGGATTATATTATCTCAATTTTTTGAAAAATTGATGTTTTGGAGATAATAATTTGGTGGTAGAATGTCATAAACATCTACAAAAATAAACCTTCAATGACAATTCAACAACTCTTTTGAGGTAGAATACATTCAGTGAAATTCTACATCTGTGTAGCATATCTAAAAAGGGAAAATTCTATTCTGTTTCTGGCTCGATCGGTCTTTAATGTATTTCATAATTGGTTAATGTCGATTTCATTTCACAAAATGAATGACCAATTACAATGGGTATATAATTCACCCATCTTACGAAATTGACTTTCGTGACCGTGTTAGAATTTTTTTTTTTGGAAAGATCAATTTCATTAAGAAAAAAAGGATTTACAACTAATGTGCACAAGGAACTTCCTTGCCACAACCGAAAGCAACTATAAGAGAAAAAAAACATGAAATTCGATCTCACCAGTTCATGCTCTGAGAGTGTGACGTAATAGAACATCAAATAGTGTATTGTGATCCGTACAATGTACAATCTATTAGGCTTTCTATATTACCCTAAGACAAGTTATCAGTCAATGACTCCCAAATCAGTTGGTTTTAGGGCATTAGGTATTGAGATACCCCTGAGGACATAATCACTTAAGTAATATAGGCCATAGATTAATACATGGATCATTATACACCAATCAATGATATTATTCCAAACTCAAAGACATGAAAACTGATGATTATACACTAGTTTCATGTTTCACAAACCAAAAACACTAACACTGCAAGAAAATACACACAGGGCCAACCAATGCCACGTTTAAAACAAATAAAAAAAATTGACATTCTACCAAGCTATTCTCCAAATGCGTCGAAGAGCAACTGCTTGTAATGATTCACTTGGAGCTATAGTAATAAGCCGATTTCTTGTAACTTGTAAAGCTTGAAAAGCAACTGACTCAGAAGATTCCACTTTATCTTTGAATACTCTTGAGTTTCTTTCTCACCAAATCATATACACAATAGAAGCCAATAAAATACGGTAAGCCACATTAATCAAATGTTTTCCTCTCCATTTACTTGACACCCTCATAATACCAAGATGCCAATTGTTTGCTGGCCAATCCCTTTTTACCTGATTCTTAAGAATAAGAAGACAATTTTGTGAGAAAGAACAATTAAAGAAAAGGTGCTCATGTGTTTCAATAATATCATCATTACATAGTACACAAAAACGGTGTATTTGTACCAATCCAAGGCTTATCTCTAGTCGATAGTCTTTCTCTAATAGCTAGCCATAAAATAAAATTATGTTTAGGAATCTTACCTGGTCCGCGAAGAAGATGAGACCAGATTTTAGGTGTGTCCCAGTCGCGTAAAGCTTCCCTAGCCATGGCACTCGTGAATTTTCCATTAGAAGCTGTTTTCCAGATGATCTTGTCCTCATTTCCTCTATGAATATTAGAACTTTGCCCTGTTTTAGCTGCACAAATATAGTCACTCCTCGAACTAAGAAGTTCAAAGGAGAATACTCCAAACGACAAAAGGAGGCGAGTGAACTTCTAATAAGCAACCAAAAAATGCAGAATTCGAATAATATGTTCCCCATAGCTCGTATGTAGCTTGGTTTTGAGCAATTACTAGCTTTCTTCAATTAAATTTACTAAATATGTAGGCGAATGCATCAAAATCAATACTAATATTCAAACCAATGTCAATAGTTGCATTATGGAAGGCAGAATTATATGCTGTTCTATCCTTCTTCATGCATGAATCATGATGACATGTCTAGAAATATTTCATATGGCTAGCAATCAACAAGTCGCTTTGGCCGAGTGGTTAAGGCGTGTGCCTGCTAAGTACATGGGGTTTCCCCGCGAGAGTTCGAATCTCTCAGGCGACGTAGACTTTTTTATTCTTTTTTAATCAATTTTGTTGAGAATGCTGTAAAAAATTGAAGTTAAAATCCTCTTTTTGGTAATTGATTTAAGTTGAATCATGCTTGAATATTGCATTTAAGAAATGGCTGCTGATAAAGCCAGAGCAAATCTCCTAATGCCAGAGCATAAAGATGATTTATTTCTCTTAATGTCACTTTTGCCCCTAAATGATATATATATATATGGAGAAAGAAAGAAAAGTGGCCTTCGTGATTGTACCCCACCAGAAATAGCAAATTAGCTTAACATCTTGAATCCAGGTCCATCTTCTGGGAATCGCAGATGGACTTTGGATCGTGATCGTGATCCCCAAATATCTGTCTGTTTATCCTCACTTTTCACTCTCCCTCCGGAAACAATAAATTCGTTTTTCATTTTCATTTTGCATCTTCACAGAATCCTCATTCATGAGAAAATCGAGGAAGAATTTAAGATTTGAGCTTTCCCTATTTTAATAAGGTCTGTGGAATTCTATTCTCCTAGATTCAGTGAAACACTTGCCATGACAATGATCAATTCGAGTTTAGAAATTAAAATTAGTATTGTTGTATATTTTTGCAACCCAATTTATTGGGGAATTTCTACACACTAATGAAATCGTAATTCACTCGATAATAAGAACAAAGTGTAAATTGATTACTAATTTAATATGAACAAAGGAATAGATTAATAAGTTCTTAGAGGCGAGAAATCAAAAATTCTTTTTTTTTTTGGTTACAAAATCAAATTTTCATCCGTAAAGATTCTTATAGTGAGCATTTTTAGCAGAAAAAATGGTGAATTAAGAGACATAAGAATATAATGGAGAAACTGGGATGTTTTTTTGTTGCAGAAACTGGGATGGTGACACAGTGATGAAGACGGTGGGGAAATGGAATCTCTTTTTAAACTGAGGGTAAAAATGTCAATTAAAGATTTTTGCTCTGGCATTAGGAGATTCGCTCTGGCGTTATCACCAAATGTGTTCATTGCACTAATTAAAATGGCTCTGCCCGACAATTTTCTTCTTCTTACTTTCTTGCGGATTCATCGCAATTTTCTTCTTCTTGTATACTTTCTTGCGGATTCATGGCACTCCACATTTTTGTTAAAAGTACTTCATATCATTAAATTGACTATAATGCTCCTTATTGTATCATATTGAATTCTTATTGATATTAAAATGTGAACTGAATAATTTCTTCTAAATAAACTCTTAAAAATATTTTTTGATTTTTTTTATGTGAAAATAATACCAAATAAAATTGTGTTTTTTCTTAAGCATCTTTTTGAAAATAAAAAAAATATCTATTTTTCATCAATGCAATAAGATTAATTATCTTGCCATGGAGATTGTAACCCCGATATGATTTTATCGAACTCGTTACATGATATGTGTTGCTCATTTGCTCTATAGTAAATGTCATAATTTTTTTTTTAAATATTGAAAATTAATACAACATCAAAGGCCTAAAAACTACAAAAAAAGTAAAAATAATTGTCAAATCATATTACACTAAGTTAGTATTGGTGAACTCAATATATCCGCCTAAAATAATACCTAATTTTATTTTTTGTTAAATTTAAGGAAAAAATAATTGTCAATTTTATCTAAATTAGAATTACATTTATTCTAATTTGATCCTAAATAAATAAATAAATTTTTAATCATATCTACGAACCTTTTTTTTTACTTATTATTTATGGTTGTTATTTGTAATTTTAAAATTTTAAAATTATGAACTATCAAATTTTAAATGTGTATTCTACATTTAGTTAAAAAAATGGTTTAAAACTAGTCTGTCAATGAAAATGATAAGAATTATTTTAATAGACTAAAGGGTATTTTTGTTTATATGGTGAAATTAAAATTAAAATATAGTGTATTTAACAAAATAAAGAGTGTCTTTATCAATTCCTTTTTCCATTTTATACGAGAGTATGTACAGTTAATGATGAAATGCACCCTCAGCTTTGCGCTTCGTACTCAAGGGAATTGAAAGTACACCAACCATCGCAGTACAAATCAAATTTTCTCTTATAATATTCGTGTTACGTTTCCTGTTACACATATCGATATGTGACAAGTATATACACGAGCGGTTAGAATGTGGAGATAGAAAAAATTATGTAATATGGATAAAAATCTAATATTTCTCTCTTTACATCCCAACTGTGTATGTATACTTTTGTCACGCATCTGTGCGTGTAATAGGAAATGTAATATGAATGTGTAGGAGAAGATCCATATTGATCGCTTTAATATCCACACTTGAGCTGTCATTACAACTTACAAGCCATCTTGATAACATTGTGTTGCGTGCAAGGAACATGATAAAATTCTTATCCACTTCATTTTGCAAGTAAAACAAATAAGCACAAAAAAGAACATACCACCACATTCCTTCACAAATTATTTCATGATAATTCGTATAATTTATTTAGACTCTCTCAATAAAAAGATATAGGAGAATAATTGGACGTGATCATCACTATTTGTTTTTTTTGCGAAGCTTGTTATCATACGGCAACATTTGTTGACTTAAGAAAATTATATTAATCACAACTTACAAGTTTGAAAATTAGCTGATTGGATCTTATTACATTAAATATTATCATCCTGCGACGAACTATATGAAGTGTAATTTATTGTTTCAACTCTTTTGGAAAACAACTACTACAATTAAATAAGCTAGGTGACGTTTGACACAAATTATTCTTATAAAATAAAAAAACAAAGTTTGTTTGAATTTCTCTAAATCCCATATAGTTTTATGGATTGATGACGCACGAGTTTGCTATATATAAAATTAACCCCTTTTGTATGAGTTTGTTACAAATTCTGGTGCTATTTTTTTATTTTTTTTATTTTCTGAATTACAACAATGAGGACGTATGAAAGGAGATTTGAATATTTGGCCTCTCACTTAATAGTGGGAAACGATGCCCCTTTACCAAGGGATTATTCACCGTGATAACGTATATATAGGCATATAGCTTTTCCTTTGGTTTATCCCTTTCACGTGAACTTTACGAAGGAGTAAATTATTGTTAAGGTTATTAACTAACCAAACCTACCCCTTTCATTCTCAATATTTATTACTTAGTGAATCCAAAATACACACATATCTATATGTACCAACGAGTGTAATTAAACTTTATATTAAAATTTGGTATTTATCTCGTATCCTCCATTATATATGAACATGTGTAATTTTTTTTTCTGAAATATAAATATAAGTTGCAATTAGTGAAACCTGACGTTCATTTAAGCAATATAATAAAAGATGAAATATAAATTACAATAAAAATCCATATGATGTAACTTCCAGATAGATCGACTTTATTTCTACATACATCTCATAATCATGAGAAACACTTTCTAAATAGATCTGTCCAAACTGTTGGCATGCTTATATAATTGTTTTTATAGGCTTAATAATAAATGGAATATACACTATTTTATAACATATATATATATATATATTTCGGTACAATTTTATGATATATTTACAGGTATATGGTTAGCATGCATTAATATTAAGATTTGAATATTTTATAGTACGTGTTGGCTCAAATATTAAATGATTTAATTATTTCCAACCATTCCAATAAATTAAGGTGCTCATAAAGAAGTACTTAATCTTATATATTAATTAAGTCAAACACTGCTTTAATTCCATCAAGCACATGTCTGTATTCAGTTTTTGGACCACTTCTACGGTCAATGTTTTGATTTTGTCTAAAAATTCTATTGTATGCTCAAATTGCAGAACACTCATTAATCATGATTAATAGGTTATTCTGCGGAGGCACTTTAAAAAAATAAGATATTGGTGATAAAATATTAAAGTTGGCACTCATTATAATTTTTTGTGACGATAACTTTTGCTTTGTCACTAAAATAGGTTCTAAACGTTTATAATAACAAGATTGGAATAAAAATTGTTACTCTTGATAATTTAAATACAAGAAAATTGTTGTCACTAGTGACACATCTTTTATGACAATTTAGTGACAACACTATATATGTGTGACGAATTGTCGCTAGTGACAACTTTTAGAAAAATTATTGTCACTCAAAATTCTTATTGATAAAGGAAAAGTTATTGTCACTAATTATTTATATTTAGTGAGAATTTTATCATTATCACTTCATCATTTTTGTTATAGTGAGGGAGAAGCCAACAATATTTTTTGTACTCTATAACTCATTCTTTAATAGTGAAATTTTCTCCTCATCTTCTATGAACGTAGTCAATTATCGAACCACATCATCTTTTCATACTTTTATTTTGCTCTAAAAGTCAACTTTATATGCATTTGGTTGGGTGGGAAATTTATCAATGACAAATAATTAGCTTAAATTGGTCTGCACATATCATCGAAAGAACATGGCGGAACCAATATATATATAGAGACGCATACGTACGTATGCCATATATATATATATATATATATATATATTTGTTTGCATATTATTTCTCTACCTACAAAATTAAATTTCCTGTCCCTTTAACAAAACAGCATGGGCTCCTCCTGTCTCAGCATCGTTTCCTTGTTCGGCAGCTTCATCCGCCGCTCTCTGACGGCGGCGGGACTCTCCTCCCAAACGGTAGACATAGACGACGGCGACACCACCATCCACTTCTGGGGTCCCCCCGCCGCCACTTTCAAACCTAAGCTAGTCCTCATTCACGGCTTCGGCCCTGAGAGCATGCACCAATGGCGGCACCAAATCTCCTTCTTCACCCGAGAATTCGACGTCTATATGCTCGACCTAGTTTTCTTCGGTGAATCCTTCACGAAGTCTCCCGAAAGGTCTGAACTTTTTCAGGCGACTTGGGTAGCCAAACTCCTTGAAAAGCTCTGTATTTCTAGGTAACTTTAGTAACTGTTTGACTTCGTTAAGTTCAGTCTGTAATTTTTTTTATTTTTGTTTTGGTCAACCCATTTGGGTCCTAGATTAGGGTTAAATTGGACCTGAATCACCGTGGTATATAGCATTTTATTGTCTTTAATGTTATATAAGTATTTATTGATTTAGTATAATATTTTAGGTACTCGGTAGTGGGGACGAGCTACGGCGGAATGGTGGCGTACCGCATTGCGAAAATGTGGCCGGAGAGGGTGGAGAAGGTGGTGATCGCTAGCTCCGCCGTGAACTTGCGGCGGCGCGACAACGAGGAGTTGCTGAAGAAAGTGAAGATGGAGAAGATTGAGGATTTGATGCTGCCCAGTGATGGCAGGGTGCTGCGGAAGTTGTTTGGATTGGTTCTTTACCGGACTCCATATTTGCCTGATTTCATCCTCAATGATTTTATGGTCAGCCATTTTCCATATATAATTTCATTAATTTCTCCAATCTAAGAAATTTAAAATATTTCCAATGAATTTTCATTTATCAAGAGAAAAAATAATTTTTTTTTGTTATTAATAAATGGCCAAGAAGCATATATTAATTTTTCTTTTAAGTAAACCCTTGTACGTGATTTATAATATATATCAATCAACAAACAATTAAATACGCCAAAATTAATAATTTAGGAAATATACTCATGAGACTATATATATATATATATATTATATATATTATATAATTGTTAATTTCAAGTTTCGAGATATTTCTCATTTTCGGGGTACAGTGTACATGCATGCATTAATTGATGGTAGTTATGGCCAATTAATGGAAGAGGAATTTGATTTATCAAAAAATAAAATAAAATAGAGGAATTAGATAAATGTAACTGTCCAAATTGAATTATTGAGAGCTAAGCTCTTGATTTTAACACGCATCTAATTTTCCGTCAAATGTAATGGCTTGCTTTTTTAATTTAAAATTTACAAAAGAGCTTTCATGACTTTTAGAGTTTTGAGATAATTATAATCTATCGTACTATTTAGGGTTGATTTTAAATTATTATTTTTTTGGCGAGTAAACATTATATTGATGGTAAATTGGAAATGGTCCAGAAATTGTATTCTGAAAATAGGAAAGAGAAACTGGAACTCTTGGAAGGATTGACTATAGGACAGGATGACACTGTCAACATATCTCCCCTTTCACAGGTATATTAATTATGAAAACCTCTATATACCACCGGTTTCATACCACCGATTTTTCACCTTCTCTTGATTTAAAAAGTATGGATGAATTAAATTCATTAAAATCAATTAATTGAAAATAATTTCTTGCCAAAAGCAAGGGGGAGTGAAAAACCGGTGATATATAAAATGTGGTATATAGCATCACTATATATCATCTTGATAATTTATATTTAATTATGTTTCCTATTCCTATTTTCCTTTTCATTTATTATTATTGTTGTTGTTATTTTTGAAATAATTATCATTATTTTCAAAATGCAGGAAGTGTTGATTGTGTGGGGAGAGCATGACCGGATATTTTTATTAGACAAAGCCATAGAACTCAAGAAGTACTTAATCCATTAATTTATATATATTAAATATCATATATATACATATATATTAAAAATTCAGAATTTGATTATTTCAGCTAAACAAAAATTGGTTTCTATATGCAGATTGCTAGGGGAGAAGGCCAAATTAGAAGTCATTAAAAATTCAGGACATGTTCCCCAAATTGAACAAGCAGGGCAGTTCAACAAAATTGTCAACAATTTCTTGCATGGCCTCTCCTAATTTCATCTTTTTTTTTTACTTTTTTTTTCAAAATAAAATACTAGCTCATGACCTTTGAATCTTTGTGGAAAGTTATGCTAAAAAGCTTTCCTTATACAAAATGTGATGAACTGTATATATTAATGATCGATGTTGTATGGGTAATTCATTGATCAGACCGAGTCTAACGGTCGAGCGTGAAATCTGTGTCTATTTCTCCTACACAAATATGTGTGTGGAGGGATCGCACATAATATATTTAACTGAGTGGGAGATTTGTATTTACCAATATATGGGTTCCCTAACTTATGGGGTTTTATAACTTCTTCAAGCATCGATTGACCCCTAAAATAGTACTAAGAATAAACATTAAATTATTCGGCTAAATTATTTAAAATAATTATTAAGGTATAACGAGTAAAGAAATTCAAAAACCTTATGCTCCGTTGACTAATTCCCAGTTATTCGTTTACCTCATTGCCCCCTAATGGACATCAAATGCAAATAAGTTCAAAGTGTGGTACAATTCGAACAGTTAATTCATATTATTTGAGGGTGAAACTGAAACATATATAATTTGAACTCAATTTGTATAAGTCATCTCTTCTGTAGTAAAGTGTACTTTAGAAACAATAAAAAAAAAAAGAAAAAAAAGAGTAAAGTGTACTTTAGCTATCACTCTTTTAACATGTTTTGCATAATATTTTCATTTATCTAAATATAATATTTAATCGAGATTCAAAAGATTGTAGCCATAGGTTATCCTAACACTATTTTGTGTTGGCAACCAGCATATCAATTCAGATTTTCTATTGTAAATGATATATATTTCCTATTACATTAACTTTTATACATGACAAGTGTTCAAAATGCAAATATCTTATATATTTAAGGAAAAAATTTATACACTTGTCATGTATAGAAGTAAATGCAATAGGAGGTGCAACGCCATCTTACAATAGAAGATCTTGTGTACCGTGATATACACACGAGATCTTCTATTATAAATTGGTATTAAATCTTGTGTTAGATATCATACTTGCCCAACAAGTGTATATAATTCATAATTAATTTATTCAAGAAAATATTTTATACATATGCCATTCATATATAAAATGTAATAGGAGATTGCAACAACGTTTACAATAGAAGATATGAACTGCGTGATATAATAAGTAACTTAAAAGATAAATTGATTTACATAAATGCTACGGCTTAAATGTTACCTTCCTCAAGGAAAAAAATGAACTCCTTATTTTTGGCTTTCTTTTTGATGATATAAAGAAGATATGAAGGGCGCAAAAACACCCTCCCGATAGGGCTGTTACCTTTTAAAAAAAAAATTAATAAAACATTTGGTAATAAATAATAATCTTTATGTGGACCTAGCTTCTCAATAAACCCAATTGATCATAACCACAAAATGGCCCATTATATCAAGCCCTAAGCCCAAGCCCAAGACCAAGCCCAAGCCCAAGCCCAAGCCCAAGACCAAGACCAAGCCCAAATGACTTTATAACAAAGACCCAGCCCGCAATCATCAGAAGGGAATTTGGGTCGGGTCGAATACCCACCCAGAATTACTGTTCCCCATTGACTGGTCAAATCCTGTACGATCTAATACTATTTTAACCTGAACAAAACCTCCAAACAAACCCCTTTCTTCTTCTCTCTCTCTCTCTCCTCTCTCTCTCTCTCTCTCTTCCCACGGCCACTCTCCGGCGTCTGCCGCCGCCCTGCCGCCGCCTGAAACACTAACTAAAGTGGAACATCCTCTCCAAACCTACGGCGGATCACCACCATCGCCGCCTCCACAATTTGCCGATCGTCTCACCAGCTCCGCCTCGAAACAGACACAAAATAATCGATAGCGAACGAAGCTCCACCTACATTAGATCTAATTCCGCCGCAGCACCTCCTACAAGCTCCTGTAACTGACCTAAGCACCAAATCCGCCGCCGCTGAAAAGTCCGACGACCTCGTTTCGGCCGAGGTATGTCAAAACTATGCCATTCATGACTTCGCACTTTCATTTTATTTTTTAAATTAACTCTATGGTAATTGATACATACTCTAGGTATAAGCTGAACTGATGAAAAAGTCTTCCGTTTGTGTGCTGCATTTCACATGGTTTTTGTGTTTGTGCCACTGAAATAGAAATAAAAGCTGTATGTTTTAGACTTTTAGTGTAGATTGACTACTCTTGAATTGTATAATATCACATGGTACTTAGAAAACTGTATCTGGACATAGTAAACTGCTTCTACTAGAAAACTGTATGTGGTCATATTTTCCCG
Source organism: Buddleja alternifolia (assembly GCA_019426215.1). NCBI lineage: Eukaryota > Viridiplantae > Streptophyta > Magnoliopsida > Lamiales > Scrophulariaceae > Buddleja > Buddleja alternifolia. The sequence continues at coordinate 41,152,918 of CM033399.1, read as the reverse complement.
GTTACGCGAAATGTGGGCATCCTGAGCAATGGCTGTTAGGTGGGAGGTTCCGTATTTTTTGCTTCGAAGGATCAGAACAGGCAGCGATCAAGATTTTGAAAGGAGTAATGAGGCTTAAGGATGGACTGTTCCCTTGATGGCGGGGTTGGATATTTAAGGGAGTGATGAGGCTTAAGGATTTCAATTTCCAGCCGTTGAACCTTTTTTCGATTTTACTATCGTGAGATTCATTCTTAAGAAAAATGTGCTTTTATCTGTTTCTCATTACTTTCCTTTGTAAGTAGAAGGTGGGAAGAAAGATATGAACTTTGTATTACAGAATTTCAGACTTCTTTTAGTTTTAGTTGTTTTTGATCTGATTGTCTTTGGCTCTTTTTTATTCTTGATTTATTATTTCTAGTGAATTTGACTTCTTATTTTTTATAGTATTTCTCGCCATATGCACGAAAACCAATTTAAAGATTGAGGAATATAAAAGCACCTTCACCATCTTTTCATGGTTGTTCCTCTCTCAATTATTCAAGTACTTTGGAGTAGAACAAGACGACTAGTAGTCGTAGAGAAATATCGTCCCAACCTAGTTTAGAGTCAAAATGTGGAGCATAGCAAATAGTCTTCCTTTGACGCTTAAGATTTCAAGCACTGACTAGAGGTGGCTAATTTGGTTATGGTTAGGTAAAATTTGGTTTATTCTAAATATATTTTCCATTGGGTGACTAGAGACTATTGGGTCAACTCATTTGACTCTCTTTTCTGAAAAGGAAAACTAGAATAACATTTCTGAAATGCCATAATTTGTACCAAGCACCTGGTGCAGATTATAGATTGTACATTATTTTAATAATCCATAATCTTAATAGAACATCTTTTGACCTGCTTACTTTTCATGGGCCAAATAAGAAAAAGACCTAGTTATTGATTACTGAAATAATCTTTTGTCAATGCAATGGCTAGCTTATTTAGTCTGTAATCCAGAATGAGGTTAAATGAGCTGTACGAAAACTAGCATGTCCGAATGTTAATAAATTAAAATCCTTCCGTCGTCAAAGTAATCCTGTAATTCCCTAAATCATTTATTTGTATTGATGATATATTAGATTAGAAATTACTTCTTATCTTGAGTGCATATTTTATTTGCATAAATGTGCATAACAAGAAAGTAATGATCAGTAAGTTCATAATGATCTTTGTGCCTTTTTTATAAATTTTGGCTCAATCATGGCTTTAAACTCTTGGTTAAACTATGATAACTTTGCAATTAGGTACTGAATGGCATTACATAGAAGATTGATCGAAGGGAGTTGAGATTGATCACTGACAACAGCTTGATTATATATGGTATTTATGTTGTGTACGCTAATTGGTAATATGGGGTTACTCTGTAGTAGACATCGACATACTCAAGCTGATTGTGAAGAGAATGAGCAGGTCAATGTTCTTTCAAACATCTAAAAGTTTTTTCACTTCCATTCAAGTATTGTATTGCACAATATATTTTTCAAGGTATCTCATTTTGGCATCAATATATTTATATAAATTGAATTTCAGACTGCAGAAATAGAAAGGCGAATCGAGCAAGAAACAAAGGCGGAGAAGCATATTCAGAAACTTCTATTACTTGGTACCCTGACATGGAAACTGATTTTGATTCTGCTATTGGTTTACCGGTTTTGATGCAGTAATCAAATACATTGTAAAGAAGTTTCAGTTATCACTTCTGAAATGTATAAAAATTTATGATTAGTCCTTTTCGCAGTCTTCTACGTGGCCACCAACTTTGGCAGCGACATTAATTTTTACTAATTCATTGCAGTTTTCGTACTTAAAACGTCCACAACTTCATTCAGAATTATTGGTGTAGTCAGTACACCTTTTAACATTTTTCTCCTCATACTGTTGCTTGTGATTTTGTTTTTTCTCTTTCTTATTTGACATTCACGAAATGTGCTTTTTGGTGCTAAGGTGCTGGAGAATCTGGGAAGTCCACCATTTTCAAGCAGGCAAGATTTTCCTTTTCTTTTCTCTGTCAAGATCACAAGTTATTTAGTGCATACATGTCTGCATTTTTTGGTAGATGGCTCAAGTAGATAATTGCTTAAAAACGTCGTGCAGATAAAACTTCTGTTTCAGAGTGGGTTTGATGAGGCTGAGCTAAAAGGCTACATCCCAGTCATCCATGCCAATGTTTATCAGACAATAAAAGTATGAAATATTTGAAAGGGTGTGTTGGTTATTTCCCTTTGGTATTATGCAAAATACTTGTATCGTTGTTCATAATAGGGTGCACAAGTTTGCAAATGATATCAACGTAGATATTGGAGTTTTATGGATAGAATCTCATATTTTGAATTCTTCATCACAGATATTGCACGATGGATCAAAAGAATTGTCTCAAAGACTAGAAGATTCCACGAATTTCATTATAACTGATGAAAATAAGGTCTGCATAAATTTTTAGCAGCATAGTCCTCCTTCATAGTTAATTATTTGTTTTAGGACACAGCACACACATGAATATCTAATTAACAACATATGAGAGCCGACCTTAATTTCAAATTTTCTTCTGCAACAGCAAATTGGAGAGAAACTCTCTGAAATTGGTAGTAGGTTGAATTGTCCACCTCTGACTGAGGAGCTTGCACATGAGATCGAAACTCTTTGGAGAGATAGTGCCATACAGGTTGGTTGTTATTCATCTGCATGGCTTAGAATCATATATTTGCTAAATTTTTTGAGTTCTAGAATTAATGGAATCATAATTATAGGTTTATGTGGTTGAATTTTTTCATTGTGATTGGCAGGAAACATATTCCCGTGGCAATGAACTTCAAGTTCCTGATTGTGCAAGTTATTTTATGGAAAATTTGCATAGGTTGTCTGAGGGTGACTATGTTCCTACAAAGGTATGCTAAAACATGAGAGCTCGCATGCACATTTGTTCTCTAAGTGCAAATTACATAGACCCCTTCATGAAATCCTAATTACAAAAAACACTCGACGTTTGAGAAATTACCATAACTTTCCTTGTGAGTTAAAGCATATGCATATTACAGATTCACCCTTGTCAGTAAAAAGTAGATTGCAATTTCACCACCTATTTTTCGAGATGTCAGAATATGACAAGAGGTGTCTTGGTCATTTGCGAAACCTCAAGGGGTCGTGGTAATTACCCAGTGAGGGGGAGTGCATGTAATCCCTTTCTCTAATCCCCTTATCTAGATTCAGAATAAATCTTCTAGTGAAAAGCAATAGCATATTATCTGCTATTGGCAGCTAAAACTATCATAAGTCAGCACTAAAAGAACTAGGGGTGTTCACGAATTGACCGAACCGACCGCAAACCGAACCTAAAAATTCGGTTCGGTTTTTTTTTTTTTGGCCAAAATTCGGTTTTCGGTTTTGAGGTTCGGCCGGTTCGGTTAACCGAAAAATCGATTTTTTTTATTTTTTATTTTTTTATATAGTATAATATAGACCAAAAACTATAAAAAATGTGTTTTCTAGTGACAACTTATAGGAAAATAAAGAAAATGAATTAAAATTAGTCATAATTAAATTTCAATTATTTATTTATATCTATTTTTTAAAAAAATTTCGGAATTTCGGTTCGACCGAAAAATCGAACCGAACCGGTTCACTTTTTAATTTCATTATGTCAATTTTAGTTGGCCATGTTAAGCATAATTACAATTATAAATATATAAATGTATGCATTCCAAAGAAAAAGTGAACAACAATAGCCAAAAAAAGTAGGGAGAAAAAATATTTTTTTTGGTTCGGTTTTAACTGTGGGTTGGTTTTTTAACCGAACCGAACCGATTCGGTTTTTGGTCCGGATTTTCGGAAAACCAAAATTTCAGTTAACCGAAAATCCGGTTCGGTTCGGTTAAAAAAACCGACCGATGAACATCCCTAAAAAGAACTAGCAACAAACTTTCAGGTCATGCCAACTAAAAAGAATTTAAAAGATGCAATAAATTGGACATAGGTTCATTTTTTTTTATATGATCTGTTTTTATGTCAAATTGGTCAATTATGTTTTTATAATGGGAGCATAAACAGATTGTGAAGAAACTTGTTAAAGACATTTGTTTGAGGAATTCAAGTTGTGATATGGTTAACATTGCATTTTAAGGTTATAAGATCTCGTCATTTTTGCAGCCTTCTGTTCCATTCCTTTTCTTTTCTTATGTGTTCGTCCTCCATAATTAGTGTCCTTGTTGTCATAACTGTTGAAAGTATGTTTCTTTAATTTCTCTCATGATGTAGGAAGATGTTCTTCATGCCAGGGTTCGCACAACCGGTGTTGTAGAAATCCAGTTCAGGTAACTACTGATTTCCTCTCCTGCCTGTATCATAGACCAAAGTTTTAGTTTCCATCACCACATAATGATTTTTTTCGTTTCATAACTGAACGGTGTCCTTTCCCTGCTCATTAATGAGCCAGAAGTTTTTTCACCCACCAACATAACGATTTAGTGTAAAAGCACTTGAAATTTTTATCATGGTGTATAAGTTTTTTAAAAGTTGACAATCCGTCACTATCCATGGCTCTATGCCTATCTCTCTTTCATTTTTTGCTGTCAAGAGTAGAATATTCTGTTTCCTGCTATATACATCATCATCTTTGAAAGTACAAGTGATTGAAATGAATGTGAAGCACTCTAATTATTTAGATGTTTGCAGCCCAGTTGGAGAGAACAAGAAAAGTGGTGAAGTTTACCGGCTCTTTGATGTTGGAGCCCAGAGAAATGAAAGAAGAAAATGGATTCATCTATTTGAAGGTGTTACCGCTGTGATATTCTGTGCTGCTATAAGCGAGTAAGACTTATATTACTTCCTCAGGTGCTCTGAAAAAGAAAATAAAAAGAAATAGCACTTATATCACCTCATTCATCATAATACATTTCTTGAATTGTCTACATTTAATTATCATGCCGTTTACTTCGATTCTTGAACTGAGACAAAAATGATTCTATATCTCATTAGTTGGCTCAGTTGATATAGTGATAACATTGTAACTTGTACAACGTCCCATAACAATATTTCAGGTATGATCAAACTCTCTTTGAGGATGATAACAAGAATCGAATGATGGAGACGAAGGAACTTTTCGAGTGGGTTCTGAAGCAACCTTGCTTCGAGGTTCTGTCCATAACACGTTACAAGACTGTATCGTAGTTTTATTTGTGATGCATCACTAATTGCTAATTTGTGCCTTTTTCTTCCATGCAGAAAACTTCATTCATGCTATTTCTTAACAAATTTGATTTATTTGAAAAGAAGGTTCTGAAGGTAAGTGAACATATGATTCTCAATTCTTACGCATTGGATGGCATCCATAAGATTGGGATCATATTGTTCTTTTATGCAGGTCCCACTAAATGTATGTGGGTGGTTCAAAGATTACCAGCCAGTTTCAACCGGGAAACAAGAAATCGAGCATGCATACGAGTAAGCATTTATTCTTGGCCCTCTTTTTGGAGTCACCAAATATTTTCTGGGTAAATTACATAGACAGCCCCTGCATGCTTTAATTACGAAAACACCCTTAACTTTAAGAAATTATCATAACTTCCCCTGTCAATAGAAAACATATTACATTGCCACCCTGTTTTTTGAGTTATTAGTATTTGACAGGGGTGTTGTGGAAATTTGCAAAACATCGGGGGGATGTAATTATCCCATGTTTTTAGTCCATGTGCTCTAAATTTACTGAGAAATGATAATCCTTTGCACTCAGGTTTGTGAAGAAAAAATTCGAGGAATTGTATTTCCAAAGCACTGCACCTGATCGTGTTGATCGGGTTTTTAAGATCTATAGAACCACAGCCTTGGATCAGAAACTTGTGAAGAAGACTTTCAAGCTGGTAGACGAGACCTTGAGAAGGCGAAATCTATTTGAAGCTGGACTATTGTGATTGATGGCTGAGAAATTTCAAGGAGAGAAGCATCAATACCTTAAAGAAGAGTTGTTCAGGTTTTTGACAGCTGAGATTGGGACATTCTTTGTCCACAAATTACATAGTTTGGGTCTTTCATATGCTGTTATATTTTAATTGTAATTTAGAAAGAAAAAAAAATAACTACTTGTTATTGACTTTGTTGGCTTAAAAACATCCCAAAACACACATGGATGGGTTTTTTTTCATTAACTTGATGATAGTCTCTGATATTTATCATCTGTAAATGAGGTGATTAGGCTGTAAATCACATTCATTTTGGACCATAATTTACTATAAAGTGTTTCTTTGGTATCCTGGAGTAGCTTTCTTTACTTGGTTTATTTATAAAGTGGTAAAAAACATTAACCCAACCGAACTTTTCGTGTTTTTACAATGTTTTATCTAAATAATTTTTCGTTAAACATTTTTAGCTCAACCCACTAGTTTTACGCTTTCCTATCTATTAGCGTATTTCAGCGGAGTATTCCGCTGGAGTGGAGTTTAAACAAACTGTTTTTGATACTTGTTTATCCAAACAGTTTTTGTTTACACTTTTTTATTCAAATTTTGTGTTTTTTTATATTTTTTATCTAACTCCGCCGTTTGTGGTGAATTTCTGTTGGAATATTCCTCCGGAATATATTAATAGATAGAAAAGTGTAAATTCTGTGGAGTTAAAATAAAAAATTGCAACAAAAATAGTTTAGATAAAAAAGTCTAAAACGTCAAGATCGGGTGTGTAATGGTTTTTACCCTTTTTATAAAATTATTTCGTGAAAAAAATGAGTATTTGTAAGAAACTTTGTTATGGACGGCAATCGACATTCTTGACCGAATCCACTTGGATTTTTGGTATTTTTAGTTTGTATCTTTCTATTCACATGTTGATTGTTTTTTCCATTTTTATGAAAGTCGCTAGAGGACATAAACAAGTTGCAATTTTGCACCATCACATGGAACTTCGCAAATGTGCCTAACTTATTGGACCCAAATTATGGAAAATTCATGCGTGGAAAAAGAGAGAATTTGACCAAAACTTTGGAGGAAGAAATCAAAATCATGAAGAAATCAACATAAGCTTGAGATCTAAGCATCTTCCCTATGTTGGTTTTTCTATTTTATAGATATTAATATATAATTCGATACCACAATTTTTTCTAATTTTCAATTCAGAACCTTGGTCAATATTGTAAAGATACTTCAAAAAAATAATATTTTTCTTTTTAATAAACTCAAACTGTATGCGTAAGAAGTAAGAACAACGTCACGACATCCATTGTCAATGGTACTTATGAGAAGTAAAATATTTTCATACTTCACCGCTATTCTATTATATTAGCATAAAATTCTCTTATATACTCGATATTGCATATTGTATATCAAATAATATAAATTAAGTGGCACTGGTACATAATATTTAGTATAATTGACGTGATTTAACTTATATTACGTCAGGTGTACGCAAGCGTTCCCCCATATTGGCAAAGTGTTTGGGAATTGGGATAATAGAATCTTTGTGAAGGAAAGTGGGCGAGATTTGGTGGCTTTTGGAAATTCGCCTCTTTGGTGATCTACACCATATATGCACTCATACATGTGCCTATTATATATATATATATATATATATGATGATGAAAATTATCTAGAGAGTTTGAGAGCCCTACTCCCAATAGCTCGGTATGACCCTGGAAAGTGAGGGTACTCTGGCCAAAGACAGTGATGGGATAGGTAATAGGTTGGTCATAAAATTTGTTTGACGGAAAGTGAATGTGAACAGAAAAGAGGGGCAGAAACACGGAGAAGAAGGAACCAAGCTGAAATCCTGAATCTGCCCAAAATCGACTAATTTTATTATTCTTATTTAAATTAAAAAAAACTCAAACAAATATAATAGTCACATTATTCTAGAGAAAAAGAACAGAGGTCAGAGATTTTTCTTGTACCTTCATTCCTTCCTATTGCCTCTTTTTTTTTTTTTTTTAAATTTTATATTATTTTATTAATAAAGTTATTTTTTTTGGTGCACTATTAATAAAGAGAAACATAAGGGGCAGATCAGACAACTTTTCAAAATCTTTTTAAGAAATTAAAAAAAGAAAAAAAAATTGAATCTGGGCTGCCTTCATTCTTGGGACGTGGCAAGAACCATTAAAAAGCATAATATATAATATTCTTCCTTCTCTGTTATATATATATATATATATTCTTTTCCTCTCTCAACTCAAATACAAAAACCCTGATCGAAAGTACTTGAAAGGATCATCTTAAAGGGTTCTTAATCTTTCCTTTTTCCAGGTTTGTTTCCACTTTTCTTTTTCATTTCATTACTTTATGTGAATATAATATTGCATGTTAGTTTTGGTTGTAAATTGATAAAATTTATTTCAATATAATTCATTGTATCAACGATTCGGCGGTTTGTGCGAATTTTTTTATATTTGAGCTGAAACCGATGAATTCTTATTGAAAATGATGCGATGGAGATCATTTTTGTTGCAAATTTGAGTCTTTTATTCCAATTTTGTGAGTTTATTACCGAATTAATTGCCAATGCAGCTGCATTGTTCTTGAGTTCAATTCTCTTGTGTTGTTTTGATCTATTTATGTCATTCTGGATTGCGCCCGCGCGCGCGCACACACACACACACATATCTATATATATATATCAATTTCTTGCGATTTCAGCCTTGATAGCTTGATTTCGGTTTATTTCTTTTGTTCATTGAAAATAATCTGATTCTTGGTATCTAATGTTCATTACATCAATTTTTACTGGCTCATTTTGATTACTATAATATTATTCCAATATTATATCATTAAAATGACATTACTATAATGTAATATGTTCATTGAGGTTTCTCAGCGCGAGCTGTCGTTCTCTTTTAATTACGTCTTTAGAATTATATATTTGTGTATTCAAATGGCAACTTGTTATTAATTTTCTTGACGTTGCTAATCTTTGCCCATTGTTATCAAAATTGAGCAGGTTTTTGTCCATCTCAACTTTAAGGTGTGATAGTTGGTACAAGAGCTCTGAATCGGAATAAATAATTAGGTAGTGGTCGATATGGGAAATAATCGGTTGTTCTTCATTGAATCCGATGGGGGTTCAAGTGGCATTTTCCCTATGGATCCACTTCTGCCACACCATTTGCTCTGCCAGATTACTTCGTTTGTTGACAATTCGAGATATTTTTATGTGCATGGAAGTTTGGCGCTTCAAGAAGCTTTCAGTTGCATGTCAAAGTTTGCTGGTGCTCTAGTTTTATGGTTTGCTGGTGGGTCAAATTCCAGTATCAATAAAAAATTCCTGGGTGATCATATTGGTTATCATTCTAGTACTTCAACACAAGTAAAGCACATTTCTTCTGTAAGACATGATTTTCGAGGATTTTTCTGGAAGTCAAGGTACAGAAGGAAATCTGCCATCCCAGTGTTATTTAGTAAGATATCAAGCTCTGCCATGAAGCAATTGTGTAAAGATGCTGAATGGCTTCATTCGTTTCCTGTGCTCTCATTAGCGGCTGCATTGGTACCTCCATTCACCAATTTGTAAGCTCGGTTGTTTTCTTGTTCTCTTCTTCTGGGCAAATTTTTAAAAGTTTAGCAATTGCATGCATTTTATCATGTTTCCGCCTGATGGGTTTTTTGTGAACACATGCGTTTGCTCGTTTCTTGTTTTGATTTCATATCGTTTATTCTTCTTTCCCTTCAAAGTTTCTAATTTGTGCATGCTCTTTAGATCTTCAAATGTACTGGCGATGCCGCTGGAGAGTACTTCTGTGGAAGCACAGCAATGCATGGATCAAAGACCCTGTGAGATTGAAAATCGAGGATGTGGCCCCTGTAGTGATCTTTATTTTCAGGATCTAGCTTGGTCTAAGACAGTTGAGCCGAGAACTGGTATTGAGTTCCCTACCATGTTGGACAACTCCATATCTGGAGAAAGTAATCCCAGTTTCGCTCCAGAGGTAAGCGCTTATACTTTAAGTTTTATGCAAATCGTTTTGGTTCTCTTCTTCATGTAGATTTCATAGGTAGCCCATAGGTATTTTATTCAAGTAAATCGCATATGCATCCATGTAAATAATCACATGTCTTTAACCATTACTTTTCATTTCTATTTGACCTTGAATTTTCTTTTACCAGTTAATGTTTATTTGTGACACTACGTAACTTTCAGGTCCTTGTTGGAACCGGATCAAGAACTATGACCATTATAAGAATCAAATCTCTAAAAGTCTATGCATTTGGTTTTTGTAAGTTCGTGGCTTACAGTGACCTCCTTTGAATATATTATATTTGCTTCAGAGAACAATCTTCAAGTACTTAGCTTATTTGCTTTTCCTACAGATGTTCATCCATTTGATGTCTGTGAGAAATTGGGCCAAAAGTATGCTTGCGTTCCGGAATATGAATTGAACAAGTGCCAAGACTTTTATCGGGATCTTCTAAGGTTTGTTGTAGTGGTTACTGGATAATTAAGAATTAGTGAATATCAATGTGACACAAGTGGCTATCTAGAATGTTTTATCTTATGGAAGGAAGTAAGAAATATTCTGAGGAACTGAGGCAGTTTAAAAGATCGTGGTTTTGGTATAAGTTTCCTTCGCATGGTTACAAAATGATATACTTAGCATGTTATAAGAAACATATAATGTTTCAACATTCTAAGTTCTGCTTATCAAATACAATCAGTCATATATAAAAGCCGGTGGTAAAATTTTATAGTCCATGTTATATGGATAACGAATTGTAATGACTTCACTGATAAAAGGTATATGCCCTAGACGTGCAACAGACATGTTGGAAAAGAATAGTATTTGTTTTCACTAAATCTTTTTAGTCATAGATCACCTCTTGGTTAATATTGCATCTCTAATATTACAGCAATTACTTCTGTACTAAATTAATATTGCTAGACAACGTGTTTTAATTGTATTCATGATCGAATTGAACTTGGAATAGGGCATTCATATTCTTTTTGTAAACTTGTCCACTTGTGCTGCAGGGAGGATATCAGTATGACGATTAGGCTTGTGGTTAGTTGCAATGGCATCAAAATCAATACTGTGAAAGAGTAAGTTAATGTCTTAGATGGTCTCTGAAATATCGTCATTAGCAATGGCTGTATATATCTTGATCACTGGTGAAAGCACTTGTTGAGCGAAGAAAGCTTCACTAGAACCTCATTTTTCTTGCATTCTTCCCATAAATCTAGAATATACTGAAGCATTTAGGATTCAGGTTTAATGGGCATCATTTGCAGTTATATAGCCTAATCAGGTCCTGTTCACTTTGTTTGATGAGCCCCCTTTATTAACTATTATATATATGAGCTAGTCTAATGTTCTTTTTCGTGTGATGAAAGCCCAGTACTGAACCGACTATGAAACTGAAAAAAGGTTGGATATAGAATTCAATCAAACACCTACTATGATATAGCAATCAAGTTTGTGGGGTATGCTTTATAAAATGCATGATAAAGTTACGGGAGGGACATCACCATCTTAAACCATCTTACCAGAAATTATTTTGCATTGGACTATAATCAACACAACCCTTCTCATCGATCAAATTATAAATCCGACTTTGATCCAATCAAACAAAGTGAGCGGGCCCTTATGAAGTCTCAATGTACATTATATATTTGATACCACACAGAATTAAGATTTTAGTAAAATAATGCAAGCAGGGCAAACACTTGACTGTTGATTACGAGTTCGTTATGTTCTGATTCATGTTATAAATTCTATCTTGCAGTGCTTTTGAGAAGTCTCTTCGAGCCCGATTAACAAGAGTAAGTCTATTCTAGTTTTGCCTGTTCCCGATCTAGTATTCCTGAATTCTTGTTATTGAAATTTTTTCGATCCTTTCAGACAAATCCTGATGCTGATTTTAGCTGCCTACAAACATTTGGTTCATTGTTCTCACAGGACATTCCCTTACATGTGGTATGAATAATTTCATCCATCATTTTATTTTTGTAAAAGCTGCACACTGAGACAGAAATTTTCAGGGTACAACAATCACTTTCCGACGTACCTCTGATGGACATCTAATTACTGAAGGTGAGTGGCACTTCAACATCAACGAAGAACTACTATCTGTTGTGATTATTTACACAAGTGATAATATATGTTTAGATATAAAACCTTTCAGAAATTGATATACTTGACATGCAATTTTTAATGATGCAGTTGGAGGAAACACTCTTGGAGCGGTTCAAAGCAAAGATTTGTGCAGTAAGTGTACTACGTTTTTTTGGAGTATCACTTTACACGTTACTCAAACTGTCTGGCAGTGGGATACTTTACCAAATATTCAACATATATATCAAACTGTGTTAACAAAAAAGATATATATCAAACAAAAAAATTGAAAAAAGAAACATCTTATCTTATGATGAGATTTGAAAGTTTGACATGTTTTCTGTATGTATACAGGAGCCTTTTTTGACATGTACATTGGTGAAATACCGGTGTGCGAGCAAACGAAAGAGGATATAGGAAAAAATGTAGCAAGTATCATGAGGATGTGCTGAGATAAACTTTCTCAAGAACGGTTTGTGAATTAACCACCCAAAGGATTTGAGGCGTGACTGAAATTCCTGGAAATCAAGAAATCTACTCTTGGATCTCACTGCGACTTGGTTATATTAATAGGTATACAAACATGCTGTAGTTGAATATGGAGGGACCCCTAACATTATAGCAGGGTTTCTTAATGAAAGTTAGATTTTATTGTTTTCGCTTATTTCAATGATTCTTTGTAGCTAGAACAGGGGATTTGCAATTACTGCCCCCTTCAATTGTTTAAGAATGAATTCTGGTTATTTTGTTCCATAAAAACTGAATGTTTCCTTCGACTCCTCCCTTGTTGTATCTAAGAAGAGTTTTTTTAGCTTCTGGTAAATTATACAATATTATCATCTGAAATATCTATGTTTATAGAAAACTTGTGAACTAACTAGAGACTTGAGAATGCAGTTTTTGTTGATTAGTGTGTCTAAAGAGTGAAAATTTCAGGAGGGTAAAGTTTGGAGTGATTCACTCCGACTCCCGAGACAATTAGAGTATTCGTGTATGGTGCACTGTGTGTGGGTCCCACCACATAAACAGTGTTAATGAATATCCGGGAACAAGCATATGAGATCACTGTTTTAGTAAATGATGCAGAAAAGGGTAGTGATATTGATCTACAAGAAACTCAACTACTCAATTTAAAGTGAGTAAACAGAATTTCATCCTTTCTGAGGTGCCGATGGAAAGATTCCTCTACCAACTATTCTATTCCTCAAAAAATTGAATTCTTTAAATCACACCTGGTAATGCAGCAATTATGATCTGGAAGTTGATCCGGGGCAAATGTTCAAATCTATTATGACATAACCAATGGATTACAACATTTTTTTTTTTTTTGTTTGTTTTGGAAATCTCAAGGTAAATTTCCGCCAGTCACCCAGCAGAGACTTGTCCATACGCAATAGCCCGCTAACCACGTATGGGGGTAATCCGCTCTAGGTTACCCATAAGCGACGTACTCAATAAGCGCAGGGGCCTCTAGGGGAGGATATAGGAGAAAAACCCCCATCTCCTTTTCCTGGGTTTCGAACCCAGGTGGGTTCTCACGGCAAATGCCTTGTGGACCACTGGACTCCAAGTCCTGTAATTTCTTGGATCTTCAAAAGGACAAATTGGGCGAATTTGTACCTACTTTAAATTTGTGAGAACCACAAATTAGCCTTAGAAAGTCCCACTTGCAATGGTCGACTAATCTACATAAGTAGCACCGACATGCTATTACTTTTGATGGTAGGCATGGAATATTAAACCCCGTTTAATTTTATCCCATATTAACTTAAAATTAAAATCATTAAGATTTTATAAACTTATCTAATAAGTAAGGGATTTTAGTATATTATTAATGGTCTCATCGCTTCGATTATCTTATCTAAGTCTTTATCCTAAACATGCCCAACAACACATGAAAGGAAATATAAAAGATAAGCATAACCTAAAAAACATGTATCTAATACATAGTATCATGCATCTCATACATTAAATCATGCATCTCATACATAAAATATAACATGGATATTTTGGGCCATATCTAAATCGATCCTATCTAGAGCCATCAAGGATCGAACGCCGGCAAGGCTAATAATAAATAACGAAAAGTAAACATACTTGTACAATTCTAATGACCTCAAAATTCCATCATGCATATCAACTCATGAAAGCATATGTAAATTCTTAATTTACCAAATATTCCTCATAAATTAAATCAATTCGGGATTTCTCAATAAAACTTAAAATTTTCTCCAAGAAAAAACGGGTCGGAGACCCATTATCCTACACGATCACATATAGATTCCAAATCTATACTCCATCACGTAAAAGCACGGGTGCATGGTAGCAAAACTCAAATTACAACTTTTCGGTCAACCTCTTTATTAATTAATGCTTCGACCGAAACTAATTGGTTTCCAAAACCATTATGCTATGTATAAAAGAAAGAATCAGAATACAATTCTTATTCTTCTAATTACTGTTCACACGTCAAACATGCAAAGCCACAAATTCACTTGATTGGTTGCATGAATGTTCACATGCACATCCCCATGCACATGCCATGTATTTCATATTTTGAAAGATCTACGTGAGTGGGGTGTTAAAGAATGACCAAGTTGTCAATTGCAAATCATATTACCAATACGGCTACACATACACATGCACACACATAGCTACTGTGCACGTAAATTAGGTAATGAATATGCGCAATTCTCAATTGCAATTCACGTTCACCTCATATATATAAAATATATATTCTCCAAATTTAAACATCCTTTAAAAAATTGAAAATAATAGTTTTATGAAAATCCCCAAATCAATAAAATTGATGAATTTATAAATTTGAAACGTACATCACATGTATCGATTAAAATAAATGGATCATGCAAAAAGATGCGCGAGCCTTAGGCTCTGATACCACTGTTGGGAAATATACATATAGCCCGACTAAGCACAGCGGAAAATTAAAATTTTAGTTTCTAGGATTTAAACATGCGAGTTTATTAATCCTACGGGCTTATCACGTATCATAGGCTTGCGCATCTTTGATTTGTTATTTAAAACTTTAATAAAGAAGATCTTACCTTATTCGATTTTTCGTAAAAATCGAAGAGTTTCTTCTTCCTTAACGTAAGCTCCCTAGCTTGCTTCTCGTTCCTTGAATCAACTCCTTCGTTTTTCCCTTTGATGTAGATTTCGAATTCCTCCACCAAAAACGTCTTTGATCGGATTCTTGATTCACTTCAGAGACCCAAGTGTTTCTCCTCTAAAGTTGATCCACACCCCGGATACCCACTCGTTTATAATCTTTAGCTAGGTTGATCTATAAACGTTTATTCTAACTCTAAGGAATAGTGTATGGGATTAAGGTGAAAGCAAATAATTACTTCTCTAAGTATTTTGGAAGAATTCTTGAATTCAAGATCTTGATGAATAATCAAGAACTCAAGAACACTATATGAGAGAGAGGAAAAAGAAACGATTTTTCTATGCAAGAGGAACAAAAATTTTGGCTTCAAAAGTCATCATCTTTTTTTCGTTCTCTACATGTCCTATATATAGGACTAGGTTCTTGCAATTCTTTTCCATGTAGAACTCTTATACATTAATCCTTTTCCATGTAGGAATAGAAGACTAATTAATTTCTAAATAGAACTCTTCTATTTTAATTAGTTTCCTTTCTCTCCAAGAAATCTTATTTCCTTCTAGAAGAAAATTAATTAAACTTTTTAATTATTTTCCTCCACCAAATTTTCGACCAAGACTTAATAAAATAGTCTTTTAATAATTAATCCACCATACTAGATTAATAAAAGTCACTTCTAATTAAATTAAATGCTTTCTAGACTTAAGCTTAATTAAATTGATCTTATCAACTTAATTAATTTATTTATCCAACACTTGAATAAATAAAAATCTTAATTAATTAATCTAATTAATTAATATATTAACTCAACTACTTTGAATTAAATTTCCTTAGTTAAGAAATGGATTTGTCCGAGTATTGTGTGTGACCCTTTAGGTTCACCAACATACTAGTAATGGGTTCATAACCTTTATGATTTAATTTGGACAATTAAATTGTCTCGATTAATTAAACACTTTTAATTAACCATCTTATTATTTAATCTCCATTAAATATAAGATACCCATAAATCAAAGAAAAGTTTCTAGCTACTTATCTTGAAGACCTAGATGTAGGCGATTCAAAGTGAACCTTTCCAATCGCGCATTCCATGCAAGTGAGATTCTTCCATCAACTAATTTCCCAATTGAATTAAGGATCGAGGAATCTTATTGGTCGAGATCCTTATAAATTCAATCTTAATAATTCAAGTGTGTTTGACTAGTGATTAATTAATTCAAGAAACTCATTTCTCAATTAATTACTTACTTGCCTTGGCCAAGGACTGACTCAGTCAAACCACTTAGAATATTATAGGAAATTCACTTGTTTATCTAGACAAGTGATGGATCCTTTGTTGTCAACACCAACCTCCATATACGAGTCACTACACCCAATCACCAGTCCATATGTGTCCTTGTAAAAGAACTGGCACAGGAGTCAAAGTGCAGTAAGTCAATATACAAGATTACTGTGATGACTCAAGTCAAAGAATTAATCTTGCACTATCGTGATTAAGAAACTCCTAATTCGACATATATAGAAATAATTCCAATTTAGGAAGTTTCAGTTAGGGTAATCAGTGAACTTGTTCTCAACAAGCACCCGCGTATGTGCATTTGTGTCAACTACACTAATGTCTATAAAACGAGACATTCTCTAATTAAGAGTGTGCATCATAGGCGCAAGTCTATCCGAATTATCAATGTCCCATCTTGATAATTCTATGACTTGGACAGTATTTAGAAATCACAGCCTTAGAAACTTGTTTTATGATATCCATCCAATGAGATATCAAGCCCCATAGCTATGTGTGAATTCTAGGGACTTCATCATACAGTTATAACGATATAAACATAAGATGAAGAAATGCCTTTTATTAATATAATGTAAAACGAAATTGTTTATTACAAGAATAGATAAAGAAAGCCTATCTAGGATTGGCTCGCAGGGCACTATTCTAACAAGAAGTTTTGTATAAATGTCCCTCTTTCGTTTTTTTGCCCCCATGTCGCCACACAAGGGACATGGGGATGTAACAAAGGGGATCCCATCAACTCGAAAAGGCCGAATAAATTGGATTTAAATAAGCATAGATCCGGAGATTCCCGAATAGGCAGTTGCTATTGTGGGCTTTGCGCAATCAATATTGATGCTAGTGACGATATCATCAATATCGATCATGACCTTGCTTTTTTGATGTATACAAGTATTTTTATTGAAACGTTGATACATAACTAATCCCATGTATAAAGAAAAACCATTTCAACATCAAAAACACTCCAAATCACGCTAGCAGCTATTGCTAAGAAACATCATGTCAAACTTGAACTTCCCACTAATTGTTGAGGGCAATAAAATGTACTTCATAGATACCCTACAAGTACTTAAAATAAAAACATTTACTTATACCCATATTATTTCAAATGATCATAATTCTCACTCTCAATCCTTGGATTTTCATCCTGACATGGGACAACTTAATCACTATCTAATCATAAAAAGTAATTCCTATAAACAAAAAAGCCAAACACAGGCTTAAACTTAAGGGGTAACCCTCAACATTAAGTGTATATATGGTGCATGATCTAGCCATATATCCTAAGAACATCGTATAGAATTCAGATTGCAGATCATGTGAACTTCATATGAGAATGTGATGTTTCTCTTGCCACAGAAAAAGGGCATGAGAAAAAAAACTTCGGTCAAAACAAACTTAAGTGTAATTTACAAGGCCAATCACATAAAAACGTAATTCACTCACAGTATAAATTACATGGTTAGGCTAATCCAGTTATGTGCTAGAATTTTTCGGAATTTGATTTGTTAGGGACAAAATTTTCATGTAACGTTAAAATTTTTGGAGGTGGACATAATTCAAGAACTTGAGGGCATTCAAGTCAAATTTCAGGTAGATTTATGAAATTATCCTATGGTAATTCTAATGATTGATCCTCCAAATTTATCTCATTCTTTTAACTGATCAAACAAGTCCTCTAGTTTTCAACCCCTAACTGCCCCATAACTAACTTTTCAGCTGAGTTCCCGCCAAATCACACAAACAAAGCCAAAGGTACAACAATATTCTGATCCACTCAACCAACATACTTTTAATTGTTGCTTCATCAAACAAGAATCAATTAATCAACCTTCCTTTTCACATAAACACACAAAAACTTTTTATATTTTTTCGCATAATTTGTAGTCAAGACATACATTTTAATTTCGAAAATGCAGTTTGTGTCGATGAAAACTCGTGGAAATGGCGTCGGGGCATGTATAATAATCGCGTGGCTTATTCTCTCCGGTTTTCTTCTTTCATTCGCACGCGCAAATTTTGATTATCAGTCTGCCCTTACGAAGTCGATTATCTTCTTGGAGGCACAGAGATCAGGAAAACTACCCGTAAACCACAGGCCCCACTGGAGAGGAGATTCCGCTCTACAAGATGGCAAACGCGAAAATGTACACAAATGTTGAATTTGTCTGTTTAAGGATTCAGTTATATTCCATTAATTTCATGTTACTTAGTAATGCTGCTTAATTATTGTAGGTTGATCTTGTGGGAGGATACTATGACGCGGGTGATAACGTGAAGTACGGTCTCCCAATGGCTTTTACTATAACAACTTTATCATGGGCTGCTATATTTTATCAATCTGAGCTCCAAGCAGCTGGCGAGATTCAAAATGTTCGTGCTGCAATCCGATGGGGCACCGATTATTTTCTAAAAGCCGGTCACAAGCGTAATCGCTTGTTTGTGCAGGTAAGAAGATCCCACCTTTTCAATCTTATTGAGAATTTATTCAACATAAAATTTTCAGACTTTAAATTGATGGAATTGGATTTGTGATTGAGGTAGGAGATCCTGTACAAGATCACGAATGCTGGATTAGGCCAGAAAACATGAAAACACCGAGAAATGTATTACAGATCGATAAAAGTTCACCTGGAACCGAGATTGCAGCAGAAACTTCTGCTGCATTAGCAGCTGCTTCTATTGTCTTTAGAGGAGTTGATCATACTTATGCTCGTCGTCTCCTTAACAAAGCAAAAACGGTATTTTTTTTCCCAGTATTTCTATCTTATAATCATGGATTTCTTGTTCAATGGCTAGTGTATATGTAATTACCACTTCATTTCTTTGACAGCTCTTTCACTTTGCAAAAACGTATAAGGGAACATATGACGGGGAATGCCCCTTCTATTGCTCTTTCTCAGGCTACAATGTAATTTCTCTTCCCCTTAAATTCATTCAATTGATCAATTGTTTACGTTGAAAACAAAAACGCGTAAAATTGGAACATTTTGTTTGTTTAATAATCTATAGGATGAGTTGTTGTGGGCAGCAACATGGCTATATACAGCAACTAGAAGATCAATATACATGGATTATATACAAAATGAGGCCATAAGTGCACCTGTTTCTGAGTTTAGTTGGGATCTTAAATATGCTGGAGCCCAAATCCTCCTTTCAAAAGTACTCCATTTATCTCTGTTCTCTAATCTTGACACATTCTTCGTCGTATATTTATCCCGTTTTCTTCATCAATAATCATAATTCTCTTTAAAAATGTAGTTATATATGGAAGGCCATAAGGATTTGCATGATTTCAAGCAACAAGCTGATAGTTTCATATGTTCGGTACTTCCTGATAGCCCAAATCACCAGGTTTACATCTCTCCAGGTTAGTTCTATCAACTTGTGCATGACTAGTGTGGCAGCAATTTCTCTCGTGGCAGGATTATAGTTGAAATGTGGAACTAAAGATGTCAAAAGAATTCAAACCCGCCCGATTGACATCTTTGTGTGGAACTTGGGTTGTTGTATGATTTATAGACTAAATTGCGTCTTTGCTAACAGCTATAGCTTTTAGCAAAGATTTAGTAGACTTGACATATATATTTTGTTCAACGTGTCTATAGGAGGATTGGTCCACCTCAGAGACGGAGCTAACTCGCAATATGTGACTGGCACTGCTTTCCTATTTAGCATTTATAGCGACATTCTAGCAAACCATAAACAAAACGTCGTTTGTGGAGACAAGAAATTCAACTCGGCCCGTTTGATGGCGTTTGCCAAACAACAGGTAAGAAAATTATCCTCTTGATGTCTCCATTACTCATTTCAAATTCCTACATAGACCCCCCGGGGGCTTAACCTAAGTGTAAAACCGCAGATGGACTATTTACTAGGCAAAAACCCGAGAGGACGATCATACATGGTTGGTTTCGGGAACAAACCACCAACACAAGCCCACCATAGGGGTGCTTCTGTCCCAAAAATGGCTATAAATAAAGTGATCAGCTGCCCTATGAGCTTTGTGTATTGGTACAACAAGAATGCACCTAACCCTAATGAGCTAACCGGCGCCATTGTGGGTGGACCGGACAAGAACGATAATTTTGTCGATCAACGTTCCAATTCGGCCATGACTGAGCCAACAACGTACACTAACTCATTGGCAGTTGGTGTACTGGCTAAGCTTGCTAAACATCATGCTCAATCATGATAACTTGTTCTATGGTTTAGAGTAAATTATAATAGCATGGTTTGTTTGGAAATTAGATTGAATATTTGCCCAATTAGCTTCTCTTTCTAAGTGAAGCATAATTTGAGGCTCCTTTTGTAGATACTATTTACAAAATAATAGATAACATTAGATGATACTATTTTTTTTTGTACCATATTTTGTAAGCTAGTAATGGTGGACTGTATTAGACAGAATGTCCACTTATGTGTACTTGCTACATTTGTGAAGTAATAATCAAATCTTTTCATTAACGTAGAATAAAAAAACACACATGAATATGAATATATTTGCATTCATATATATATATATTCGATAGATGAAACATCATCTTGTAATACAAGTTAGTTTAAAGCTAAGAATATGATATTTTGTAACTTTGAAGTTACTTTTAAAAGTTTTCATACCTAAATAATTCGAAATACTCAAAATACTCATAAAATAAGATACATGCGAAATTCACCATATCGAGATTCATTTTGCCATAAAAGTAAATTACTTCAAACTAAATTGTCTTTTATATTTTTGTTTTTCATAGATGTCTATTTTCCCAATAATACATCTTATCTCATATTTCGTGTCAATGTAGCACATAATCACGTGTCACACTATCGTTCACAAGTTCCATTTGTCTCAAATATAACATAAATTTATGTGTCACGCTCAAATTAATGATAGTATTTGCGTTATCTGTCTCATTTAATTTGGAGTTAATAATATCATACAAAACAATTATGAGAAAGGAAAATGGTGGGAATTTGTTCAAGTCTGTATATTCCGTACAGAGGGTGACTCATCAGCATGTGACTGGAATTATAGAAAATATTATCTAGTGACAATCCCCAACTGCTTCAATAAAACGTAGTCGTATCAGATCCTGGCAGGCAAAAGTACAGGGTGGCCTGGTTTCAATGTCTCGTCATCATATGTGGGCCTAAATAAATGGATCCAGGCCCGATTTCTATGCATTTTTCTGGAGTGGGCACATCAACTTATTTATAGTGACTTGTAAATTGGTATTAACCACTTGAAAAAATTAAGATTAATATTTAATAATCCTGTTTAAGACATATTGGTCTAGTGATATTCACCTTTTATTTTATATAAAAGGTCTAAGGCCTTTGAGTTCGAATCCAGATTGACACGAGTTGTGGCTCTCCCCTCTTTTATGGAGCTAAAAAGAGCTTTTTAGTTCAAGATTATGACTATCAATTTGAGTTTGTCGGGTTATTTAAGATATCCCCTCATCTTGAATTTAAAAGAATATTCAATAATCCTCCCTTATATCCAATTCCACTTCCTTAATCA
This sequence comes from Buddleja alternifolia, assembly GCA_019426215.1. NCBI lineage: Eukaryota > Viridiplantae > Streptophyta > Magnoliopsida > Lamiales > Scrophulariaceae > Buddleja > Buddleja alternifolia. The sequence goes on along the minus strand of CM033399.1, from coordinate 41,130,936 downwards.
ATGTAAAGAATGCCAAATAATTTGCAATTCTTGAGTAAAAAGAAAATTATAAAAAAATAGAAAATTGGTCGGTTTTTGCTTTGCATTATGCTTTTCTTTATTTAATTTGATCAAGTAAAAAAGTTTAGTCAATAAATTTATGCGTTCGAGAAAAGGCTTAATTAATAAATCAATTAAGTTGATGCATCTTATCTTGATTTAGGTTGAACGCTTTAATTATTCCTATTTCACAAAAACCATGTGAACTCCTAGGTCAACTATGCATTTGGATTATTTTTTTTTAATTTAATTTAATCTTACCTTTGAAGATAGGGTGAATTATGGAGGAGAGAGGGTAAAGGAAGGCAAAGATCTTATGATCTTATCCTCGAGCAAGTGTGGGCCCGAAAAGGATAATTGAAACTTTAGTCTTTATGACTTTATAGATTATTGTTGGGATTAGATAATTACACTCTTTGGAAGAAGGACATTTGTACATTGTAATTATTTATTTCGGATTATGTTTGTTGGATTAGATTTTATGTAGTTTAGACGCACTTGTTATCGTTGATATCTTATCATAATTATTATTATAGATGGATACAACAAGAGTTCTATTATATTCGTGAATGTAATTATCCAATGGGATAATGATATTATATTGTTGGGATTAGATAATTACACTCTATGGAAGGACATTTGTACATTATAATTATTCATTTCGGATTATATTTGTTGGATTAGATTTTATGTAGTTTAGACACATTTGTTATCGTTGATATCTTATCATAACTATCATTATAGATGGATACGACACGAGTTCTATTATATTCGTGAATGTAATTATCCAATGTGATAGTGATATTTTCAATCATTGAAATACACGATTTGTATCAAAATAGTCTTTCAAGTGCAAAAATTAATATTAGCATTCATAATGTTCAAGTTTTATTTAACGTAAATTGCTTCATAATATATGTTTATAAATACAGATAAATATGTTTAAAAAAGACTTAAATTAAACAAAAATCAAATATTGGAGATTACAATATTAATTTTTTTTATTTTAAGGACTATTTTGACACAAATCGTGTGACTAGGGATTGAAAATGGCATTATTCCATATCCACAAGAGTGGTTTTGTTGTTGGAATTCGAGGACTTTTGGGATAAGGATTATCCTCAAATCAAAAGCTAGGCACATAATTGTGGCCCTCAGATAATTAATATTGTCCCATTCTTATAATCAATTTTGATTGGTCCATCTGTTTCAACTATATGTCTCCCTGCACTCAACAAAGTAATACATTGGGCGGCAGCTTGCAATTTTCAAGTCAAGATAAGGAAATTGCTACCACCCATGGGAACAAATATTCATCTTTTTTGAATTTGATTGTTAAAAATTTAACCCAAAAGACTTCAAGAAAACTAATTACAACATTTCATCATACGCAGGGAACATTATAGTGCAGACTTGGTTTAGCAAAATTCTAATATAATTCATAATGTGAATGATTTATTATATGACAAATGAATTCATTTACTTGTGAATTATGTTTTAAATTCGATCTAATCTAATTTGAATATAAATATATGTATACATGAACTAAATGTGTTAGAGCCACATAATGAACAAATATAAACCCCACATGGCAAAATATGTGGATGTTAATAATGAAAAAAACCATTAAACAACACACAATAAATGCGACCCTAAATAGATTTTTAATTTTATAACAAATAGGTATGAGGATAAATGGAATTCACATCTGACTAATAACACTAAATTCAAGTGCAGTTATTCCCGCGAGGTATTCTGACTGACAAATTACCAAGATCAGAATTAAAAATACCTTGTTAGTAGCACTGCAAAGTTCTACTTCGATATGATTGTATGATTTATAGAGCATAAAATCCCTTATTCAACTTTAGCATATAGCAACCATCAGACAGTTCAGACTAGCGGTGAGTTTTTGAACTTTTCATTTGAACGTCACGAGTTCAAATTTAATTGAAGGCGTCACTTTTTGTCGATTATATTTTGTAACGATTAGACCAAACTAACCTTTTAATTACTAGATTTATCAAAAAAAAAAACCTTTTAAATACTTGAAGAAAAAGATAAACCCTAGTAAAATTCTTGCCAAAACTTTGGAAAAAAGAAGATGAAAATGGAGATATGCATGTTTTGCGCAGCCATGGACTAATGATCCAGCGCCCACGGCAAAAATAGGGAGCTCCACAAAAACGAATCAAAACCAATATATTGACCAAATACATGATAATGGTAAACAAAACAAGATTGGGATAATTTGTATTATCCCAATATAAAAGACATTAGACAGCTTCTCATCCAAGACTACTTTTTGATGATCTTTTAGTACAACTACATGATATATATATATATATATATAAACAAAGCACTAACCTTAAACTTTTTTATTTCCTCTTAATAACAAAAATAACTAGTGGATGAGGAGGATTTCAGGATAAGACCTAACACCTCCCCTTCTCTTTATCTCATCATTTATTATAATATTATCATTATTTTATCCATCCACATAAAAGAATATTCAATTCTCTATCCTTCTGTTAAAACTTTCCTCTCTTTTGTCGTTAAGATCCAAGATACATTTACAAACAATAGTTTTATAACATCTCCTGCTTCTCTAGAGACCATATATATATATATATATATATATATATATTAATATAGTAGAGCAACACACCAAGCATGTTGCATTTAAAGATTTTTGTTTTGGGGATCTTTTGATAGAACTAGTATATTCTCCTTTTGCTTTTTCTTCCTCTTCTTAGATCTCATGTTTAATATTGGAGAAAATATGATCATAGCCCATATCATTTTTTCTTGAATATATATATACACACACACACACATATATATATATATATCATCTAGCCCAGATCATTATTTTCTTGTTTTTTTCGAAGGAATATGCCTACAAGAGCTATGAACAAGGGTGTTGATGAGATGATTTACAAAGATGAGATGTTAAAAAAGGTTGCTTTTAAGGATGTTAGGGGGGAATTAGAAAAAGGGTTGGTTAAAAATTCAATCTTTAATAACAATAATTCATGTTCAGAATCAGAAGAATCATCTTCAATAGGGAAAAACAGTGATCTTTCTGAGAATTCATTGGAGAAATCAAAATCAGGAGATTGTGAAGAGGTTCAAAGCTCTTACAAAGGACCCCTGGATGCCATGGAAGCCTTGGAGGAAGTTTTGCCAATAAGGTCTGTTTTCATTTTATTTTTTTTCCAAAAAAATAATAATTTATATAGTATTAAATTGATTTTCTTTTTAGTTTATGGTTGATTATTATAAATGCTAATAAGTGCTGTTCTGGGATTTCATGTGACCTTTTGGAGTCTTGTCTGAATCAAAGATGATCAATTTGGGTTTAGTATTTCTATTTCTTGTATAAACAGAAAGACCTATAATTTGATCAGTTTTATTTTTCATTTAAAAAAAAAAAAAGAGAGATAGTTATCTGGGCCTGAATAATATGCTTAGTCCTAATTATTTCCATTTCCAAAAAATATTTTCTGCTAGACTATAATATTTAATGTTTGAATAATTTCTTTGAGACAAATATAGTACATCTTGGCCGTACCAGCTTGCTAGATGAATAACATTGACTAAATGTTCACTTAATTTTCTGAAATTAACAGTCGTGTGGATGTGCCTCTTCCTTTTAAGCATGAAGCATTTGTTAGGTATAGACTTTTGACAGGTGAAACGTGACAATTTAGGGGACAAAAGTATTTAATTTCATTGTTATAACTGTTTTTAATATGATAATACAAATGCAGGAGGGGCATCTCTAGATTCTACAATGGTAAATCCAAGTCATTTGCAAGTTTGGCGGATACATCTTCATCATCGTCATCCATTAAAGACCTTTCGAAGCCGGACAATGCATACATTCGGAAACGCAGAAACCTGCTCGCCTGCAATCTCGTCTGGGATAAGACACGAAGCTCCCCTTTGAGAGGCAATGTCGGGGGTGGCATATCAAAGAGGGTGACCGGGTCTGGCAGAACGACTTTGGCTCTGGCAGTAGCAATGAATAATTGTGAAAGTGAAAAGCAGCAAGGTGGGGAGTGCAACTCCAACTCTGCTGTTGCTTCTTTCTCGAGTTGGAGATCGTTTTCTTTGGCTGATTTGCAACATTGTGTTTCTGTTAGTACTACTTGTTCGAATTTGAGTCGATTAGCTAAGAAGCCATCTTGATAGATATTAGACTTTTGAGCATATTATGGAAAGTGAATATGGGAAATATCAAAGGAACTGAAATTTGAAGGTTTCTGTTGACTTGCAAAGGCTGCCATTTACCTATTCCATCAATTCCCTGGTTTATTTGGAATTAAAATTGAGCTCCAGGTCGGTTTGTTATTAGAAAAAGAGCGTAACTTTCAAACCGCTTATTGTGTTCAAACAAGTACCAGGTCACAATTGAAGTGTGAGCAGAAGATCAAGCCGATGCACTCCTATATGATGAATGAAGTTGCCCATATATAATTTTATCTTCACTATATGTTCTCCTTTAGTATTCTTGTTCATTGTTATAGAGTAATCGATCCGTTATAACCACATCATTAGTGTACAATGGATCATGTTCAAGTCCAAGCACATGAACTATTGTTGTTGTTCTGAACCATGTCCCAATAACTCCTAAGAATGATCCATTGTTATTGCATTTTGAATCGAACCAAACCTACAACATATGAGCCAATCTCAAAAGACCCAACAATGATTTACACAAGCATTGTCCGCAAGTAACAGTTTGGATATAAACATAATGTAACCCGAGAAATGTATGAAAGTTTGATGCAAATAAGGAAAATCTCATTTCTGGACCCGAAGAAAAGCGCAGATGGTATGCAAAATTCAGGTTGGTGAGCAGTGTCCAATCTGAACTTGCAGGCATTCCTTTGACAATAACTGGTAAAGTGCGCAAAGGGAAGTTAGAAATAGAACAAATAAGAAAAGGAATACAACAATATTGAATTAACAAGATGAATAATGTACAGAAGAGCTCAAAAGGGAAAAGCTTAGACAAAATTATACTTTAGCCTTTTGAGTAAGTTGCTATCTATTCTTTAGTCAAACCATCAGCGCATCCTAACCTGCGTGTGATCTATATATCAGCTAATGGCATCGAATAACATCACTAGGACTACCAAATACAGCTTGCAAAAACCGCTCAGCTACAAAAAACACATTGTGCAAATCAACAAACATCAAGCAGGACATTTGATGTATAGTAATGGTGGACCATTTTACTTCAGAGTCAGCAGGGGTAGCTGTGCTGAAGGGTATTCGGAAAGGAACTGTGGAAGCTCTATTTCTGATGGATCGATCGCAGGAATTGCCATATATACATCTTCAGTGGAGAATGGGATGCTACAAAAACATCATAGAGGACATACAGCAGCACATTAGAGAATTATAAAGAAAAACACTTCCCCGACTAATTCATAAGTCGTAACAAACAAGGCCATGTAAACCATATATTTAATAATATTTTTACCTAAGATCATCATCCAATAAGAATGAATTTGATGAGGATAAATTCTGAGAATCCTTATTTACAATCTCTTTCATCTGTGCCACAACCTGCCAAACGCCACAAGAAAACATCATATGTTTATCATGGACTTTGAAAACAAATAAGATCTTCATTAACAATAAAGAGGAGTGCCAAATAACCAATCTTAAATCTCCACTACTAAAGAGGGACACGTGGAGGGCCAGAAGGGGTATCAAAGACATTTCTGAAGTCTGAGTAGAGGAGACCAGATATTTAAACTATTGAATAGTCACTAAACATAGATATTCAAACACTTGCCTCATTCGACACACTCTGAGTCCCATACTTCTCATCCCAATACATTGTGCTTATTCGATAGATTTGCCTAACAGTCAACTTCTGCAAAAATTATTAAATGGAGACAAATTTAGTCTGAGATAATTCAAATGAGGTCATCCATGCCAAAGCAAAAGGTTTTAAAAAAAAAGTACAAATAAAACTATTAGACAGATATCATACCGGACATAGATCCTGTCTTATCTCTTCTAAAGATTTCTTCCTCTTTTGATGTATTACCTAAATTTAATAGCAAAAAAGATAGTACCAATGCGTCAAAAGATTAAAAAAAGCCAAAACAAAAGGAGATTTATGGACCATACCAAAAATCCAACAGCTTGTCTAATGTAATTTAGTTCATGCCAAGAGGTTCCTGCAAACTGCATCGAATAATGACTCGGATAAGGAAAAAGTAAAGTTCATATCATGCTAGAGATGGAGTAAAAGTAAAAAATCTTAAATACCTCCTCAGTCGCATTGACTATCCATTTTTCTAGTTCAGCCAGACCAGATTTGACATATTCACCATTTGAAAATGTGCAGCATTCACGCCGAAGAAGAAGACTGCCAATGATTTTAGTTAAATATTTCCTCATCGTTTGTAGGGAGTGAAAGCCTTAATATCCGATAACTACCTGTTAAATAATGATATATTGATGAAGGAGAAGACCTGCGTAGTGAGCTTTCGGATGAAAAATGAAGGTACCTGGAAATTCATTAGGTCAGCTTACAATTAACATACAAACAAAATGGAGTAGAGAATAAGAAAAATAATAATTACAGGAAAAATATGCGTACATGATTTCCTCGTAAACGACTCATTAGTGAATCCAAGAATTTGATGATGCTATCCCACTCGTTACTTGGTGATTGCTGAGGAATACCACCAGGTGATCTAGATGACTTCCCACCATGAACTCGCTGGTTTTTCGGTGCCTTTTCAACAAACAAACAAATATTACACGCAAGCATAGGAGCCCAAATTCGAAAAGACAACAGAAAAGGCAAGGGATAATTTCATGCGCCCCCTCACTTATTGGGTAATTACCACAAGCCCCTTGAAGTTTTGCAAATTACCAAGACACCCCCTGTCATCCTAACAACTCGAAAAACAGGAGTTGAAATTGTAATTATGGTCTCATCAAGCAGGGGGTGTCTATGTAATTTACCTAAAAAGCAATTATTATTGTGTATTCAAGCAAAATACTTCCTTGAAATGGTTTTTTTTTTTTGATAAACAAAAAAGAAGGTGTTAGTGATGGTGACCAAAGCACCCCCCGCTACTCAATGTTCGGGCTCTCGTGTTCACCAGCGAACATATCAGACCAACTGAACAACCAGCGCAAGCACTGGCCCCGTCAGAGTAGCACCACCAAGGGCAAGTATAATTCCAGAAGCCGGCTGCTCCAGTCAAGATTCGAACTCATGACCTCGGCAATACCAAACCACTTGGAAGTAAGCTTGGAACCACTTGACCACCACCCTCGGTGGTTCCTTGAAATGGTTTGGCAAATTCAGTATACAGCAAATAATGCACCTCGAAAAAATTCTACGAATTCGTTATCCACGCACAAAGTTCCCAATGATAGAGCAAAAGGTTAAGAAGTCACCTGAATGCATTGCCCCAACAGTGGAGATATTTCTTTCTTCAAATTATCCCGAATCAAACCAAATATCTTCTCTACACAAGCAGTCAATTGTTGTTTGAATAATAGAGCTGGGTATTTAGCTTCCATATGGGATAAACCATCCTCCAAACCGTGATATTTGAAAGACGATTTTGGACCCTATGAAGCAAACGTATGTCAGTTTCGAATTACCGATGTCAAGTTAGTATTACATTTTATACAATGAAAAACAAATAATGCCTATCACTATTTGATACTTATCTAGGATATACAAGGATTTACACTTCCTACACTGCATTTTATTATTCCTTTCTCAATAAGTGATCAATGATCAATAAGGCCTTTCAATTATTTCTTTGGCAACTTAATTAGCATATGATTCGACTAAGCCAACCAGAACCTCAGGCTAAGTTGTTCAAAAGAGATCATGTTTAATGTAACAAAATTTAAATGTAAGTGGATAAGACTGTACATAATCATATTATTAAGTCTAACTGTTGTATGCCAAATATTAAGTTCACCCCCAAACTTACTTGCGCAAGCCTCCCATTCAATCCCGTGGACCCCGCAGAACGCTGAGAACCTGCAGTCAGGAACCCATTGGATCGAAGGTTTCTTTGAAGAAGGCACAACAGTGCAGATGCGTTTGATAACCAGTAAGGCAAAATAGAATCTTCATCGCCTTCCTGAAACAAAATAATCGAAGATCAAATAAGTATCACCCATGCAGCCTTCGGATAAAAATCATAAATAGTAACATCACTAATATTGATAGATAGGCTCTGTTGTTCATTCAAATAATTCAGAAAAGAAATTTCACATATAATCAAAAGCACTAAAAAACAGTTACGCCAAGTTGGATCTCGAATTTTGGTGGTGGAAAAAGAAAAGGAAAACGAGAAGCATCACAAAATAAAGCACAAATATTATCACTTGGAGTCAAAAAAGAAAAATGAAATTTACGCAACAAAATTTAAGATATAAATGAGAACTCACCTTGAGAGCATCATTGATGCTCTCGACAATGAAGTCAAAAATAGCAGTCCTCTCAGATTCAAAGGCATGCCAATGAAGTAGACATTTGTAAATAACACAAGCAGCTATTGGTTTGCCATCTTTGAAGCCCAAATTCTCTTTAATGCAGCGTGAAAGGATTTCTGAGTTCCCCTGTAACAATTTTCATTGCTTAAAAGTGGGGTAAACACATAAAGCTGGATAACTAATGAAGAAAATCACTTAACAGATAAAGATACATAAAATTGCCCAACAGGATAAGTTAATGGAAAACATGTCGTGTTAACTAAAAGTAAAAGAAAAACCTGATGCCTTTCAATCCCTGACTTTGTTCTGCGGGAATCAGAAAAGCCTTGCGATAGCGGTGCAAGGAATTTGGATGGAGTAGGTGATTCCTGCAGCCATCAAAACAAGTAACTCAGACGAAAAAAATGACTACTCATCACATTTAATATAGACAGCTACTTACAAAAGATTTCTGATCAGCAGAAGAAAGAACCAGTGCACCAGAGAACTTCTGTTTTAAAAGAAAAGAAAAGTGTTAGTTATGGTGAGAGCATACTCAAATTGTTAGATGCTGACTATCCAAAAACATATGCCCGTCAATACACAGTAATTTTCTTCTACATACTTCACCACATAACGGAAGGTGGCTAAGGACTGCTTTACCTCAGTGATAGGTTTGAAAAATCCAGCTCGAGTGCTCCTTGGAGATACATTCAATGTCTTCTGCCTCAGGATATGATTCTCATTCTCAACATTCAGCAGCTTCTCTTCCATACTGATGATGTAAAGCATAACATTGGTCGCAACCAAGCATATTCAAGTAATTCCAGACAAAATCATAACTATATTGAATGAAATTGTTCCTTATTAGTGTAGTCTTGGAAAATCTTAAGGTAGTTGTGTTTGATTCTTTCTTCTTTCGGGTTAGAAGTGAGAGTTTATTATTATTTTTTTTTTTTTTGGGGGGTGGGGGTTGGATTTTTGCAGTTTGAACTTTCAAACAATACCTTCGCAGATTTAGTTGGAGTTGCGAACATGTTTTTTCAACTTCCCGCAACTTCGCAATTGTACTACTTGCATCTTCTTTACTTTGGGCAAGTTCACGCTCCAGTATCGAGTTTCTCTCTGATAATGCATTAAGGGAATTCTGCAAAAGTAGATAAAAGTTAATGAGTTCAGTTAGTGAGAAAATCTATTAGCAAGACTTCATGTTATTTTCTCTCTATATTAACTGGACACTATGTAGCTGCACCCAGAGCAAAGCTGGAAAATTGAAAATAACCAGTCCGACCAGACGAGAAGATTTTGGAGGTAAAGCAAAGAATAACAGTAAAGTGTAAGTCATGAACAATTTGATAGAGTCAATGAAAAAGAAGTAGATTTGGATGGCAAGATGAGAAGACCAGTACTCGAAATTCTCTGATAAGAATTTCTTTCCCACACCATAGCATGCAATTCAACTGATGTAAGGATTAGTTTACAAACTGTAAAGCTCGATAGGCCAATGAGAATACGTTGATAGTGAATTCTTGTTTGTGATATTTAAATATACAAAAATAATAATCATTTCCCAGACCAGCAGATAAATATCAATAGATAAATCGTGATTCCAACAATAAGGACAATAATTAAATAAATCACCAACACAAATATCAAATGCTCAGGCAAAAATTTACAACTGACTGATCAATAAGCTTATACTTAATAAGGCAAAACCATCTGAACTAAAGAGATCTAAGCACAAACAATAGCTCAGGCAAAATTACCTTTAAAAGTGTATTTTCATTCCTCATTTCAGTCAAAGAAACAACTTCTCTTTCTGATGCAGATTTCTCCTTAACTGATAATTCGAGCTGTCTTTCTAGCACCCTATTCTTATTGAACTCATTCAGAGTGGCAAGTTTGGCTGCATCCAGTTCCAATTTCAGGGACTCCACAGTCTTTTGAAGTTTTGAGATTTCAACTAATTTACCCTCTTCATTAGACACCTGCACTCCAAATAAATCATTTAAGTGAAGCCAAGGGAAAAAAGCACAACAAATAAAACCCAAAAGTCCAAAAAGAGTGAGATAAGGACTCATATAAAAAAAGAAAAAATTCAACAGTAATCATAGAAAATAGATACAGAAGTGGGTACCGTCACCATCACAAATCCCAAAATATGCAATACAAACTTAAAATAGTATACACAATCAGATACAGTAATTATGACTCCACAAAAATATGACTCCAAAACATATAATTGTTATAACACACATGCAGGACTCCTCAACATTATGGGTTGAGTGCGGCTTTAACGATCCATGCAAAGTTAAAACCAAACCCGATTGTAAAAATGTGGTTTTTTAAAACTTAATCGGAGACCAACCCATCAAATCGCCAACCAACCATTTGTGATGTGGTTTAACTATTTAGTTGAACACCCCTATTTACAAGTAATAACATATATAAAGTGAAACTTAGTGACAACACAAATAGGATATATATATATAGGGATAATTACATTGGGTACCCCTGAAGTATTGCTTAATTACAAAAAATATCTCCTAGTTCAATAAATTACATCTAGCATAACTTAAAATAGCTTAATTTGCAACATCAGAATTCATAAATTGGAAAATCACCCTATATGAACGCTATAGATTTCATATGCATAGCACCCTTAAAATACTTGTTGTTCTTTCAAGAAGACTGAGATACAATATAACTTTGAAGATTCATCAAACTATCAACATTAAATACATAATAAATTATTTTCATATGTTCTTGTTCCAATTCATTCTTGGACATTGTATAATGCCAAAATATCTCCCTTCTGTACACAATCAGATACAGTAATTATGACTCCACAAAAATATAACTCCAAAACATATAGTTGTTATAACACATGCAGGACTCCTCAACATTATGTGGATGATAATTTATTAAATTGGATAAGAAGAATGCAGCGCAAATAATCAACATCAGTTCCACAACCCCGCACGACACAAGAATATTTTTAAAATTTTTACATCATACATCCAGGGGTGTCCTCTTGAATGCCATTGGTTCTTAGGGGTTAAACAAAATTTATATCATACCAATCTGCTCATTCCACAGAACAATTTGGCAAAGCCAACCATGTCTTAACCTGTGGCCTTACTACACATACTATAGAAGAGAGAGAACGAAAAGAGCAATGGTTATAAAGAACACAACTCCAACTATTACACTCTGTTTGGTTTCAAGGAAATTGGTAGGGAAAGGAAAAGAAAACACAAGGAAAACCATTTTTCATTGTTTGGTTACTAGAGAAAATGAAAAGGAAAAGAAAATAGGGGAGGAAATCTAACACTAATTTGAGACAATAACTTTTCCTCACCAAATAGTCAGGAAAGTGGTGAGAAAAGAAAAATGGCTTTGCTTGTGTTTTCTTTTCTTTTCACTATCAATTTTTCTTTGAACCAAACAGAGTGTAAAGTTTTATAATGTCAGGCATCAAGGTCAGAGATCAGATTCCTAATGCAGGTGTCCTGTCTAGCTATCTCAGTGACCCAATGAAAGGAAAGCAATTATTTCATTGAAGTATAGAACAACTGACAATTGGGTAAAACCTGCCGAGAACATAATATCAAAAATTGCAGAATTGACGATTGTCTAAATATTTGCACAAATTGGTACCCTTATTTTCTTCTCCAGATGCAATCGCCAAGTAAGATCCTCCAACTGTCTTTCAAGCTTGGTTTTTGCTAAACGCAATGCACCAGCTTCATTAGCCTCCTGCAGAAAAAAATGGAAACGATCCGTTACTAAAAGATATAGACGATGTACTTGTGAATAAATGGGTCAAATATCCACAACATGAGCAAATGGTACCCAAACATGCTTTCTAAAGACCATGGAGATATTTCAGACATGAATAATTCAACATTTTATAGACTCTATAACCAACCTACTATCTAACAGCTAAACAAACATCTAGAAAGGAGATTGTAGGACTGACTGCACACTTTTATGTCAAAATCTATAGAGCGTGTGACACAAACGTTTTGACATTCACAGCCGTCCAAGCACCCCGTGTGGACAAGGGGCAAGGCCAACAGCTGCCACACACAAGACAAAAATGAAAATGAAATGTTTTGCATTCAGACACTACATGGGGAAGGCATGCTTCATAAGAAAATGTCAGCAAACGGAGTAAAATAAACTCGACGAATATGCCAAGTATTTATCGTTTTGTGGACAACTTTGATATAATCCCTCCAACTGACTGGATTATTCAGAGTTATTTTGGAGCAGTATTAAATAAATAGGAGATAATTGTCATATCTTAAATCAGGTAATCTGCTCCATCCATACAATAATTTACTCTCTTTTTCATCCGCCAAAAGAGAAAATTTTAGACGATAAAACTTGATACACTTCAAAAATAACTAAACAGACTATGTGACAGTCAAATTGTTGTACCAGACTCTGAGATTACAACTTATTCTCACCTTCTTAAGCTTCCTAAATTCTCTCTTTGCCATCTTTCGCCTCCAGAGAGATTGTATTGCAATGATATTGGATTGACGATTACAATAAAGGGAGCGGACCTTGAACATCCTCCAACGAGCCTTATATAAATCCAAATATTTATTATAGCACAGGCAAAATAGTAACAAATACATAGAGAAAAGTTAAATACACAGTTACCTCCCATGTTAACGAAAAGGTATGTTATATCATGCACACAAAGATTATTGCAACTTAAAACTAAAACAACTCAAAACTAGTTTCCAATAAAGCTCCTCTATCACTCGGTTGCCTGATATCAACCAGTCATTTGTTCTTGCAAGAAACACAAACCACTCATAAAGTTAAATACCTAATCATAGTTTCTTGAAACATAAAGTAACGGGGGGAAGTAACAGTTTGGCTGTCTCACAAAAATCAATACGTTCTGAACCTTACTAGGGGCTAATAAACACCAAGTTCAAAGATTGGCCCAAAATATTGCACGAAAATGCTTATCATGTATATTAAATACACGAGAAATCACCAAAAGCACATCACACAAATCCACATATTCACCTGGATAAGAGTGGCAGCTCTCTCTTCTTTTCTATACAAAAACTTCCGGCGTGTTGAGAAACCACGGATGCTAGATTGTATGAGTACAGAGGAACAACGGAGTTGCATATATGCATGCCTGAAAAACCACCGTTGGAAATATTTCTGAATTACAATGGCAGCGGCTGCCTCCCGCATGGAAGCAAATTTATTTCGAGCAAGATAGCCTGCCATAAATTAAAATGACTGGGTATCAGGTCAAAGTCAAGGTGTATAAAAGATCAGCAGATGGTAAAACCAAATGACTTACCCACATATAGTGAATTAATTCTATAGACTCCAAATAAGATCCTAGCAACATTTAGCATTAAGAAGCCCAATGTTCTTAAAGAACATATTTCCTCTTATTACAAATTACAATTGTACTGAGATTGAAATTCCTTCCATCACAATAAGGATTTTACTAAGATATATATCTCACTTATTAAACAAGTAAGTCATATTTAGTATTCAGTAATCTGTCGAGACTATATATTCCATTCACAAAGCAACATCAATGCTATTTTACCAGCCTTGCCTTGACAAGGTTACTAGTCATCAATGACAATCAACAGCATACTTTAAAAAATGCTAAAAGCCTTGCATTAAGACTCTCTTAAACAGATGGCGCGATAATAATAGATTCATGACAAATAGTGACTATTTGGAAGCAGTTAACATTTGAGAATGAGGATATTACCTCTGCAACATGCTTGTAGAGAAATTGCAGCAACACGGCTTGTAACAAAGTCCCTGCGGGCAACAAATGTCCGCAGATGACCCTGAATACGCTTGGCTGCAGAATCTAAAACCTCAGCTCGACGTGAGTCTAAGATACCAATCTGACCAGCCCTAAGGAAAACTTTGGTCTTTCCTAACTACAAAAGACAAATTGGAACCCTGTAAAGTACGTCAAAAGACATGGAGGAAAATTCAACAAACTACAAATGCGCACAGCAGAATAACAGATATCAATTGAAAAATTTACCACTAACTATCGACATAACAAACCTGAAAGTTCCCAAGCTTTAATCTCTGCAGTATTTTCTCAGTCATGGTTTTATCATCATAACTGAAAACACATTAAAATGGAATATGAACACAAGCAAGTACATTGAACTTGAAAAATTAGAAAGCAAACTAGATGACACAAGCACAAGCAAGACAAAGATATCAAATGACATCATCAATAACTTACACTACACTACTCAAAGATGTTATGTAACAAAGTGTCAATCAACATCTTGTGAGTTATCAGACAACATATACATTAAAAAACCATCATAAGATGACAAATACTCCATCCAACAACTGAAAAGTGAAAACCGTTGTTCTGAAATTCTGACACTTTATACAAAAATTATTCAAGAAATAAAGCATATTGCTCAGCAAAAATTAGATATATTAGGGCTGTGAGCAAAACCCAACCTTACCTTCCATCCATAATATCTAAAGCAATTATCCCAAATCGATCAACAAACTCATGGTAAGTCTTCCGTGTGGGGTAGCCTGCTAAACTTATACGAACAGCCTCTAAAACACCCTGCAGAAAACCAGAAGAATAAATTAAAAAATTATCTGACTATGAGATTGATTGTCAACCGTAGAAACAGCTTCTTTAAATTAACAGAGATTCAAGACAAAAAATACGGCTTCTGTGAAACTTGTGAAAAAAAGTTAGCTGATACTGACCCCACAACGCAACTGGTGTAGGATGCTCAGATTCTCGAACCTCTGAGGCCTATTTAGTGAGTTTGGCTTCACACATCGAACGTAGTGCGGTTCTGTTGAGCTGAGGGTTTCCATAAGGGCTTGAAGTTGTTGCTGCAAGCAAAGTAAAAATAAGTAAAAAGTCTTGAATAGTCAGATACATGTATTAAACATGTGTTGTCAAGAGGTCACGAGCATATGTGCAGGATCCAGTGGATTACTTGAGCAAGATACTGAATTCTATCAAAGAGGTGAAAATTCCATGAATATCACTGGGTACAAATACAGGCGACAAATCAAACAAACACAACCTTATTCATCTTAACTATGCATGCATGACCAACAACGAATATATATTACATTAAAATTTAAAATGCACAGTAACTACTCAAGCGACGAGCTCAACTGAAATCAATGAAGGGCATGGCTTCCAACAGGGCAAGCACCACCCACATTAGGAGACAGAATTTCAATATATCAATCGATTCATCAAACTGACAATGGAGTTTTTTCTCCTGAACAGCACAGAACCCCAACAATATAGATGACTCAAAACAAACAGATGAAAACAACCATCTGTACACTAATGCCTGATAGAAAAAGCAAACAGCCTAACATCATAACAACAAATAACAATACCAAACAACCCTTGTCAACATAGAATAATTGATTATTGGACATCTTCCTACGCCAACATCCTATTTTTCTATATGAAAAAATATTTCATAGTTACTTCTATTATCAAGAAACTATGAAACATTAAGTACAATGAATTCAGGAAAGTTCGTAGAGCACAGAATATTTGTTACCTTAAACCGAGATGCCACTGATGAAAACTTGTATGATGATCGAGAAGATTCTTCAGGTAAAGGTGGAAAGAGACCAGCTATAAAAGGGCATCTTGAAGAAGCTAATAAATTGCAATGCTCAACCACAACATAATCACGATTTTTGTCTAAAAATGTGTCTGTCTGATAGTTCACCTAGAGAAGATCCAATGGAAAAGAAATAATCAAAATTCTTTTCCTATAGGCCACAAAATTAACTTGCTAATTAAGAGTTCATAAAATAGGATGTACCTTGCCAGCATAGTGAGAAATAGTAAAATCTGTTTCAGAGAATTTTGCTTTCTCTAATCGTGGGTGGGATCGAAAATTCTGGAATAGCTTGTTTGAAAATGTTTCATGTGTTGATTTTGGAAACATGCTGCAGGAAAAAAAAAAGTAGGGGTAAGAATAAGTGAAAAACGATAAAGTAAACAGTACTACGACATGAAATGACAGGATTGAAATTTTTTTTGTACCAAGCTTCATCCAACAGAGCAATTACTCCTATGGGCTTCTGCAAAAGGAATACACCATGGGGTGAGTCCAAATTAAAAGTAGGTCATGCTCGCACCAAAATAAGAGTGTAAAAGAAGACCTTCTCTATCAAATCCAAAACATCTTGGTTGTCAATAAATTCAATATAGCTCCAATTGATTTCTTCTTTTTGATATTCCTCCTGCTCCATCTTAAACACATGCTGAAAAACAATCCCAGAAGAAAGAGGACAAATAAATTCAGCAAGGAGCTAGCACATCAAACTACATTTTACTCAAAAAAAAGGAGCAAAAAATCATGTCACCTCATTAAAATGTTGTTGGAGCTTCTCATTTGCAAAGTTGATACAGAATTGCTCAAAACTGTTTAATGGAGGCAGAACCAACCAAGAATTTGCCAGAGCACAAATGGAATAGAGTAAGTAGAGCGTATGCACAGAAAATTAACTCGTGATAGGTAATTTCCAGGACCAAAGAAACATTAAATTGCACTTGTTTTTACTTAAGAGAGGAATGAGGTCAATGAGGCCAATGCTTTATGGCATTTGTCATCGCTGAGTTCTTTGTAACAAGAACTCAGTCCCTTGGCCGGTTTCTACATTGATTGATCTAATTCTCAGAAAACTCATTTGTATCTCGCTCACATAGTAAGCAGAATAAATGATAAATGAAATAAATTGGGGGAAAACGACTTAATGATAATATACCTATTCGATTTGAAGCATTCAAATCCATAAATGTCAAGGACTCCAATTTGTATCTTAGAATCACGATCTTGTCCAACAGATCTGTTAATCTTTTCAACAAGCCTGAAACAGCAAATCAGCTAGATTTTACCTTCACGTTATTAGTTTAATCAAGTAGCTTTGAGCTGGTATCAAACAATGCATAAAAACTCCAGCAGACCAGTCAAAGAGCCGAGCATAAACAGTCTTGGCCAAAGCATCCCGACCAGCCACGGCAGCATTGCAGTCCAGAGCTTTGACAATTATCCCTTCACGAGTTTGAATTGATCGTGTGGTAAGTGTGGCTAGCAAAAGATTAACATCACACCTGGATTGACAGAAAAACTTAAGATTATCGAAGACCATTAATAATTATTAAAACATTGATACTAGAGAAGGAAAAAGAGTAAAGGCAAATCTGATCCCAGACAACCAGCAGAAGAAAGACATATAGGATGAACAATTCCAATTAAGACTTTAGAGGAACTTATTGGAATGAAAATCAGAACACCAGATAACTCATCGTTCCAGCATCCAATCAAAGATAAATTGAACAAAAACACCAGAGAAATTGCATACCTAAAGAGATTGGCTGCCATCTGCAGATGAAAATTAGACTTCTGATCTTTAATAATTGATGAATCATGCTCTTTCCCAGGAGAAAACTCTACATTTCCAAGATGTAAAATACCAGCCAAGGTTCGAAATATTGCTTCCTAATGAAACATAAAGAGAAAATGAGAAGACGAATCAAAGAGGTGACAGTTAAGATGCATGATAAAACAAAACTTTTGTTCAACCAAACCTGTTCCTCATCACTAATCCCAACAATATCCATTGCCCTCCTTGTCTTTACATATTCTTCAGCATTGCTCATTCCATCTAACTCATAAGTCTTACTTTGATTCAAGTAATGGAAGTTGCTGGGATGACCTAGTTTGTATGTCTCTGCATCCTGAATAACATAATATCATCCTTTAACACAAAACGTGGAAGCTATGAGTTTAAAGGAAACAATAAAATAAGAAAACATTCATTTTTTAGCAACTGATTTCAGAATGGTAGAACACGCTCTTGTAGGAGTGTTCATGATCTTATAGAGGCAACAATATCTATTAATTGCAAAGAAATTTAGAAGAGAAAAAAACATCCATTCATCCATACTCAGGGACTTCCAACTTTCAATGACACGTCCTATAGGTTAGTTACTTAATCCCGAACTAATAGGAAAATCGCCACCTGGTACAATAGAATTTGCGAACAAACAAAGCTCCCAGTAATGTTTAATGATTTAGCGCACAAGGTGCATCAGCCTACAAGACGTCGAAATGTGACAACTTAGAATCAGACTTTTTGAGTTCGAAATAAATGCATTTGCACCCGCAATCACATCGATTAATCAAAGCTATATGTAGTTCAACATTAAAAATACTAATCCCAGTATTTTTATGGGAGTTCACGACATGAACCCCCAACTTCCACGCCACTATTAAGGGCAGTCATCAAACTAATCATGTCACCTATTAACCGCAGAATTTATCTTTTAGACAGATACTAATGGCAGAGGCACAAAACACCACATTTTAAATTACTTAAACATTCAGCCTGACAAGGATTATTTTATATAACATAAACTTCGGGAATACCTTGCCAGATGCGCACAACTGATAAAAACAGTGGTAATTTCTCTCAGGGTCTGTTATTTGAACAACACGAGATCGCTCCAGAAGGTATGTTCTGATTGCAGCTCCCGAGATTCTACCATTCGAATCGAACTGGATCTCCACAAACTTGCCAAAGCGACTGCAGAGCAAGCACAGGGAGTAAGTATTTGTATAGCTGAGGCCAAAAAGAGGTAGCATCTCCGCATTACCGAGGTGAAGAGTGTTGAGCAATACCTTGAATTATCATTCCTAACAGTTCTCGCATTGCCAAACGCCTCCAGAAGTGGGTTGGACTATGATGAAAACAAAATGGGTAATCAGAACTGCCATCAGGTTGCTTACAATTTTCAGGATATGAAATGAAAAATGATTTGATTGGAGAACCAATGGTTAAGAGTCTAGTTCCCATCCAAGAAAAGAAGAATAACTTAAGTGATTAGTTTATATGGCTTCACACTAAACTCGTATGTGCTTCCCATCTCATCCATTTATACAACTAGGAATAGACTAGATACAAGTTTTCACTCAAGATAGCTCCTCGAAGACCGTTCAATCAATACCAGAGCATTTTAGTTTCCGATGCAAGTGTCAATTGAACAAGTAATATATAATTAAACAGAGTTACATGATCAAATAGAATCGAAAGTCTACCTCCAGAACTTGCTGTTCAACTGTTCTATCACCGCCAGCAGCACGACCACCAACATAAGTAAGATACTGCATTATCAACTTTGTCGTCTCGGTTTTTCCAGCCCCACTTTCTCCACTAACAAGAATTGACTGACTGCAACCCTCATGCATCATTGCTCTGTGCCAAAAAAATAAGACCAAAACTCACCAGATTATAGTTATGCAAACTTGATTTCGTTAAATTGTTACATAAATCTTCAACTAGACAAACCTGTAAGATGCATCAGCCACAGCAAAGACATGGGGGCTCAATTCACCAAATGGAGCCCCCTTATACTGCTCCATCATATGCATATTATATAAATGCGGAAGCTTGGTAAATGGGTTGACTGCAATCAAAATACTTCCTGTGTATGTCTGGGATGGACATAAATCATATATTAGCCAGAATGTAATGAACAACTAAGTAGAATAAGGCTTAAATCCATAACTACAGTTGTCATCATTATATGACTCGTTAGTAGCAAACCACTAGCTAATGCATGAAGAAAGTAACCAGCCATACACAAAGTAAAATCACCAAACAAATGCCGATATCATACAAAGGGAGAACCAGGCCAGGATTGATAGGTTTTGGTGGAAAGTTATTTTTTGAATCTAGGTGTTAGAGTCAGAGATGTTTCACTGTGACAATTTCCTGAAACCTAGGCTTCTGACAATTTTGTTGTTTTTCTTAGCTGTCATATTTTTAAAAAAATCTATCGCGCATACAATTTCCACTCGCAACTTCAACAATTCCCTTTTGGCTTTACGCATAAAATGTACATTTTATCTCTTATTTCTTCTGGATCAGCTGTCGATCGCGATAATGTTCAGAATATTTCATCCCACACGTTTTCAGTATATTTCCCCAATCTAAATGCAAAATATCTCTGATATCTACAAAATGTCTCCAAAACAAAAAATGAAGAAAAATTATATACCGCGATTGCAGTCATCATCCTTCACCCCAAAAAGGTGATTCTGTTCCGTATGTTACATACATGAAATTTCCAACTAGTACATAAAAATTGACAGCATCTTTGGACGTGGCTGGTTGAAAATTTTGAACTCTTTCATCAACCAACAGCACATCACACTCTCAAATGTAAACATTTTTCAGTTGAAGTTCTGTTCTTCACACTTGGAAATAAAATAAGACTTAAGACCTTCTACCTTATAACAATGTTATAAGTAAGAAACTTACGAAAATTCAACTACTCAAAGGATCATGGAGTGAGATTAAAAACTTTACAAATGAACTGAGAGCCAAAAATCCCCCTTTGCGGCACAAATAAAATATAAAGAAAATGGAATTACAAGAATCCTAATCCCAATAATGGCACAATCTGATTTTATCCAGTACCAACCATTAGTACAGAATATCATCTTTGGGATAGTAATTGGCCCATCAATAATGTCAAACAACTATTTTGGTGGCTACTTCATTTGTTATTGTATTTCAAATAGGACTTGCCTTCCATATTCAGTAACCAAAGCATTAAGACAAAACTCTTCTCCTCTAAAGCACAAAGACAATAATATTGGTGTAATGCTTAAAGTTTCCTTTCCAAATGAACACCCAAAAATTCAAGAACTCCCGCGAGTGTCACCAGTGCATACGGCTATAACAAGAAACTTGAACTGAGAGTAAAATTCCTAGCTCAAATTAATTGTACTTGCTCATTTCAACATAGGCATTTAATTTGATTACCTCAACAGACATCATGTCAAACAGCAGTTAAGCTTTGCTAATAAACCATGTGTCTTTTAAAGAGGCAATTCCCCTCCATTACGCGCAATCAATCCAACAACCATTCCAAATATCCAGAAACTATTATAAGTTTTAAGTAACTCACATATATTTCATTAAGTGCGTATCGTCTCTGAAGATTATCAAGAACACCAGGCTCATTCAAATAAGTCAGCTTAGTCATGTCATCCACTCCTCCAAGGTCCGACTCTGCATCACATGGCTGCAATTTCTCCGGCACCGCCAACACCTATTCCGAAAACACAATACTTGCAAAAACGATCAACAAAAACAAGAATCGCCCAAAATTTCAATACAAGTATAAAAATTCAAAAATATTACAACTTCAGCTTCAAAATTAAAATTCAAAATCGCCCCGGTCCAGTACAAATTCGACCAAAATAGAAACAAATATCACCTTCTTGCCGGCGACAGTCAGGAGTTGAACTTGTTTACCGACGAAATCAATAACTTCAGCTGCAATCCAAGCTGAATCTTTATCTTCCACCCACACTCTAGAACCCCTACGAAGACTCATTTTACTGTATTTTCGATTAATTTCTCCACTTATTTTGCAGTGATTTCGACACAGAATAAAGAGAAGAAGAACAAAAACCTAAATTCGATGAACATCAAAAGAATTTTAAAACCCTAAATTCCATGGAGATGTAGAATGGTGAAATTTTCAGCTTCCCGCCCTAAGAGGAATTTCGATACTCAAAAAAAGAAATGAAATAAATGGCACAGCTCCTCTCAGCTGTATTTGTTTGTATATATATTACTATTTCAAATTTTCGGCTTCTTAAAATGAATATATATCCACTGTACTGTCTCTTGGAATTTACACCCAATTCAAATTTTTGGCCCCTCAAAATTCCTATCTGCTGTGTACTTGCCACATCTTTTTATTATTTTTTGACATTTGCCAATTAATAGTAAAAGAGACTCGAGGCCTATTAGCACAGTAGTATCAATTTTCACTTTTAGAGGTGGTGGGTTTAATTTCAGGCTGTCATAAGCCGTGATTTTGTGTGACTCATGATTAAGCAACTATCGGCTCGAATTGTCGGGTCAGTGTATCTCTAAAATTTTAAAAAAAAATTAATAGTAAAAGAGGAATGTACCAACAAATACATGTGAAAATTGATCGGCATGTGCAAATTGAGTAAAATTGGATTAATGGTCGGTTCAATAACTTGCTAGTTTTGAGCTAATTATTTATTAAGTATCTCAATAGAGAATTCTTATGACATGATTAATATACAATATGGTTTTCAAGTCCGTAATAATTATAATTAAATATAAGAAAGTCAGTACTTACAGGTCTTGAAATGCAAAACAAGTAGAATGAATGTACTATTGTGTATTTGAATTCCTTGCTTTCAATTCAAAAAAGAATTCCTTGCTTTCAATTCAAAAGTACTCTTTATATTTATTGGACAGTATTTTTGACAAAGTCAAAAATATCAAGGTACATTATTAATATATTGGAAATTTAAACTTCTGCTACATATTTTTTAAAATATTGTTTTATTTGCACAAAAATGGTGTGTCCTTTTCAAAAATTACCGTATGTGACACGTCAAACCGCCAATGTTTACTTGTTAAGAAAGGTATTTACGTAAGCATGCTGATTAGGACAATGTAATTATAATGATCCCATCACAAATTGTTTGGCTGGATTCTAGCTCAACTTTGGACGGTGCGAATTTTTGTCGATTTGTGGATCACGGGCCTTTTTTATAACAAGGAAATGGGCTTGGTTGGTCCATATCATGATGGGCCAAAATTCATTGGGCCATTTGAGATGGATCCGGCATGAACATAAATAAATTTTCTAAAAGGAGAAGATTTAGTATGGGCCTGAAGGTGCTGATAGGGCCCGCTCACACGTCCAATACGTCAATTTGACTAGTTATTCGACTAGGCTTGATAGTCTAGTGGTATCAACTTCCTCTTTCATGTGAGAGGTCTTGAGTTCAATTCCAAGTTGTCATAAGTTGTGATTTTTCTCTCCTTATTTGGAGTCTTATAGAGTCGATGTGTCAATGATTAAAAACTACCGACTCGAGTTTGTTGGGTCATGGTATCCCCCTTCACCTATAATTAAAAAATTAATATATAAACCATTTTTTGATAAAATCATAGTCTCGCACTAAATACATCGTATGTGAATATCGTAATGAACCAAATTCGAAATCCTAGAAGCTCTTGCAACAAAAAAAATAAAGACCCGGGGGCTTATGCCATTTACGAAATGAATTTGTTAAATGTCAAATGTGGGGTTATTTGCATCCACCTCCCCTGAGGTTTTGACCTTTGGCAAGGACACCCCCTCATCAATTAGAATTTGGCATCCACACCCCCTATGTGTAAATTTTTTTATAAACTACCCTGTTTACCCTTAGTTTATATTTTTATTTCCTATTTTGTATTTTTCATTTCATTTCTTTCTTTTTCTTATTAAATAGAAAAAAGAAAAAATAGAAATTACCCTCATGATAGTTTTTCATTAATTCTAATGAATAGTTACTTTTATCTAAAAATATGTATAGCAAAAAATATATCAAACTTATTTTAAATAACACTGGTATGTATTTTTCCAATTCCCTTTGTGTGTTTCTTGAATTATATTTTTAATGTTTCAAAAAACTTTTAATAAACCAGTAATACTTTATTTATTTTATAAAAAATAAAAAGTTTATATATAGATTTTTCTTCTTTTTTGTACTAAGTAGGAATAAGACTAATAAGAAGTAGAATAAATATAAAAAAAAATACTGAAACATTCACTTAAAATAAAATATTATCATTTGAAATATATTTATGATAGTGAAAATAAACAATGAGATTCATAATTTATCAAATAATTCGTTCGACCTCTTCAGTTTTCACTTCATAATCATCTATAAGTACTTAAGAAAGGAGATTAAACCGAAACTACTATTTCAATTTTTAGATTTTTGTTTATTGTGTTATTTCGCATGAAAAGATTGTAAAATGAGTATTTGAGATGGAAAAAAAATTCCGGTATATATTTTGTGGATATAAAAACTCTATTCGGTGGTGTTGGGGGTTTAGTAATTTTTACTTTAAAATATTTGTTATAACTCATTTTAATTGAAAATTAATTTTCATTAAAATTATTTGTAATTCAGAATTTTCATAAGCTTAACTTATATCCATTTTATTTATTTAATAAGAAAAGGAAAGGAATGAGATGAAAAATACAAAATAGGAAATAAAAATATAAACTAAGGGCAAAAAGGGTAGTTTATAAATTTTTTTATACATAGGGAGTGTGGATGCCAAATTCTAATTGATGAGGGGGTGTCCTTGCCAAAGGTCAAAACCTCAGGGGATATGGATGCAAATAACCCGTCAAATGTGTGAACAACGAGATTACAAAGTAAAATACCTACATCATATCATTTATAATGAGACCGTTTACGCATAGGCGGAGCCATTGGCAAAGCATCTTCATATTGCACCAATTTTTTGGGTGTACTTGGATATGGTACATGACCACCCTCTTCAGAAGGTTCAATCTTCTTCAAAAATGCTATTTCAATCCTCTTCAATGTCAAGTACAAGGTTGAGATTATGAAATTAAATGCTCACATCATGATACGAGTAAGAAGGCCACTTACAAAATCATTCAAATTCATTCTTGTAGCACCCAAATAAGTAGCTAAGTACTCATTTTGATAATACCCACGTATTTATCAAAAATAAAAAAGTACCTAAGTATTCATTTCACTAGACCTCTTACAAACTCATTTCAATAGTACCAAAATAAGTAGCATCTGCTTAAAAAATAATCATAATTTTTTGTGCTTTTTTTTTTGTTTGGGAAAAATTACACAAAGACCCCTACCTTATTGTGTAATTACAACAACCTCTACTCGCATACTGAAAATTATCAACACACCCCTCATGTTAACGCAGTCCTTTATTACACCGTCTAAATATTCAAGTACTCTTATAATGTTATCGCTGTAAATCTTATAAATAAACCCAATGAGGTATACGTCGGTCAAATCCCATAAACGAGAAGAGATTTTCGTAATTAAACAATAGGAGATCTTTATATAATTTTCCTTTTTCTCTTTTAATGATAGGTTTTAACCCTAAAATTATAAATAGGCAACATCTGGTATGAAGTACTCATGATTCAGATAGTAGTAGTAATAATATCAAGCTAAGGTCCACTAGAAATTATTGCAATGTACAAAAATTTGCAGTACCCCAACTGCCCAAGAGTGTGAGCCAAAAATCTCAGAGTGGTCCCTAAACTCCAGTGCCACAACACCCTTTACTACCATAAATTTCAAAACAGTACACATAAATACACACAACTGGGGTGCAATGACTTTAATTCTCATGGCCAAAAAAGCCTGTCCATATATTGCAGAGCTTAATAACTACAATAATTGGTACTACCACATCCTTTATACAATACCCCATTTTTCTTTTTCCTTTTTTACCCCTCAAAATTCATGAAATTTTTAAATTTCAACCACTATTCTGAGATATTACTTCTCCAAATTTGAGGAAGAGTTGGGCATCTGAGGTGCTCATTGATGCACAGTTGACCAAATGCGGAGTCTTGAGATTTGCATACTCATCCATGTAACTTTGAACTTTGGTAGATGGGAGTGGACCGGCTGGGGTCGGGGCGAACATTTTAGACTCGGGAGGTGGCACCATGGTCCCAAGGACTCGAACCACTTCGTGCATGGTTGGCCTATCAGAGGGCTGTCTCTTGGTGCATAATAGAGCCAGCTGAAAAACCTTCTTTACCTCTCCAAGATCTTTACATGTTTCGAAGACCTCGGGATCAACGGTATCCATCACTGCATTGTTTGCGGCCTTGGTCAAAATCTGCAAAATAGAAGAAAAATATCATTAGTGGTGCACATAGAACTACCAAATAGGAAGTAACACAACCAAGTCTTGGGCATTTAACAAATTTTGATAACTTAAATAAATCCAGAACATAAGTTAGTTAATTGTAGGGGTGATTACATGCACACACTCTCACTTAGTAGGTAATTATCCTAAGCTCCTGAGATTTTTTAATATTACCAAGACCTCTCGAAAAATAAGGGGTGGAAATTGTAATATGCATTATCAACAAGGGAATTATGGTATATTCTAAAAACTCAAGGTGTTCATTGTAATTAAGGTGAGTGTCTATGTAATTTATACTCAAGAAGGAACAAAATTATATCAATAATCCACAACCATCCATGCGGTAGGACCTATGTTTAGTCCATTATACACGAAACGATTGCAAACTTCATGGAATTCCGAGTACAAGGACTCCCTAATAATCACTTCATAATGAGGTTGAACTTGAAAACTAATTACTTGCACTAGCTAAGAGTATAATGACCAAATAAAATTTCAAGAACATATATCCACTGAAACAAGGCTATCATAATGCAAACTTAACTTGTCTCATATACACAATATCGGCAGAAAATTTAGAGAACTGACCAGATTATGTAGATTGGATTCATTATCAACCGCTTTCCTTCTTGTAAGCAACTCCAGAAGAACAATTCCGTAGCTGTACACATCAGACTTCTCCGTGAGACGAGAAGTCCGAGCATATTCAGGGTCAATATAGCCAATAGTTCCCATAACGTAAGTAGATGTATGTGTTTTAGATGGGCATAAGCTCTTGGCAATGCCAAAATCAGTGAGATGGGCTTCGAAGTCCTTGTCCAATAAAATGTTAGATGACTTCACATCCCGGTGGATTATGCGAGGGCTACAATCATGATGCAGATACGCGAGCCCTTGTGCAGCACCCATTGCTATACTGAGACGAGTGTCCCAATCGAGCTTTTTCTTCTTACAAGTTCCTGAAAAGCAGCAATTCTTATCAGAATCTCACGCACAAACAAAGCATTTACTTGACATAATTGAGCACTCAAACACTAATGTAGACATGTATATCACAAAATTATGATTCATACACAACTTGTCATGAAGTTACATATTCGAGTTGAAAAAAATGGAAGCTTTTGACACGTATACAAAATTGCCCTTGCAGTAGTGGATGAAAGTTAATAGTGTCACGTTAAGGCATTTTTTGGCAACAATTTACCATTTTGAGAAATGGTATCTTATTTTTGGGAGGTCAAAGAAAAGAAATATACGACTCACCATGGAGAAGGTCCCAGAGGCTTCCATTTTCCATGTAATCATAAAACAAAAGATTTCCTGATTGAGAAAGAGAATATCCTTGGAGGCTAACTAGATTCCGATGTTTAATGCTCCCGACGGTTTCTAGCTCCGTTTCGAATTCTTTCAGGCATTGTGGGTAGTGAGAATACAGTTTCTTTACAGCCACAGGCTTGCAGTTCTTAAGAACACATTTGTAAACAGTGCTTGATGCTCCATAACCGATTATATACTTCTCACTCAGATTCTCTGTCATCCTCATAATATCTTCATATACATGAAGTGCCATGTTCATGTGAAGTATAACAAGCTTTGGAGATGAGTACTTGACTGTAAAGTTGACAAATTAATCCATGAGAATCTGAATTAGAAAAATATTTTATTCTATTAATGCAAGTTTGTGAAATTCAAACACGACCTGGTTTGTCAAACGGCCCGTCCATGAATTGTTTGGGTTTGTGGGGCCGGCAAGCTGCGATTAAGATCATGAGAAGAATAACTAGTGCACCCAGAGAGATTCCAAGTATAGCTGCTTTCGAAATTGCAACTGCAAATCATAAACATGGAAAAAAATGAACGTCGAATATTAGCATATAGGCACAATAAGCAATGGAGAATTATTTTAATCAGATATTTGTCTTAAACTCGCCTCGTTCAGCTGTATGAGGAGCACTGCAAGAAGAGCTCATCCAGTACCCACAAAGACCTGGATTCCCTAGGAAGCTGAAGGTAGAAAAGAATTAATACACAAATGGACCCAAAGAAAGAGATCAAATCAAAGGTAATTCTACCTGTCGGGGGAAAATCTCGAGAAGTTATTTCCTGAAGGAATATATCCAACGAGATTATTGTATGATACATTCCTGCAAGACACAATGAAATTTAGATCACAAAAGACAATAAATAAGTGCAGCTATCACACATTAAAGTTATATGCGGTTTGAGAGTAAACTTACAGCAATGTAAGACTGAGGCAATTGGCCAGCGACATTACATCACCTGATATATTGTTGTTCTCCAGATTCCTGTCATAATTCGCAACAATTGTTCAGACATGACCAGAGCTAATCATTAGACGTTATGAAAACCCCTTGTTTACAAACACGCATAAAGAGGGAGCTCTTACAGCGAGAAGACATTTTGAAGCTGACCAAGTTCCTGAGGAATTGGACCCGAAAGGTGGTTATTTGAAAGATCTCTACAAACAAAGGGCATGATTCAGATATTGTCACTTAATCAAATTGGTGGGGTTTTGGGGGTGGGGGTGGGGGTGGGAGGACATCAAACTGCTCGATCACGAAATTTATTTCCTTACATCTCCATAATACTTCTCAAGTTACCAAACTCAGCGGGTATGAATCCAGACAAATCGTTATTGCTTAAATTCCTGTTGAATGAAAGAAGAGAGTGAGATACAGGTAAATGTACTATTGAGAAAATTAGGATAAGAACCTACAGTTTAAGAAGATGTTCCAAGTCACCGAGTGAGGAGGGCATGTAACCGCTGATCCTATTATTAGAGAGGTCTCTGTTCCAACCAGAAAAATAGAAATACAGAATTATACATATTGGAAAGAATAGACAACAAAAGGAACAATTATCCAATGAGCAAGTCAAGCACTTACAACGTGTCCAAATTTCCGATGCGGGACAGCTCAATTGGAATGGGGCCCTTGAGATTGTTGGACGATAGATTCCTAAACATATTAATGATTAGAAGAAAAAACTAAAATTAAGATTAAATTAATTGAATTCATTCATTTCAAACAAATTAGCAGATTCAAGCAAAGGTTTAAAGCAAAACTTTTGCAATTGTCTAAAAAACAGCGAGGAACTTACAGATAAGTCATGCTTTCCAGTTTTTCAAATGCTCGGGGAATTGTTCCAATCAATTTGTTTCCATGCACATTGCTGTATCAAACCATAAAGTAAATAATATATCTCATAGAAATAATCGATTTAAGGAAAAGAATAGTAGGACTTGAGATGCTCACAGGCTATTCAGATTTGTACAGGAGCTGAGATTATCTGGTATAGGCCCGTCCAAGTGGTTATTGGCTACGTTTCTGTGTAATATGATGAGAGAACCTCAATTTTGCAGATTCATAAGCACTTATATGAAAAAGCTTATTGAAGAATGTACATACAAGTCAAATAGATCTGTGAGCTTCCCAAGTTCTGGTGGAATATGGCCTGTGAGCAAATTATCATTCAATTCCCTGGAAAAAAGAACAGCCACTTAAACAAGAAATAATAAAAAACTGAAGATATTATCATGAAGAAGAGGATTAAATAAGGGGAGAAATAGTGGTAAAGATTTATACAGATAGTGGAGCTTTGTCATATTTCCAAGTTCGGGAGGAATGGACCCGGTCAGCTTGTTCCCTTGGAGATACCTTCAAGAGCAGATGATCACGGGTAAATTCATCTCAACACAAATAATCTATAAAAAAATATCTTCTCATAATTCAAATAGTAGCAAAAGAATAATGGAAGTGTGATTTGCAGTCAATCATATCATACATGATGCATCTACAAATAGTTTGATATGCTAAGGTAAAAGAACGGCAACGGAACGGCAAGTATTTAACTTAATGTGATCCTTCAAGACTTTTGTTTTTACTCCATACAGCAAATATGTGTAATAAACAAAGTTAAAATACTTACAGTTTCTCGGTGTAAGATAAATTTCCAAGAATTGGTGGGATTGTTCCACTCAACACGTTGCAACTTAAATCTCTGATGAAAACAAGACAGAGTGAACTAATGTCAGTAATCAGTGTCCAGAAATGCAAGGATATTAATGCTATAAAGAAAAAAAAAACACTTACAACACTGCAAGTGCTTGCATCAAGCCAATCACTGATGGGATTTGACCAGAAAACCGATTACCTTGCAAAGACCTAATGTACACCAGAATTCAATTAGCATCACATATGAATTTAGCCTTAAATATACTACGGCGTTAGCTGAGTAAAAGAAGATACTTACAAGGTAGCAACTTGGAGAAATCCAATGTTGAATGGGATCTCACCACTAAACTTGTTATATGACAAATCCCTAACATGCATAGAAAATCATTATTACCTTGACCCTAAAGACGGACATCAAATTCCTAAGATGGTGTTAGTTGAGGCACTTACAGAACCTGAAAGGCAGTACAGTTGCCAATACTTTCAGGTATTGAACCACTTAGGCTATTATTTCTAACATCACTGCACATAGCAGATAGCAAGTATTAGTTAGAATATACTCCAATTGCATAGTATTAGGAGCATTGAGCGACGAGGGCAGTTTTGGAAACTTACAAGTACCACAACCCCGTTAACTGACACATATCAGGAGAGAGTGAACCTTGTAGGTTGTTTCCCCGCAATCCTCTATTTGCAAACAACATAGTTATTAGGAACATAACTTACATTAGCATGAGTGAGATATATTTCAGGAAGTTAATTCACACTCACAAATATTGTAGAACTTCATTCCAATATATTAGTCTTGGTATTTCCCCACTCAACTTGTTCTGAGCCAAGTCCCTAATGCAATGAAATCAAGAGTAGTTATTATCTCACAATATCCAAATGATCACAAAGAAATTAGAACAAAATTGGAAAAGCAGCAATAGTACTTACAAAATTTTCAAGTTAGGAATCTGAGAAAGTGTCGAGGGGATTGGACCAATCAAATGGTTATTTTTCAATATCCTGTGAAGAGCATTTAATATAAAATTAATCCACAAACTCGGTTAAAAAGGTACGCATAAATCAAGAAAACATATAGTAACTACAGCTTACAAATTCTCAAGCTGCTTCAGCTTTGAAATGGAGAAGGGAATATCTCCGTAGAGCTCATTGAATGACAAGTCCCTGAATATGATGATGAAATTCACTAAAACTTACTAATCCAATTTAGTCCAATATAAAGATAACTAAAATAGTGCCAAACCATATTTACATAAAGAGTATAAGATTCGCAAGGGAGTTTTACATATAGGAATCGAAAAGGCTATCTCTAAAATCTCTTTAATTGCAGAATCAAACAGTAACTTACAAGCTTATCAAAGCAGAGCAATCCCCAATTTCATCTGGAATCTGTCCAGAAAGCTGATTCCCCCTTAAATCACTGATTTAAAATACACATCACAATCACTTTGCATATTAAACAGCCAATGCCAAACACAAATTTGTGGATAAATTAAAACTACTTAGAAAAAAAAAAAAATATATATATATATATATATATATAATAGAATGTGAATTTACATGGAGAGAAGGCTTTTAAGCTGGCCTATCGCCGGCGATATTTCCCCATCGAGATTTAAACCAGAGAGATTGCTGTAACATTATGAACATAAGCACACAAACTAATGTAAAAATCAAATCTTTACTACTAAAATTCAACAAAAATTTAAAAATATGCAAAATTTAATCAGAATAATAATCCATGAACTGATTAAAATGATGAAAAGTGATTAAAAAAAAACAGAAAATTACAGTGCAACCACATTGAAGGTGACATTATCACAGGTGATTCCTCTCCATACACAGTAATCTGAAGATGGTGAGTCAGTCCAGTCATACAGCACATTGTCCACGTCTCTAAATGATTTTTTCACCTCCAGCAAAGTAGACCCTTTTCCATATAAAACACAAAAATCAAAGAGATACAAATAGATACATTATTTACACTATAAATTTCAAAAATAGGAAAAAAATTAGCTCAAAAAAGCTCAAAGTTGTGAGCTTGAACCAAAATTAGTTGAAGAAGGGAATAAGACAAAACCAAATGTTTAAATGAGGCAATGACATGATTATAATAGTCTAATTAAGTCCTAATAAAAGATTACAATAAAGACAAACAAACAGAAACTTCCTTAAAAAAGTTAAAACAATAGTTAAATGACTGAAATATACTAAACTCCAAAAAATGATGACACAAGTGAAAAACATTAAAATTTAAAAAGCCAAAACAAAACAACACACACTCACCATCATCACTACAACCCACTGAAGCAAAGCTGAAGCACACTACCAGAAATCCAACAAGAACAATTCTTTTCCAAGAATTAGACATAGCCCACTTCTTAAAACACAATTTGAACTGTAATCACAACCATAAATAAGGTAAAACTTATCTAAATCATAAAACCCTTTTAAGAGTTATTTGACAAGATAAGTTGAAAAATGAAATGGGGTGTGATTAAAGAAGGTGAAAGCTACTACACTAGTATCAAAGCATGGAGTATTGGGTTGCGATACATACACCGACGTATAGATATGAGAGAAAGAAAAGAAAATAGAAGAAGGGGAATATAATTACTACTACAACTGAGTAAAGGGTTGTGGAAAAATGTGATAAAAGAAAGAAGAAGAGCAGGGCTAAGGCTTGGTGTAATGTTCAATCACATCGTTCTGCCAGAGCTCTGCAGTGTGTGTGTGTGTTTTAGTGTGTGTGAGAGAGAGAGAGAGAGAGAGAGAGAGGAAAATAAATAGAGTAAATAATACTGCATGTATGTAACTATGGAAGTCACTGTGTAGAGAGAGGGAATCAAGAAATGGAGAATTATTTGAAGAGAGGGGAAAAAGTTAAAAGGCCATCTGCCAAGGTTCTGATACTAGCTCTGCTGCAACAATAGATTACAGCTCTTACTTGACAGTTTTCCTCTCATTAGTACTACAACAGTTTTCTCTCTCTCCATCTATACATACAAATAAGTATATCTCTACATGCAATATCCAACCAAAATACTCTTTGTACACGAATTTAATGTAAAGG
The DNA here is from genome assembly GCA_019426215.1 of Buddleja alternifolia. NCBI lineage: Eukaryota > Viridiplantae > Streptophyta > Magnoliopsida > Lamiales > Scrophulariaceae > Buddleja > Buddleja alternifolia. The sequence goes on along the minus strand of CM033399.1, from coordinate 41,097,537 downwards.
GTGCCTCAAAATTTATAAATATTGAATCTTTTTATGTGTTCTGGGTATAACAGGCACCAATCTCATTCTACATATTTACATAAAATTATATTATTTGTTTGCATCAAAAAAATATTTGCAAAGAAATAATATTTAATTTTTTGTAAATTAAAGTTTGGTTATAATCGGCTCCAATCACCTATCACGGGATATGGTATGTTTACGGGACCAAATGTCATATCATTCACCAACACAACCTTGATATGAAATTGAACTAATAGGAATGACCTCAAATAATATCTTTCATATTATGCATTAAATCTAAAAGGGTCCTATTACACTTTCTTTTTAGTTTTCTGAGCCTCTGTCAAGTACAAACAAATTTATTTTCTCTAAATACATGCAAATACAAATACGTATCTTCATATGTATGTATATATGCAAAAAGATAACACAAAAAATGTTTTGAGAAATTGAAGTAAGAATCTTTTTTAAGTTTTCCAAAGCCTTCACTCAATTACAAGTCGCTATCTTAGCAGAGAGGTGAAAGATGAAGAAAGCAATCCTTTCTTAAGTTGACAATAGAACACTTTTAACCAAATTATCTATTTACATGTAAAGTTCACTATCATGCCCATATATATAGCTAGGAATCTGCATAGTGTAATAATATTATTCTTACTTTTATTTATACTTTGTGCATGTAAAATATTTAATGGGTAAATAAAAGTGGGTGATATTTGGACGCTCCCGGGACATTTGTTTTTCAGTAATCTTCAACGCACATGCATAAAATATGTGGAGGGTCCATCATCGAAAAAATCTATGCTAGACCGAAATCAATAGCCCTAGTGTTTATATCTCTCACACGGTAAGTGTAATGTGTGTGGTCTCCACACACACTTGTGTGAAAGAGATAGACTCAAATTTTATACTCGGACCATTGGACTCGGTCTGACATAAAATTACCCGTCCATCATCTTATATGTGATAATAGAGATCAGTCCGAGACCAGTCCCGGAAGCTCCAAGTATGATCCAATGAAAGTGGGTGTGTTTGTTTGTTTTCTTCTTATGGTACTGCACACTTTTCCATCATATAGCCCATTTTTTAAATGGACATAATTGAGGATGTTATGATTTACCCTCTTTTTTTACCTGCAGTTCTTCATTCACTTGGGGATGAAATGTTGCATGGAACTAGATTCTCTCTCTCTTTAATCCTCTTTTTTTTTTCAAGTCACATTAAAATAGCAAATTTTATTTTGGAAGCTTGTTAATAATAGAATCATGTCAAGAAAGTGTGGATGTTATTGATATTTGGTGTGTTTTAACTATCAAGTTCATTAGCCTATAGGATTTGGATTGAGTTTGCTTTTATTGTTACTCCCTAAAAACACGTGTTAACCGTCCGTAACAACACGGAATCGAACAAATAATATACTGAAAGTAAGATCGTCTCCACAGGGAAGATTATCAAGTACCAAACAAAGTTTATCTTATTATTTAGACTATCGATTATCAAAGATTTGAGATTTTAACTAATTAAAAGCAGAAATTTATAAAAACAGAATTAATTATGAATAATTCACACAAATATAATTAAAACGAACAATCAATTAACGAAAGGCCTAGGGATTAAGATTTCATCAAGGTATTTCAATGGATTATTGACTTTCAACGGATTATCATTCTTGTTTAAATTAAAGACCCAATTTCCTTAAATACACGAATACTCTCCCGAGATCTTCATGAGTACCCACCTAAATTAATTAACGTCACTCCCATGATCAAAAACTAATTTAGATGAATCCATTAAGTTCTATGAATATTGTTTAACTAGTCTCATGCAAAATTACCAATATCCCTATTAAGCAATTTACACATGTCTATTAAATCCGAACCAATAAACTAATTCACCTCCCGGTACTTCTTAATTTATCTTAAATCATGCAATTGGTGATCAATCAATTACAAGCATTAAACACTCATTAATAGATAAACCAAACAAGAAATCACATCCATCAATCATCAATAATCCAAATCAATAAACAAGACTACATCTTAAACCCTATAAAATAATTTAGCTATACATAATTAAAGAAAAACAAGAAATAAATTGCATAAACATAAAGTTACTCATGTTCAACAATGGAGGATTGGAAGAATACAACTTGAGAAGATGAAGTTTTTCTCCAAGAACTCTCTAAGATCTATTTTCTCTCTCTAAAAGTCTTCAAGATCTACTTTTTTTTGCAAGAATGAATCATTCTCCCTCCTCACTCTAGCCTATATAATGTTTTTGCCACTTTCTTTTACTAAAAAGGAGTCTTAGATACATAAATTATGCCCATCCAAGTCATAAAATCGGCCCACAAAAATATAAAAATCCGCAGCTGCACAGCTGTGCAGAATATCTGCACAGTTGTGCAGTTGCCTGTGCAGAAATTTTTCTCTTCATTTTTCTTCAACGAAACATTCTCGTTTGGTCTTTCTAATGCATTTCTTCACATCCTCTTGGATAACCTTCATTATTCTCGTAATAAATACTCCTTCAACTCATCAAAATCATCGCTTTTATGCCTACAAAAACATTGAAACGACATAGAAATCAAAAAACGTAAATTAGGCTAAAAATAAAGAAAAAGACTAACAACAAAGCATAAAATAAAGATAAATGTGAGGTAAATCATAATGAAAATATGTAAAATATGAGACCTAACAAACACCCCACACTTAACCTTTACTCGTCATCGAGTAAATCCAAACAAAACAAAAACAAAAATAAAGATAACACCACTTTCGTAGGGTACACGATTGCACTTAGCATGTGCAACAAGCCGTTAAACCCTTAGGTTACCCCTAGTGGACGAGTTTTGTCTCGTGAGGGTTTGCAGAGAATATACCCACAAAATTCATGACCTTCGTCTATCTGCCTCATCGTTCATCAAATCAGCAACTAGTCATAACATTTATGACTCCCCACAATCATCACACATAAACCACTAAACACTTAGAATCAATATTTTCCAACCACATGAATATCTTCACTCTCAAATTATCACACTAATCCCAAACAAGTTCAATTTCATATACATCCATTCGTGCTTGATTTATGAATTCTAGCAAGGGAACATTTCGGATATTTCAAGCAAGAACACAACATCTATCATATTTCATTTTTATTCTTTCTCCTTCATTCACAATCGATCAACCCGTGCAATGTTTCGCTAGTCAAGCTTTCTATGTCACCCTGGTAACGAGTTTTGGGCCAATGACTCTCAAACCAGTTGGTTTTAAGGCACTAGATGTCAAGACACCCCAACGGACTTAATCACTCGAGTGACAAAGGCTAGAAACGAAACTGGGTGATTATAGCAGTCAATAGCCACTGAATCAACCTTTTCTTTCCTTATTTTTTTTTCTTTCTATTTTCTCGATTTTTTTCTTTTTCTCTTAATATAAATAAAAAAAATATGTAATTGCTTTTATCTCCCCGATCAATCTCCTTTACTAAAACTCGTGTGTAGTGTGTAAAGATGCATAAAAATTTTACAAATTTCAGACTAAGTGATCAAACTTAATAAAAAGAGTATCCATGTACAGAAATCAAATTCATATGTTTATCTAGTCAAGAGCTCAAATATGGGAACACAAATATTATGAACAAGTCAACCAATTTTCAGCAACAACTCAGCAAAAATTGACATATGCCCAATTCTTTCACCACTTTAACCACATTACCCCACACTTTGAGCAATTCAATACACGCAATACTCAACAAAAAAAACATGTAATACGTCCGATTCTTTCACCAATTTAACAACAAACACCCCACACTTGAGTAATTCAATATACGCAATCACAACCTCACAACATGCAATCAATCACCCCACACTTAAAATATCACATTGTCCTCAATGTAATCAAGTGAAACCGATAATCAAGAACGGAAGCAAAATGTAATTAAAAGAATAGTGAAAGAAATACTCCCCTATGAATGTGAGTGATGGCTCGGGAGTTGGTAGTGGCCGTAGTGATCGGTTGTAGTGCGTAGTCAGTGGAAGACCCCGTTTCTTTTCAAGCTCGCTTTGACATATTGAAGGAGACCAAACTAGAAGCTGCTAAAAAGAGATGCTGAAAGCGGCTCCTCCTGGAAAAATAAACGCATAACAACCAAATGAGGCCAAATGGACAGCGGAAGCACTGAGCGGGAGAAGAGGGACATCGGTCATTGTGAAGTGATGAGGTGACGTTGGGCTCGTTTTGGTTGAAATTGAAGGTGAATAGTAGACCTCCTGGGAAGTCTGATTTCGGCTGCGGAACAGGTCGAAGAAGTCAAACGGCGGCATGGTGGTTGCGAGTCCAGTGGATATGCGGCGAGCGGCGATTGACGGCGTCGACTGGAGACGACGACGGCGGAAAAATTGTCGGAGTGGAGATGACGGCGGCGACTGGTCTTGGCTGAGACAACGAGCAGCGGCGGCGTGGTTCTGTGATTTGCTCCGGCTGTTGGAGGGGGTGAAACGGTGAAGACGACGAGTGGTGCGGCTTGCAGCGGCTGACCGTGTGTTGAAGAAGACGGAAGTGAGACGGCGCCGGTGAAGAGAAACGGCGGCATTGTGGTTGGCTGGAGAAGACAACGGCGAACAGCGGCGGTAGATTTGTGGTTGTGACGAGCGCTTGGTCGCGCGGGGCTGGACGAGATGCGGCGGCGACATGGCTCTGGTTGAAGGTAGGCGACGACGGGAGGAGTTGATTGCGTGGTGGAGAAACAAGAGAGAGAGAGAGAAATGTTTGGCTGAAATGTGAGGGGGTGGAATGATTTTTGGGATTTTGACCCCACTGTTCAATTTTTTAGTATTTTTTTTTTCCAAAAAAAAAAAAAAAAAAAATTTTTTTGAGGGTGCAAAAGTGCGAAAATTTTGCACAACTGTGCTGAAAAATTGCACAAATGTGCACCTAAAAATTCTTCTAAGTGCGAAAATTGTGCACAGTGGTGCGAAAATTGGCACAATTGTGCATCTGATTTACATTGTATAATGCCTCATGCACCTCGTTTTTCATGTTATTGACCTGCAATAAGAATACTTTTCATTAATAAAGCATTTGAGCACCGAAAAATAAAAATGAAATAAAATAAAATAAAACCTTCAAACATAAAATATTGAAAACAAAATAAGAAGAAAACGACAATGACAAAAATAACGAAAACTCTTGGGTTGCCTCCCAAGAAGCGCTTGTTTAAAGTCATTAGCTCGACTTAGACAAAATTATTGTTGAGTTTTGGCGAGGGAAATTGCTTTCCCTCGAGGAATATCATCGCCTGAAAAATACAAAGCACGATTAATTCTTTTCATATCAGATATATTCCAACTTATTCCATCTTTCTTCCATTCCAAATCACTTAACCATCGGTCCAGTTCAGGTGTACATAGAGTAGAATGTACGATAACAGATAAAAATTCATTATTGCCAAGAAGAGCGTACCTGAGATATGGAGGAAGAGATTTAATTTTTACCTTAGGTCTAGAAGATATTTCGCGATACGACTCTAATGGATCTCTTTTACCTTGAGCAATTTCTTCTTTGATGGCCTCTTCAATCACATCCACTGAATAACATTTTTCTTCAAAAGGCGGAGATTTTATCACTTTATTTAAGTCGAACTCCACCTTCTCCTCTCCAATGTTCAACGCTAGCTTGCCAGCACGCACATCAATGACGGTTCCCGCAGTTGCGAGAAACGGTCTTCCAAGGATGATTGGTGTTTTCAAATTTTCATCCATCTCAAGCACCACGAAGTCACATGGGATGTAGAACTTGTCCACTTTCACGAAAACGTCTTCTAATATTCCCATAGGGCGTTTTATGCTCCCATCCGCCAATTGAAGTGACATCTTTGTGTTTTTAAGCTTTTGAAAGCCTAATTTCCTGCAAATTGAATAAGGCATTAGACTAACACTAGCTCCTAAATCATAAAGTGCTTTATCAAAGTGGAATTTTTCAATAGTGCAAGGAATTGAAAAACTCCCTGGATCCTTTAGCTTTGGAGGAATGTTTCGTTGGATTATGGCACTGCATTCTTCATTCAAGAAGATTGTTTCCACGTCTTCTAATTTCTTTCTATTGCTCAACAGCTCTTTGAGAAACTTCTCACAAACAGGCATCTGAGCCCGAGCATCTGTATACGGAATGTTGCGGTTCAACAGTCTAAGTGTTTGAAGAAATTTCTCTTGCTGCTTGTCCAACCTCTTGTGTTGCAACCTTTGGGGAAATGGAATTGGAGAAACATATGGTTTCACATATGGCTTCGGGATAACCTTTTCTGGCTCAACCTTGCCTGAAGGTTCAAAGATTGAATTATCTTTCATCACAAATTCATCTCTGTGTACAGCATGTGGCTCAAATTCTTCAATTATATTTTCGTTTATCAAAGTCACTGCATTACACTGTCCTCTCAGATTCTCCTCTGTTTGGCTAGGCAGTGTACCCTTTGACCTCGAATTCATAGAACTTGCCAATTGTCCAACTTGTAATTCCAGATTCTTCGTTGCTCCCACTACCAGATCAATTTTTGCTTCCAGATTCTCAAACCGTTTTGCTGTTCCATTAGCGAGCTTTTCAATGGCTAATTCCCAAGCTTGTGGTTCTCGAGGTGGTGGTCCCTGCTGATGTGGTTGTTGAAAATTCTGAGGACCATGCTGTTGGAAACCTGGAGAAAATTGTTGTCTAGGAGGATTTGCTTGAACTCCTTGGTTCCCTTGGCCTCCCCAAGAAAAGTTCGGGTGATTTCGCCAACCCGAATTGTAGGTGTTCGAAAATGGATTTCCTTGCTGCTTATTCTGATTGGATAAATAGTTAGCTTGCTCGATGAGTGGGCAATCAGTAGCCATATGAGGTGCCCCACAAACATCACAAGCTAAAGTAGGTTGAGATACTGCACTGACATTTCCCTTGAGTCCCTCCATGTGCTTGACAAGTGCTTCAATGTTAGCATTTAACA